>SJXQ01003772.1:328995-342823 GCA_006408695.1 Aepyceros melampus
CTGATGCTGGGAGGGATTGGGGGCAGGAGGAGAAGGGGACGACCGAGGATGAGATGGCTGGATGGCATCACGGACTCAATGGACGTGAGTCTGAGTGAACTCTGGGAGTTGGTGATGGACAGGGAGGCCTGGAGTACTGCGATTCATGGGGTCGCAAAGAGTTGGACACGACTGAGTGACTGAACTGAACTGATCAACTGAAGATTCAAAATTTTAAAATTCAAGAATCAAATCACTTAGAGGATATCATTTTAAAATCCCTTTGTGCCTAATAACAAACACACACACAAAACTGACACATAATACAAGAAAGTTATAGAGTCCTTCTGCAAAAGAATTAGCTAGTAAAGAACTGAGGCCTCTAGCCATCAGCTGTGTAAATGACCAGGTCAGAAGTAAATCTTCCAGGTCCAGTCAAGCTTTCAGATGAGTGTAGTACAGCAAAGAGCTTGACTACAACTTCATGAAAGACTGTGAGCCAGAAACATCTACCTAAGCTGCTACTGAATTTCTAACACACAGAAATGTTATGAGATAATAAATGCTTGTGGTCCAAAGTTGCTACATTTGGGGGAATTTGTTACACAGCAATAAGTAACTATTATAATGCTCAAATTCATAAAGCAAACTTCAAATCTGAAAGTACTGGTATCATACAAACCATATTTACTGGCCATAGGACATTAAGATAGAAATTAACAACCAGAAGAAAACTAGGAAATGTCAAGAAACACTCTGGATGAGTGAGCTATAACTAAAAGAGCATTTAATAAATAATTAATAATACATTTTTAATTTTAAATTGAGATTTTTTTTCTAAAATTATTGCTCAAGGAACTCCAAATATTGATTTTTTTCTTTTAAATAGCCAAATGCCTAGGCTTCACTGCTGCTGCTAAGTCGCTTCAGTCATGTCCGACTCTGTGCGACCCCATAGATGGCAGCCCACCAGGCTCCCCCGTCCCTGGGATTCTCCAGGCAAGAACATTGGAGTGGGTTGCCATTTCCTTCTCCAATGCATGAAAGTGAAAAGTGAAAGTGAAGTCGCTCAGTCGTGTCCGACCCTCAGCGACCCCATAGACTGCAGCCTTCCAGGCGCCTCCATCATGGGATTTTCCAGGCAAGAGTACTTCACTAGCCCAATCTTAAAGGGAAATACTCCTGCTCCCTCAAGTAAATTTGGCCTAATTCTTTTCTCAATTATTGGGAAGTAAATTACTTCTTTGATGTCTCGTGCTTTATCTTAAGGTGTTAGTCACTCAGTAGTGTCCAACTCTTTGCGACGCCATGAACAGCAGCCTGCCAGGTTCCTCTGTCAATGGGATTGCCCAGGCCAGAAAAGAGATGAAAATTCTGCAATCTATTCCATAATAGCCATTATTTGTTAAATTTTAAAATTTTTTCCAAAAAAATTTAAGTAAAATTATCATCCAAAAAGCCTGCCCAAAATATGCTAAGAGTCAGAGCTTAGCACACTTATTTGGCCTTAGGTTACATATACCTAAGAATGCAGGTTACATATAGCACAGTATGCAATTTCTACCTCAAGTAAATTTGGCCTAATTCTTTTCTCAATTATTGGGAAGTAAATTACTTCTTTGATGTCTCGTGCTTTATCTTAAGGTGTTAGTCACTCAGTAGTGTCCAACTCTTTGCGACGCCATGAACAGCAGCCTGCCAGGTTCCTCTGTCAATGGGATTGCCCAGGCCAGAAAAGAGATGAAAATTCTGCAATCTATTCCATAATAGCCATTATTTGTTAAATTTTAAAATTTTTTCCAAAAAAATTTAAGTAAAATTATCATCCAAAAAGCCTGCCCAAAATATGCTAAGAGTCAGAGCTTAGCACACTTATTTGGCCTTAGGTTACATATACCTAAGAATGCAGGTTACATATAGCACAGTATGCAATTTCTGCAGAGCTTTACAGTACTGATTAATTCTCACATCTGAAACCTAAAGATGAAAAAACCACTTTGAAAATTCCTATCAAAATGAAATACAGGAAACTGGTAAAAACAAAATAGATTTTTAAAGTATGTGAATTATTTGGGAAATTGTTACTGACAAACCTGGAGTATGGACCATGTATTAAACAAAACAGTACTGTTATCAAAGTTAAATCTTCTGACTTCAATAACTGTACTATAGTTAAGCAAGAGAAGTCCTTACTTATTAAGACACTGAAGTATTTAGAAATAAAGGAACATGATGCCTACAACTTACTGTCAAATGCCGCCTCTGCATTTGAAAGAAAAAAAGAATATATTTGTGTATCTTTATATTATATACACACAAATATACAGACACATATGGATAGAAAGAGATAACAAATAAAACATACAGAAAGAAAAATATAAACAGCCAGTTGTTGTTGTTCAGTCGCTAAGTCAGGTCTGACTGCAACCCCATGAACTGCAGCAAACCAGGCTTCCCTATCCTTCACTATCTTCTGGAGTTTGCTCAAACCCATGTCCACTGACCCGTGATGTTATCTAATCATCTCATCTGGGTAAAGACTATATGGGACTTTTTATACTACTGTTGCAACTTTTCTCTAAGTTTTAAATTATTCAAAATTCTAAAAGTGTATAGGTAACATTGGCAGCCCCAGAATTCCAATGTAGTGTTTATGTACCAGAACAATTTGCCTCCAGGTCATCATTTTAGCTAGTATTTAAATTATATTTGCTTGTAAAAATTATTTTCCTAATATAATTATTTTAAACCATCAACCAAATGTCTAAATCAACCTATTTTTCTAGTTATATGATGCATGCAGTTGGTGTTAAAAATGAAGACAGACATCCAAACAGAGTCTAAATCGGCACAGATAAATGTTTAAGATGTTTACCTCTGGTGGTCACATTTTTAAAGAATATATTAACAAAATGTCCTGCCCCCAGTCCCTCCCAGCATCAGGGTCTTTTCCAATGAGTCAACTCTTCGCATGAGGGGGCCAAAGTACTGGAGCTTCAGTTTTAGCATCATTCCTTCCAAAGAAATCCCAGGGCTGATCTCCCTCAGAATGGACTGGTTGGATCTCCTTGCAGTCCAAGGGACTCTCAAGAGTCTTCTCCAACACCACAGTTCAAACGCATCAATTCTTCGGCGCTCAGCCTTCTTTACAGTCCAACTCTCACATCCATACATGACCACANTAGATTAGTCAACACCTCATCATGATTATCTGGGTCATGAAGATCTTTTTTGTACAGTTCTTCTGTGTATTCTTGCCACCTCTTCTTAATATCTTCTGCTTCTGTTAGGTCCAGACCATTTCTGTCCTTTATCGAGCCCATCTTTGCATGAAATGTTCCCTTGGTATCTCTAATTTTCTTGAAGAGATCTCTAGTCTTTCCCATTCTGTTCTTTTCCTCTATTTCTTTGCATTGATCGCTGAAGAAGGCTTTCTTATCCCTTCTTGCTATTCTTTGGAACTCTGCATTCAGATGCTTATATCTTTCCTTTTCTCCTTTGCTTTTTGCTTCTCTTCTTTTCACAGCTATTTGTAAGGCCTCCCCAGACAGCCATTTTGCCTTTTTGCATTTCTTTTCCATCAGCAGCTGCCCAGAAATGGGATGGAGGTAGGAATGAATTATGGAGGCTAGAGGAAACTTCTGCAGGAGACATATACATTCATTATCCTGATCATGGTGCTGTTAACACAAGCTTATAAATATAGCAAAAGTCATCAAATTGTACATTTTTAATATATGAAGTTTGTTTATTGTATGGTAAGTTACTTTAATAAAGCTATAGAATTTCTATCATTCTAGAATAAAAAAATAAAATAAAATTGCTAAATTAAAGTTCCTAAGAACGGGGGACAAAAAAAGAGGCAGTTTTTGCATATTTATTCATAGTGGGTGTATATTTACTAATTTCACACCCAACTGGGTGCCCTTTATTATTTCCTATAGTTTTATCCCTCCACTTGAGATATTTCCCCTCTATGTAAAGAAACTTCTTTAGTAAGTCTTACAGAGTACATCTGCGGGTGGTTAATTCTCTCACCTTTTGTCTAAAAATGTCTTTATTTCACCTTCATTTCTGACAGATATTTCTGCTGGGAATAGAATTTTAACTTGGCAGCTTTTTTGTTCAGAAAAAATGTCATTCCATAATTTTCCAGTTTCCTCGGTTGTGTTCAAAATTCGGTCATCGTTTATATTAATTTCTTTGAAAGTAACGTTATTTTTTTTCCATCCAGTTGCTTCTGAGAGTTTCTTTGTCTCTATAGTTTTCAACAGTTAAGATATAGCTGAATGTATTTTTCTTTGTATTTATACCTCCTGGAGTTTGCTAAATGTATAGGTTGATGTCCTTCATCAATTTTGGAAAATGCCTTACCATGTCTCTTCAAATATCTGCTCCCGTGCTAAGTCTCTACTTCTGGATCTCAAAACACATTATTCAACTTTTTTTTTTCTTTTCTGGAGGCTGCACCACACAGTATGTGGGATCTTAGTTCCCCAAACAGGAATCAAACCCTGCAGATGAAGGCAGTTTTAACTACTGGATCGCTAACGAAGTCCCATACCTCATTCAAACTTTCACTACTACTGCTTTGTTCTGTCCCACTTTTTCCATTTTTTTTTCCTTCCTGTGTTTCAAACTGGATACTTTCTATTGTCTTTATTCTTGTCTTTTATTGGTATAACCTGCTATTAAATCCACCCAATGAATAATTAATTTCAGTTACTGTGGGCTTTTTGTCATGCTTTTTTTTTATTTTTAATGTGCCAGGCACTGTACTGAGTGCTGGGAACACAGCAGTGAAAAGACAGCCACAATCCCTGCTCTCACAGAACTTCAATGGTTTATATTCAGTTGACCTGTTTTCCCTCTTTTAGGTAAATGAAGAGTAAGGCAAAGGGTAGATTGAGAGCCTAGGGTTCTGCATCAAAGTTTACTCATTAACATATAAATGACAGACTTCAGCAACTGATTTTTCATTCCTAAAATATCCATTTAATTCCTTTTCATGAATTCTAACTCTCTATAGATCCTCTGGACTTCCCTGGTGGCTCAGACGGTAAAGCGTCTGCCTGCAATGCGGGAGACCCGGGTTCGATTCCTGGGTCAGGAAGATCCTCTGGAGAAGGAAATGGCAATCCACTCCAGTACTCTTGCCTGGAAAATCCCATGGACAGAGGAGCCTGAGAGGCTACAGTCCATGGGGTCACAAAGAGTCGGACATGACTGAGCGACTTCACATTCACATATTCACATCCACTTTTTCCCATATTTTCTTTAGCATATTATGGTTAAAGTCTCCATCTGATAATTTCAATTACCAGACAGTGCGAGGTGGCTCAGTGATAAAGAACCTGCCTGCCAATGCCAGAGATACAAGGGATGTGGGTTCAATTCCTGGCTCTGGAAGACCCGCTGGAGAAGGAAATGGCAACCCACTCCAGTATTCTTGCCTGTAGAATCCCATGGACAGAGAAGTCTGGCGGGCAACAGTCCAAGGGGTCACAAAGAATTGGGACATGACTGAGCGACTAACACTTTCTTTCACTTCTACTTCTGTCATTTATTTTTCTTCTGGATTATGGATCACAGTTTTCTACCTTTTCAAAGTTTTAGAAACAGCTCATTGTACACTGGATATGGTAAATGAAAGAGCCTCAGGAACCCCAGAATATATCTTCCCAGTGAGCATTCCCCATCTACTCTATTACACAAAGGGATGAGAGAGAACAACCATTACAATCTATTTCATGAACTGAAATGTGTCAGGACTATGCTGAAATTTTAGCAAGATTCAGTTCACCTCCAGTTTATTCTTTTTCTTTAGTCTGTGTCCAGAACCAGCAAATGTTAGCAATTTTTTTCTCACCTTACAAAGGGCTCTTCTATATCTGGAATTTTTTAATTAATTAATTTTAATTAATCTAGTCATCATTACTTCTACAGTCCTCCAATTATTTTTTAAAGTACAATTTTAAAAGTTCAGTTTTTTCTACAGTAGGTCATCTACAGATGACCTACTAAATACTACCCAGCAGCTGAAGTCTCCCTGCAATACCATAATAGTCATTCACAAACCCAGCTATACATCAGAATGATTTGGGGAAAGTTTTTAAACTATAACTCACTGTCCATACCTCTAGAACTCATAGATAATCAGTTGTTGTTGTCATTGTTGTTGTTCAGTTGCTAAGCTGTGTACGACTCTTTGTGACCCCACGAACTGCAGCATGCCAGGTCTCCCTTAGATGTTCAGTGTGGTCAGGAAATCTGTACTTTTAACAAGAGTCTTAAGTGATCCCAGTAAAGCTGACATTTCTAAAAAAGCTAATGTGGGAGTTCCATGGTGGCCTGGTGGTAAGAATTCCAGACTTTCACTGCCATGGCATGGGTTCAATGCTTGCTTGGGGAACTAAAATCCTGCAAGTTTCCCAACATGGCCAAAAAAATAAAAATAAAGTAACTATTGTGCCTGTTCCTCCTCTCCCCCATCCCTAACAGAGTATTGATAAGGATATCTGACAAAGAACATAGACTACACATAACAGACAAACCAATATATGACTATAAAAGTTAAAAGTTCAGAATCACTAAAGACTTTGAAGATGCTAAAATAAATATGTAAAGGCTTCATATAATAAATATATTGTAAATATATTTTATTGTGTATATATTATATATTATCAAATGTACTAAATATGCTAATATGTTATGCGTATTAAATATATATTAAAATATATTAAGATCAAGATGACGAGGAAGGAAAGACAAGAATCTTCAGTTAAGAGTGCATGGTATAACACCAAATGGGCTTCACTGGTGGCTCAGTGGTAAAGAATCCGCCTGCCAATGCAGGAGACATGGGTTTGGCCCCTGGGTCTGGAAGATCCTCTGGAAAAGGAAGTGGCAACCCACTCCAGTATTCCTGCCTGGGAAATCCCCACAGTCCATGGGGTTGCAAGAGAGTCAGATATGACTGAGCGACTAAACAACAACAACACTATAATACCAATAGGAGACTGAAAATAGAACTATACAATTCAATTTCACTTCTGCTTTGGCAGAAAACATTATTTTCATATTTAAAAAGAGCATTTTTGCCAGCCATCCAAACACCTAAAATACAGCATAAACCCCACCTACCTGCTTTCTCTGAATTCAAGTCTATATGAATTAATCCAAGGGTAGAGATGAAAATTCTGAAATGTGACAAGGGGAGTGCTATCAGTGAACTTTGAGAACTCACGAAAAATAAGACTAGGAATGAAAAGATGGTGTCTCAATATGCAGGGATGGATAAAGGTGAAAAGGTCATTTCAGGACTATGACCTTAATTTAATGTCAACACCCAAATAATTCTAGGACTGATTACTATGCAGATGACTTTTAAGCACTTAAGAGAAGGAAGCAGCGTTTACTAATAACGAAATCTTACCTTCCTGAAGCAAGTTTACAGACTACCTTCACATACATTACCTCAAATCTTCGATTTGCAGAGCCCTATGAAAAAGGGCAGGCAGCACTGTGTCTCCTCCCCACCCTCACATTCACTCTTCAAAACACTCAGCTTGACTCTCAACCAGGTTAACTCACCCTCAGCAATGAGGACGCAAACTCAAGTCTTCCCCATTGAGTACTGTTTCTCTATCACGAAGCTCTCAAAGTCAGCATGAGTTAAGAATAAGTCATGCAGAAATGAGAATTGGGATTGCTTCAAAATAATGAAGAGAAGCTGAGCAGGAAATGGGTAGGAGTATCAATGAAACAAAACTAAGTAGAAGCAGGGTAATGGGTACATGGGGCTTCATTTATAATCATCTGTTTTTATACATGTTTAAAACTTTGCATAAAAAAGCTTTTTTAAAAAAATACACATGCACACGCATGCTCCTTGTTAGGCTAACTGTACCAGTAATCAGATGAATACCAGAAATACAGAGCACCTGAAGCTCAGCACTTTTTAAGCCTTCTTTTTTAAAGACTCAAATAATACCCTCAGATAAAAAATACTTAGAAAAAAGATGACAAGTGATATGCCTGAATACTGACCACCAACTGCACCAAGAGAAAAAAGCACCATGATAGTGAAATACTTCACGGTGTGTTCTATAAAAAATAACTGAATGAATAATATATTGGGGGGGGACAACCCTGAAGAATCCTTAAGATTTGTCTTCAGACATTTTTAAAGTAAAAAGACAAACACTCTGAAGCGTTACAGAGAAGACAATTAGGAACAATGAACAGAAGACTAGGAGGCCAAACTTTCCTACTCGCCCCACTCTTCCTTGAGGCTCATGACTCATGTGCTACTCACTAACAAACCTTGTCACCATCACCTACCAGTTTTCTAGATACTTCCCCCATCATCAAAACAATTTGACTCCTGGCTCACTTTTTCCTCAACTTCACACATCGACCACCATCCAGGTTAGTGTTGCTTGATAAAATACAGGACTCCCAATTAAACCTGAATTTTCAAAAAAAATGAGTAGTATTTTTAGTATATCCCATGCAACTAGGAAATATACTAAATATTTATTATCTGAAATTCACATTTAACTAGGCATCATTATTTCTATCTGTTAAATCTGGGAACCCGGATCTGGGTGACTCAATGTCAAGGTGGACCACCTATCCAACATCTGGTCCTCAACATTCCTTATCTCTTCTAGTAACTAAAACCATAACACAGACATTGTCTCCAAAACCAGCTGAATCCTTAACACTGCCCAGGACTGCTAAACGTCCTTAAACTGCACTCTCTCTCATTTACTCCAACAGCTATTATAAACCAAATCCACTGTCTCCTCTCTGCCATCTCAGCCTCTAAATTCACCACCTGAATTTAGATTCCATTCTTCTACCTCCTACGGTACGGCACTGCATATTTCCCTTTATTATATTCTTCCACCGCTCCTACTAAAGCATAAGCCATCAGATGAAATTACATTCACCCAAAACCTTCAAACGAGGGTTTCAACATTTTAGTAAGGCATGCAAAAATCGACAGGATCGACAACTCAGTCCAGGCCTCACTTTCTGTCAGGTTCTCCCTGGCTGCCCAGGCTAAATTCAGGGCTCCTCTTACCCACTCCCAGTGTATCCTACACATTCATCATTACATTCACCATAATTTTCTTTTCATCCTCTCTCTTACTAAACTTTAAGATGTGAGAGTTTATGGATGGAGAGTTGGACCATAAGGAAAGCTGAACACCGAAGAATTGATGCTTTTGAACTGTGGTGTTGGATAAGACTTTTGAGAGTCCCTTGGACTGCAAGGAGATCCAACCAGTCCATCCTAAAGGAAATCAGTCCTGAATAGTCATTGGAAGGACTGATGCTGAAGCTGAAACTCCAATACTTTGGCCACCTGATGTGAAGAACTGACTCACTGGAAAAGATCCTGATGCTGGGAAAGACTGAAGGCAGGAGGAGAAGGGGACAACAGAGGATGAGATGGTTGGATGGCGGCACCGACTCAATGGATATGAGTTTGAGCAAGCTCTGGGAGTTGGTGATGGACAGGGAAGCCTGGCATGCTGCAGTCCATGGGATCGCAAAGAGTCAGACACAATTGAGCAACTGAACTGAACTGACTGAGAGACTGAACAGTCATCTGTCAGGGCTATTGAGAAGTGGATTTAAATAATCTCAGATTCCTTCTAACTATCTGTAATTAATCAATTAGTGACTGGAATTATTTTTTCAGTCAGAGGACTGGCTTAAAAAAAAAGAAATAGAAATCAATCCATTTTAAGAATTAGAAAAGTTTTAGACAGTCAGACTATATTTTTCCTGTTTAACAGATAAATGAAATCGCTCAGAATTGAGATTTACAGTAATATAGCACAGGTAGTTTGTGTCAGGGCAGAAACCAGAGCACAGGTCTTCAGTGATCTTTGTTGCCAACATCTGACCAAAACAACACCTTCTCTCTCTCCCATTCCCTACTGCATATTCAGTTATCAGAGGCCAAAAATTGAAACATAACAGGAAATACAAATGCTTCTTGTCTTTCCCCCTTAGTCCATTACCCAAAAGGAAGATGATCTGCCTAGAGGATAAAGGAAAAACATCTTCCCAGCCCTGAGCTGGGACAGAAGTGAAACGCACTGATGAGGACAAAAGATTTGGAAAGGTACTCCAAAAGACAAAGTGAATGATGTGAAAGTTGTTGCTGGGGGTGAGGGGTTTCAAAAAAACAGACAGAGGAAGGAAAGCAGATGGGCAAAGAGAAAGACAGGCTCAGGAATCCAACAGAACAAGGCACTCAAATCCAACCAAAGGTTAAAAGGGTGCCTTCCAATTTGATCAAATCCTCAATGAATGTTCTTAAGAGTATGAAAACCAACTTTACAAAACTTAACTGTGAAATACTAAATAAAAGAATCAAATAAAAACATACTTTCATATTTGTAACTATACATTCCTGTTGGTATTCTCACAAATTCTACACTCTCACCTTCAGAATTCAACTCACTTCACCTAAAAATCTGCAGTGAGTTATAAAATGTCATAAAACTAAAAATAAAAGGGGAACAATGTTACACTTCCATTAAAAGCCTGAGAAGTTTTGATAAGGTGAAAAGAATGATAAATAATGAAATTAGTATACATACAATGCTTAAAAGGTATGTCTAACACATGACCAATAAAAAAAAATTTTCCTTATGAACTCTCTTATGAACATAAAAGATTCTCTCTTAAGAACATAAAACATGTTATTTTTGAGTGAAGAAGCAATAATACTTTCCTCTCTTTACATATTTGTGCTATCTGTTCACAAAATTTAGACCTTTTTTGTAAAGCTCTATTTATTGAAAGTTACTGCTCTAAGGATTAAGACACCCACACTCTAGTTTAAACTCAATCACATGTCATATGATAATGAACAAGTTGCTGTGCTTCTCTAGCTTGTTTTTCCATGCATTATAGAAATAATAATAATCACCAAACTATAAAGAGAATAAATGCTGCACAGGATAATAATTATGATAATGCATTTTTATGATTATTTACAGCTTCCTTTCACATGAAATATTCATACCCAAGACACTAACTAAACAAGCCCATGATGTAAGTAAAGCCAGGTATTATCCCCAACTTACAGATGCAACCAGGAAACTCAAGTTCAGAGAGGCTGACTTGCCCAAGGTCATACTGAAAACTGCCCAGTATACTGTGCAGAAAGAGAAAGAGCTATTGACTGTCATCACAAATTTGAGACAGTAAGAGGGGTTTTCTCATGCCCAAATTACTATGAGGACTATCCAAGGTAAGCTATCAACAATTAGATGGAAAAGGGTTGCTTGAGGTCGTTATGACCCATAATTACCCACAAGGCCATCATCTGGATATAAAACTATGATTGAAAATAAATAAAAGTCCTTTAAAGTATATTTCTAAATGTCCTGCTATTTAGTAAATATTCATGCCTCTTGCACTCGAGACAACACCCTGCTTGGGGGATGTGAAGTGGAAGGGGTAACGATATCACAAGAAAAAGTTTTAAGTTCTCTGAAATTCAACAGGCTAAGACACTCCAAACTATAAAATATGAATAGGGGCAGGCAACAGCTTGTCGACTGCAGTGGCAACCCCAAGCCAAACCAAAAGAGTGCCAGGTTGTGGTTTAAAGAAAATACGCAATCTGGAAGTCTGCACCTCAAGTTATTCTACTGCAAAGTAATTAGTACCATTTATAGCAAAAATATGTAAAGTCTAGAGGATAATTCCAATTCTTCATGATAACAGGATGGCATTCCATATTACCTTGGGGCTTTCTTGTCTCAACAGAAGCCCTTTTGATGATATAGTCAATGGTTCAAAAGGCACTCTCAGAAAACCAAAGAATATAACTATATCTCAGCCATATAACATCTGAAGTGGTCAAATCTGCCATCGACTGCAGGTACCTGAAGAGAGTTTACTGGAGGCACTATCAATTCCAGTTATTTATATTGTACAGTGTTAAAATTCTCTTCAGCACAACCTCTGAGTATGCTCTGTTTACTGAAGGCTCTACCACACAGCATGAAAAAGAAATTTTACTCCTGAAATCTTAAACTTCATTCACAGTCATCACAATGTAAAAACACTTTAACTTTTCTATTCAAGGTCAAAACAAAGTTTGTCTCATCTTTCCCTCTCCACCCCCAAGAAAATGGGGTAGTCTGAAAGATGTCAGACAGAATAAGCCAATGCTTTTTATAAATTCAAGTCAATCTTCAACAAAGAAAGACCTTAAGATGCCTATATTCTACTTCAGTATTGACTCGAAGCCTTTTAACAGTTTAAGCTGACCACAAACCTCCCCTTCTACTTCTTCTATAGAACATTCTTCTCTTTAAACTTCCTTTAAAAAATGAGCCTTCCTATCCCTCCCCGTCCTCTGTCTTATATACACACAGATACACACAAAACCCCCAATGAAGAGTAGACTGAGACCTAGGGAATACATGTGCAAAGCACATGTTTTTAATTAATACAAGGCTCACCCTGCAAAGTATGTCACTATAATGCAACAAGAGAGTCTACACAGTACCTCATAATACCAAACTTGAAAATAAAACAAAACTGCCCTACAGCAGTCTGAGTAAAGAATAAAGATGCAAAAATAAAGCATGCTTACCGTTGTATCTCTAACCTTTGCTTTAAGGACAAAATTCTCCATGCTAAACACATTAAAAAAAAAAAAAAGGCAGCAGATTTAAGACTCTAACTTCCTATTGGCCAAAAGTGTCAAATAAAAAGTGTAGCAATATTTAAAATCTAATAAAACAATATTAAATCTAATATTGAAAGCCACACAACACTTTATGACATTTTTCTATTACACTTTCCAAATTTGAACAGCCGTCTATTGTGTATGCCACACATAGACGATAAAGCATGAAAACAGATTAGTCATTCATGGTAGGTTACCTAAGGACCTTCTCAGTACCCTAAGCATTTGTCAATGAACGCTAAACTGAGGTATATATTGGACAAGGTACATAAGGGGGAACATCCAGAGACTAGTCAACCTCCTTTATTTGGTAAATATACAATCATCAGTTAGCTATATAGAAAATGTATAAATTTTACATCTGAATAATCTTAGTCTTTTCAAAGCATTTCACATTTATTATCCTATCAGTTCAGTTCAGTTCAGTCGCTCAGTTGTGTCCGACTCTTTGCAACCCCATGAATCGCAGCACGCCAGGCCTCCCTGTCCATCACCAACTCCCGGAGTTCACTCAGACTCATGTCCATCGAGTCAGTGATGCCATCCAGCCATCTCATCCTCTGTCGTCCCCTTCTCCTCCTGCCCCCAATCCTTCCCAGCATCAGAGTCTTTTCCAATGAGTCAACTCTTTGCATCAGGTGGCCAAAGTACTGGAGTTTCAGCTTTAGCATCATTCCTTCCAAAGAAATCCCAGGGCTGAGTTCCTTCAGAATGGACTGGTTGGATCTCCTTGCAGTCCAAGGGACTCTCAAGAGTCTTCTCCAACACCACAGTTCAAAAGCATCAATTCTTCGGCGCTCAGCTTTCTTCACAGTCCAACTCTCACGTCCATACATGACCACAGGAAAAACCATAGCCTTGACTAGACGGATCTTAGTCGGTAAAGTAATATCTCTGCTTTTGAATATGCTATCTAGGTTGGTCATAACTTTTCTTCTGAGAAGTAAGCGTCTTTTAATTTCATGGCTGCAATCACCATCTGCAGTGATTTTGAGCACCAAAAAATAAAGTCTGACACTATTTCCACTGTTTCCCCATCTATTTCCCATGAAGTGATGGGACCGGATGCCATGATCTTCGTTTTCTGAATGTTGAGCTTTAAGCCAACTTTTTCAC
>SJXQ01003773.1:0-31769 GCA_006408695.1 Aepyceros melampus
CTAGTCAAGGCTATGGTTTTTCCTGTGGTCATGTATGGATGTGACAGTTGGACTGTGAAGAAAGCTGAGCACCAAAGAACTGATGCTTTTGAACTGTGATGTTGGAGAAGACTCCCTTGGACTGCAAGGAAATCCAACCAGTCCATTCTGAAGGAGATCAGTCCTGGGTGTTCTTTGGAAGGAACGATGCTAAAGCTGAAACTCCAATACTTTGGCCACCTCATGCGAAGAGTCGACTCATTGGAAAAGACTGTGATGCTGGGAGGGACTGGGGGCAGGAGGAGAAGGGGACGACAGGATGAGATGGCTAGATGGCATCACCGACTCAATGGGCATGAGTTTGGGTTGGTTCCTGTGATGTTGGAGAAGACTCCCTTGGACTGCAAGGAAATCCAACCAGTCCATTCTGAAGGAGATCAGTCCTGGGTGTTCTTTGGAAGGAACGATGCTAAAGCTGAAACTCCAATACTTTGGCCACCTCATGCGAAGAGTCGACTCATTGGAAAAGACTGTGATGCTGGGAGGGATTGGGGGCAGGAGGAGAAGGGGACGACAGGATGAGATGGCTAGATGGCATCACCGACTCAATGGGCATGAGTTTGGGTTGGCTCCGGGAGTTGGTGATGGACAGGGCGGCCTGGCGTGCTGCAATTTGTAGGGTCACAAAGAGTTGGACATGACTGAGCGACTGAACTGAACTGAACTGACTGAAAGTTAGAGTAATCCCTCTAGGCACAGCTTTAACTACATACCATGAGCAAGTTTTGAATGTAGAATTTTAATTTTCAGTCAGTTCAAAACATTTTTCTCCAAATGTTACAATATATTTTTTGTTAATGCTTTTGGGCACCAACGTTTTCTGATAATTAAATCAATACTTTAGTGAGAAACTCAACTGTGGAGTAAGTACTGCAGGCCCTTGGCAAAACTGTGAAGTAAAACAGATATATCTGTAGACCTTGCAGACCTTTCACCTTTTCTGTTTTTTTTTTGTTGTTGTTGTTGTTGTTGTTGCTGTTCATTTTTGACTTTTTTTGTGATGAGAACTCTTAGGATTTACTCTCTGAACAATTTTCCTATATGTCCTACAGCAGTGGTAACTATAGTCATCATTTTGTACATTATATCCCTAGAATTTATTTATCTTGTAACTGTAAGTTTTTACCTTTGACCTCCTTCCTCCATTTACCCCTCCCCCCGCTTCTTGCCTATGATAACCACAAATCTCTTTTTTTAATGAGCAAAACATTTCTAATTTCAACTGAGGTATCTCCTTTAACCTATGGTCAGTAAACCCATGGGTAACATTACTTTGCCAACAAAGGTCCATCTAGTCAAGGCTATGGTTTTTCCTGTGGTCATGTATGGATGTGAGAGTTGGACTGTGAAGAAGGCTGAGCACTGAAGAATTGATGCTTTTGTACTGTGGTGTTGGAGAAGACTCTTGAGAGTCCCTTGGACTGCAAGGAGATCCAACCAGTCCATTCTGAAGGAAATCAGCCGTGGGATTTCTTTGGAAGGAATGATGCTGAAGCTGAAACTCCAGTACTTTGGCCACCTCATGCGAAGAGTTGACTCATTGGAAAAGACCCTGATGCTGGGAGGGATGGGGGCAGGAGGAGAAGGGGACTATAGAGGATGAGATGGCTGGATGGCATCATGGACTGGATGGACGTGAGTCTGAGTGAACTCTGGGAGTTAGTGATAGACAGGGAGGCCTGGCATGCTGCGATTCATGGGGTCACAGAGTCAGACATGACTGAGTGACTGAACTGAACTGAAAGTAGAAGTGTATATCTTAATATTTACGTATATAAGTTACATTTTTGTAATTGATTTCCAGCTTAAGTACATTAATTCTGAAAACATGCTGTGAGTTATTTAAATCCTTTAAACTTTATTGAGACTTGCTTGAAGACCTATTAATGCAAGAGATTTATTGTAAATAGTGAATGAGTACAAATGTTTTCTGTGTGGTTTAAAACTATAAGTATTCTGTAATTATGAAATACCGTACTTTGATTTTCATTTTAAAAAGAATTAATCAAATATCTTATATTCTTATGATAGTTTGCTTGTTTTTCCAAGCACTCACAGAAGGAAAAATGTTAAAAATTACCCACTATGATTTTAGATTTCTTGTTCTAGCTCTGTAATTTTTCCCTTATACATTTTGAGGCTGTGTTTTTGATCGCATATAAATTTAGAACTGTGTTGTTTTTTTTTTTTAGCAATCCAAAAATCTTACCATTTTGAGTTATATCTTTAGTGGGGTTCTTTACTATCTAATTGTATACTTTTTTTACTGGGCTAACCTAGAGTTCATTGTAAATATACAGGTGAAGTGAAGTGAAGTGAAAATCACTCAGCCGTATCCGACTCTTTGCCACCCCATGGACTGTAACCTGCCAGGCTCCTCTGCCCATGGAATTTTCCAGGTCAGAATACTGGAGTGGATTTGCGTCCCCATGGACTGTAACCTGCCAGGATCCTCTGCCCATGGAGTTTTCCAGGTCAGAATACTGGAGTGGATAGCTATTCCCTTCTCCAAGGGATCTGCCCAACCCAGGGATCAAACTCATGTCTCCTGTGTTGCAGGCAAATTCTATACCAACTGAGCCACCAGGGAGCCCAAGAATACTGAAGTAGGTAGCCTATCCCTTCTCCAGCGCATCTTCCCAAGCCAAGAATCAAACCAGGGTCTCCTGCATTGCAGGCAGATTCTTTACCAACTGAGCTACCAGGGTTTAATGCTTATTATTCATGGATTTCTTATTTGTGAATTTGCCTATTCACTAAAATTCATTTGTAACCACAATACTTGTGGCACCTTCACAGTTATTCACAGACATGCACAGAATGATGAAAATTTTGATTCATCCAATATGTATATTCCATTAGAATAAGGTGATGCTCTCCCTTCTTATTTCAGTTTCATGGTGTAACCAGACGTCCTTTTCATGGTCTATTTAATGACACATTTTTCACATTTTATACTTTTTTGGTGAATTCAATGTTTGAAATGGTCCCCAATTATAGTCTTGAAGTGCTGTCTACCATTTCTAAGTTAAAAGGACTGTGGTGTGCTTTACAGGAAAAAATATATATGTGTGTATTCAGAAATAAATTATAATGCTGTCAGTTGTGAGTTCAATGTCATTGAATCAACCATATAGATTAAATGGCATATCTTTAAATAAGAAACACACATCAAACAAAGTTATCTATTGATCAGTTGATGTAAGTTTTGGCCAGAATCTTGCAGAAACTTAATCCTGTATTTATACTAAGAACAATGATTCAGTATTTGATAAGTCAGTATTCATGGAAAGTCTATCAAACACAACTACTATAAATAACAATAACCTACTGCGTTTAACTTTTCACAATCTACTTGGAGTTACTATTTATCACTTCAGCTGGAATCTAGAAACTTTGCCACCATATAGGTCCTTTACCTTCCCTCCTTTATCCTATAATTTTCATAAGCAGTGTATCTACACACACTGAAAATCCTACTAGACAATGTTACAGTTTTTATTTTCAGTCATGCACATCTCATATCAAAAATTTTAAGGGGAAAAGCCTGTTTATTACATTTGTCCACATATTTACCATTTCTGTTGTTCTTTCCTTCTATCTTGAATTTCTATTACTTTGGTATCATTTCTCTACCACCTGTGAAATTTATTTTAGCACTTACTTTAGTGCAGGTATATTGGCAATTAATTATTTTAGTTTTCCTCCAACTGAGAATGTCCCCTTTTCATTTTTATTCCAAAAAATTATTAATATCATTTTTGCTAGACCTAGAACTCTGGGCCTTTGAGCACCTTAAAAATGTTATTCCACTGCCTTCTGGCCTCCATGGCTTCTGAACAGAAATACATAGTCATTCAAATTATTGCTCCTTTACCAGTGATGTCCATTTTTCTGATTGGTTCATTCTATTTTTCTTCACCTTGGTTTTTAGCACTCTGATTATGAGATGTGTCTATGTGTGTATTTCTCTGAGTTTATCTGGTCGCGACTTCAGTGCTCTTGCAGCAGGATATGAAAACACATCCTTCTACTCTGCCATCTTGAAACAGTCTCTCTTGACCTACATTTTGTGGTCTGTGGTTTCAAAATCTGTTCTGTTTACAAACTTTTTGCAGTGTTATTCAGATCTATTCTGTGTGAGTGTCACCCAGGGGCCAGTTGGGGACCTGGGTGGTCAACTACCCTCAAAATTCAGTTCTCAAAGTAGCTGGTTGGCTCTTGGAATTAGATCCACACATGTGCAGCTTAGAGACTGAGCGCATATGTTCATCCACAGCACTTCCACGGGATCCTTTCCTCAGTCTTCCTCCTTTCCACTCTTTTCACACTCTCTGCCAGAACTCCCTTCCCTGCCCTTTGGCTGGAAACCCAAGGCTTTCATCTCTCTAATGTGCTATGCACTTCTCACAATAGGGTCACCTCAAGAGCCAAATAATTTGAGAATAAAGAGAGAAAAGGCAGTGGGGAATACCCCCACTTTTCAGACAACAGTTATGTTTAGAAAGAAGGATTCATCTTCCTCAGAATTTTAGATGTCTGCCTGGTCACTGCTGCTACCATCACCCCCTGATAGATTTCACTTTCAAAACTAAGGAGAGAAGGAAAAAATATGGGAAATTTTCCCCATTCTTGACTAATACAGGCTCCTCTTCTTAACCCTCTGTCAAGAAAAGAAGGGTTTCTCTTGGAGCTCTTTTTTTTTTCTTTCTGTTCAGTGAGCAGTTCCAGAATTCTAGTGCCTTTGAACTAACACAGAATATGATAGAATGGCAGGAAAATCACCAATATATCAACCATACATCAAGTTCAAGTCTTTTTACCAATCAGACTGATACCATTTACTTTTCAGAGTTTTCAGAGAGCTGCTCCATCTATTCTGTTCAGGGCTTTTAGTTATATTCAGCGGGAGAAACAGGATGGAATGTGTTTACTTCCTCTTAATTGAAACTTGAAATGTTTTTGTATATTTCTAAATCCTATATAGATTATTTATGTCAGACTATTTCATTCACTTAGCTTACTATTCGATTTAATTTATATTATCATGACGATCTTATTTATACATGTTATTACCTGCTGTACTTACTAACCTACAACTGATCAATATTTAGTTTCTAAATTTTTACTGCTATAAAAATGTTGTAGTGAATACTTTTTTACATGTCTCCTCATGTCTGTGTGTGAGAGTATTTTTTAGAATATATGCTTAGAAGTGTCATTATAGAGAAAAAAAGTTATATCTTATATATTATGAAATACTGTCTAAAGTAATTGTGTCAGTTAACACTCCTTCATTCCTTCCCCACATTCTTGTAAGTAAATAGTGTTATTAGATTTGTAAAATATTTTCCATTCTGATGGATGTGAAATAATGTCTTATGGTTGTTTTATTTTGCATTTCTCTTGTAAATTATTTTCTGACTGCAAAAGCACATATGTACTATAAAAGTAACATATGCTAATATAGAAAAATAGGGGAGACATAGAAGAAGACACTTTATGTAATATACCAGACTATTATAACTGATTATTTCACAGTGCTCAAAATACATTTAGCCTTAGTGCAATATTTCAATTTTTTACATAAAATAAGCTATATTATGTAAGCAAGTCACCAAATGTAGCTATTTTCAGAAACAAAAAAATAATAATAAGATTTAGGAATGCTAAGTGTTGGCTAGGATCTAGAAAAACCAAAACCCACAAATAATGCTGGTGAAAAGGTAAAATGGCACAATTAACTTGGGAAAAGGTTTGGCAAGAAGGTTTGCTCAGAAGACTAAATATATACTTTACATATAACCAAGAAACTCCACTCCTAAGATCTACCCAAGAGAAAAGAAAACGTATTGACACAAGGCCATGTATGCAAATATCTAAGCAGCATTATTCACAATAGCTCAAAACTGAAAACAATCCAACATCCATCAGTTGGTGAACAGATAAATTAATATATATCAGTACAAGGAAACATTGTTCAGCAATAAAAAGAACAAACCACTTATAAATGCAAAAACAAAGATGAACCTCAAAAATATTATGCTAAGTGAAAAGAGTCAAACACAAAAGACTACATCTTTATGATTCTGCTCTACAAAATGTCTTTAAAATGCACATCTCTTAGAAGAGACAATTTGCCCTGAGCTAGGATGGTAATGAGAGCTGACATGCAAATAGGCAGGAGTAAACTTTTAGGTGTTACAGAAATATTCCAAAACGTATTCTGGTGATGAGTCAACAACTGCATAAATTTACCAAAAATCTCTGAACTGTACAGTTAGAGTAGGTAAATTGTATAGCATATAAATGATACCTCAATAAACCTACTGAAAAACAAACAAACAAAAATTCATGTGTTTCTTATAATTAAGAATTAAATTTTAAAAAGTATGATTCTTATTGGAATATTTATTTCCATATTATATGTTGCTACTGCTAAGTCACTTCAGTCGTGTCCGACTCTGTGAGACCCCATGGACGGCAGCCCACCAGGCTCCCCCATCCCTGGGATTCTCCAGGCAAGAATGCTGGAGTGGGTTGCCATTTCCTTCTCCAGTGGGTGAAAGTGAAGTCTCTCAGTTGTGTCTGACTCTTAGCGACCCCATGGACTGCAGCCTACCAGACTCCTCCGTCCATGGGATTTTCCAGGCAGGAGTACTGGAGTGGGGTGCCATTCCTTCTCCAATATTATATGTTAGTATGTTTTATGTTTATGTTATGTTATTACATAGATATGAGTAGACTACATTTGAAATTTAAAATCTTTATTGTTTCTTACTAATCATGTCATCGTGATTTTTTCATTAAAAAATCCCTCTGTGAGCATCTCTAATGGTTTCACAAAGGCCCATTCATATAAGTATGTTTATAATATACTAAATCATTCACCCCTTATGGGAGTTAGTTTCAGTTTTTCCTTTGAAGGAAAAATAACATGTCAAGGGACATATCTGTCACCCAGCAATACACCAAAGCATTTTACAAGTATAGGGAAATTATTTTTAATTTTTTTTCTAATTTCTTATTTATGTTTTTCAGAGAGAAATTTCATAAAACAGTCCTTTAATTTGTCTAAAATACAGTTTCACTATAGAGAAAGTGTGTGTGTGTGTATACGAGACAGAGACAGGCTGTGAGGAGGACAACCTTCTCTACCCCAGCCATTCGTAGGCAAGACAACACAAGTCATTGGCTGCAGTACCTGCATTTAGTCCACTCACTCTATCCTGCAAGAATGTGGAAGAAACTGAAGCTCCAATCTGGCCCAGAAAAATTAATCCACGCCTAAAAAACACAGCATACTCAGCCCATTTTACAATGAGACATTTTAGATCCCTTGAGAAATGCTGTTAGTAAATGACTGAACTCTAAATATCATTTTATATTGTATATGTAAAAAAAAAACTAGCTTTTTGCTCCCAGGAAATACATTTTTTAAAACTTTCAAGTCATATGAAAATCTAACACACAACATGTAGTCACAGGAAACAATTCATAATTCTAAAAGCTACTGTTAAAATTGAACATAGACCCACTTTGCAAAGATAAAAATAATTTGTAAGTTCACTAACGAGAATCCCATTTACAATATTACTTCCAGTTTTTCTATACACGTATCTTAAAGTTATTGAAATAATAGTATGTAGATAATTTTTATCTTGCTTTTTTACTTAACTTTTAATGTATTTTACCTGCCATCATCACTCCCCATAGCATTATTTTTAATAGCTGCATAATATACTATAATTTACTACTTGCCTTTAGTTATCTGGAGAGTTCCTATGAGGCAGGCACTAATATTATCCCCACTTTACAGATAAGATTGTTGCCCAAGGCCTGGTATTCCATTTCAGAGATGAAAACAATGATCTTTATTGCTAACTGGAATTTCCATAGAAAATGAGAGTCCAAATAATCAGTGTTTTAAAACCTCAGTTACTTTGTTTTAGCTGAGCTGGTGTCCATTTCCATGCAGTAGAAGTGATAACAGCAGTGGAGTGAGAATTGGCTTTGGTGAGCATCAGAAATAATTGCCACCTAAAATCAGAATTGTCCCTTCCTAAATCGCACCTGCCCAGCCCAAGGCAAAAGATACACAGCTGGAGCTTGTAGGTTATTGACTTTGGAAAGAAAAAGAAAGGTCCTGCCAGATCTGACATCCAACCCCTCAGCTAAGCCTCGCCAGACTAAATAGTTCAGGCAAAATTAGATTTTTATTTTTACCCAAACTTTGCAAAAGAGCTACCTTGCAGTCTTCAATATTTTCAAGATAATTGCCAAACACTCTACTTCATTTATTTGGAAAAGGCTTAATTTTATCAAAATGTGATTACTGTTAAGTGGCCATTTGCTCTATGCACAGAAATAGAGAGTAAAACTGCTGTAACTTCGTCTCACTCCTTAAGAAATTATCACACACAACTTTAGGCACTAAGATTTTAACATTTTCCTCTGGAAAATGTAAAACAGCTCCTAAACTATACAGAATAAAGTGTGGGTCAGCAAACTGTGTTCCACAGGCCAGATTTGGCCCGCCACTTGTTTTTGCCAAGTTTTATTGAAACACAGCAATGTTCATTCAGGTACATATTGTCTACGGCTCCCCTCGCACTGCAAAGGCAGAGTTGGGTGGTTGCAACAGAGACCATATGGCCTGAAAACCTAAATTACCTGCTCTCTGGCCCTTTAAAAAGTGTAGTGACCCTTGATCTAGTGAACCCTATAGACCCATCACTCAGCTTCAGCAGTAATCAATTCATGAGAGGTATTCGCTAACAGGTGAGGTTTATTGTTTCAAGTCTCCATTCGTGCCTCTTATAAAGTATTCAATAATTTATACCACATAAATATCACCAGCTAAAAACAGTTGCAACCCGGGGCATAACCACTACATCAAGCAAATGTTTAGATAGCAGCCTGGGGTTGCTGTCATTTCTTATTCCCTCTTTGACTGTGTCACGCTGGACTTAGTATGGAGGGAAAGAGAGGGCAACAGAGGTCAAAGCTGAGAAGGCACAACAGGTGCTTCAGAAAGGCATGCAAGCAGTGCAGAAGTGAAGTAAGAATAGAATCCAGTGAGGAAATCTCCAGTACCCTCTCCCTCACCTCAAGCCCAGGAGCCTGCCCAACACACGCTGCCAGACCTGATTTCAAGAATTTCTTGAAATTCCAAGTAGGGAAACTTGGTTTAGGCTATGGTGTGTGGAGAAAGAACCCAGAACCCATGCCAAGTGCTGGGCTCTGCCGCTAGCTTATTGCGGTGTTGGAGTGTCTTACACCAACAACAGTCTTGGGCAGATAAGTCCATGGCAGACGCAGTTTGCTCAGAAATCAAAGAGCATCATTCCTGCCTTTCACCACCCCAGCTCTCAAAGTTCTAAAGATCAGGTTGGGGGAACATGCACAAACGTACTTTGCAGAGCACCATAGTTCACCTACATAGTGGATAAGAGGAATAACTTGTAGAAACCCTCCAAATGACCCTCAAGAACTGAGGGAAATGAACAAAAGAGACAACAGAGGGGAAAGTCCTTCCTTTGTTTTCCCCTTATCCTTTCACTTTTTTCGATGTGCTTTCAGATGTATTCATTTATTTTCTCTTCAGAACCTGCCCTTAAGGTATATAGGCAATTTATCTAAACACACATCTCATAGATGAGAAATATGAGGCATCGGGAAGTAAACACATTCCTCGGGGCCACACAGAGATGACAGTGTGGTGCTCACAGCGCAGGTGCTTGGGCTAAGCAGCAGGACTCAGGTTTCCAGTTCTAACAGGTTCCATCTCTGTCTCCTTGAACAAATTTCTTAACCCCTTTTTACCTCTTATTCCTCCTTTGTAAAACAGGAGTAATACTTAATGAGTACTTCAGATTTCTTTTTCCCCTAATGTGTATCCTGGGAAGAAAAAAGCTCAACACAATTTTTGCTTACTTGTTTGGAACTTTTCCTAGGAGAGGTGTGCAACAGTGGGAGAAAAGCAGAGTTCTGTCCTCACTCTGGGTGAGTGAGTCAGCATAGACACTCACTGTGAATGGCACAAAAGAATAAATATTCAGCATTTAAGAGATGCTCTGGTTCTATTCTCAGAAAAATTTCAAAACAGCAGCTCTAAATGATAACACTATTTAGGCTAAGCTATTAGCTTTGACTTTTGGAAACTTAATCTTCAACCAAAACTTAAGCTAGATGACTTTTAGATTGCCTAAGTAAGGTGATATCTCCACCTAAAATTACTAAGATATTAGGAATTCAAAGATATCTGTGCCCACAGGCTGCTGATCACTGCACCTCCCCAGCCATGCTACCCTCCTTTTTGGAAGCAGAAATTCTACAGGTTCTACCATGACGACACCCGATGCCAGCAGAGGCAGGCAGGCACGCAACAGCTGTGACACAAAATGAGCAGGGCTGCAGCCTGGCACATAAATGGCTAAGCACACAAACCATCAATATCATTCCCATCAACCTTTACAGAGTCACGCCTCTGCATTCTGTTTGCTGTGGTGAGATTTTCTCCTCTTCAGCCTATTATCCTAGCGTTCATCTGTCCTGTCAACACATCATAAATTGTTTATAATGCATCGCTCCAGCACAGCACTGAAGTAATGAGAATAAATAGATCCTGATAGACATATTGCAACCCACCAAGATTGAACCGTTAAACAGCTCATGAATATTTAGGAGGGGTTGACGTGCTTCTCACCTCATAAGGTGTCTGGGAAATTTTGCCACGTATGAGCATCTGATGTTTGGGGAACCATGTAAATGAATGAATAGTCTGAGGTGGAAATAGATGCGTTCTAAGCTCTGTCACTAACTGGAATAACTGGCTGTGAGGTTTTTTTAAGCAAGTCCCTGACCATCTGTAAGAACTTGTAAGTTCTCTCTGAGGTCTGAAATTCTGATTCTAGGGGAAAGAGGGCCCTCTCGTATGTCACTTCAGTCCTCTTAGCCTCATCTGACTCAGGGCCACTTGTTCCAGCCTTGGCCAGCACTGCAGTGACCAGCTCAGATTAATTCAGCATTAGCCTCACATGACGGAGAAGGCAAAGGCATCCCACTCCAGTACTCCTGCCTGGAAAATCCATGGACGGAGGAGCCTGGAAGGTTGCAGTCCATGGGGTCGCTGAGGGTCGGACACGACTGAGCAACTCACTTTCACTTTTCACTTTCATGCATTGGAGAAGGAAATGGCAGCCCACTCCAGTGTTCTTGCCTGGAGAATCTCAGGGACGAGGGAGCCTGGTGGGCTGCTGTCTATGGGGTCACACAGAGTCAGACACGACTGAAGCTACTTAGCAGCAGCAGCAGCAGCAGCCTCACATGAATACAAGCTGAGAGTGCCCTGCCTCAGGGCAGTACCTCTATCCTCTTGCCTGGGGACTTCTCCCATTTGACACTGGAGTATGAATGCCCACACTGCACAGTCTGAAAGGATGAGGGTGTTTAAGCCCTGTAGGTCAAGTGTTTGACCAACGGGAGATGGAATCTGGCAGAAACTCTTCTCCCTTGTTGAACCAAATGGACTCTTCTAAGAGCATGTTTTTATTTGGCCTTGCAGAAGATGACCCCATGCTCTAGAGGGATCGGTTACACTTAGTGAGTGGTGGCCAGCTAACCAAGGCACCCTCACATTGGCCTTCCCCCCTGTGCCTCTCTTTCCTGTCACTCATTCCTGCTCCCTGGAATTTTATTCCCTAATAAAGAGATAGCACATGGGCTTTGCCTCAGGCCTTGCTTTTTGGGGAAACTAAGCTAAGACACTGGGAATATTTTTAGGCATGTGCAATTTATAGTCCAATAGAAACACCCAAGTTCTACACTTGATTTGTGACTGTTTTTAGAAAGCAGAGTATCTCTAGGCAATTATTTTTGCCTATCTTCCTTTGTATCCACCTACCTAGAGAAAGAAAGAAAATTTTCTTCAGAAATTATCTTTAAGTGAGGCAAGAAAACAATAACACATAAACCTTCCCATCACTGAAACTTCTGAGTGAGAGAAAGCAGCCAACGTTCTTTTTATTCATGACTGCCTTGCTTAACTTGAACCCAATAAGACAACTCCTGCCACTGGCTCCCTGAGACTTTGCTTGCCTTTACCATCACCATTCCCTGCCCCAGTATCTAGAGTTTTGATATTGGATTTGTCCTGAAAATAATTCGTCCTAAAATCTTTATGCATTTCTATGTGGCCTCACTAGGGTCCTGGTCACAAAAAAAAAAAAAAAAAATACAAGTTCCAAGAACAGAAAACTGAATTCTAAGATTCTATACAAAATGGTCCATGGCAATATGTGTATCAGGTTATTCTCTTGGGCCCTGAGGACAGTCTCCAAGTTTGCAGTCGCATGTGGGTACTTTGGTGATATTGTCTACTGACCTGCTTTCTGCCTTCTCCTGTCCCAACTCCCATCTTCTTCTGTTATAAACCTTCATTCCCTGCACAGGTGTGGGTATATGACCTTAACCTCCCCCTTAGGTTAGTACCTTAATTTACCCCTTTTAGTAACTTACCTCTTAGTACCTTAACCTACCCCTCAAGCCAAGAGTTTCTCCAGGGATCTGACCCAATACAGGTTGAGCAGATGCTTTGGCTGTTTTGTTTTTGGTTTTTTCCTTAACAGAACTTACAAGGAAGATTCTTTTGCCCTTGATGGAAGCTTCAGAGACGTGATCCCAGAGTTTCCAGTAGCGTTGAATGCTGCTACATAAAGAAGAGTTTTCTGGCATAGAAAAGAATGAAGCCAAGATAGAATAAACAAAGAGATGGATAGAGGGAGACAAAGTCTTAGAATCAAGTCCCCAGTCCAGTTTCTGAGTTTCAAGTACTCCTGCAGCTCATTTTTATTCTCTGAGATGCCCCAGTACCTTGTTGCTAAATCCCCTTCTTTGCTTAAGCTGTCTGCAACTGGGTTTCTGTCACTTGCAATTCAAAGAATCTCAGCCAACATTGATGTATATAAAAACCAAAGCCCTTACTCTATTTTAATATGCCTTGCTATTCTCTTTGCCTTTGTGCAAAGGAATGAATTTGGTGTGGACCTTCCAGCTAGCTGTGCACTAGTTATTTAGACTGGATTTATGAATTATTTTTAGACCTTGATCCATCACTCCTTTTTTCCCATGCCATAGAGAGGTTTTATGTGGATACCTGCACAAACCAGAATAGGCAGCCATAGATTTAGATGACAGAGAAAAGTTAACCAAGCCAGTTTGTTCTGCCATGCTAATGTTACATTTCATTCATGCACGTGTACAGCAGATGGAAGAAAAACCCAGAGTGTTTAAATTTTATTTTGTCTAATTCAGACACATTGTCAGGTAGGTAGAAAATCCAGGCTTATTCTTTGGATGGAGGATTTTCACTATGGACTTTCATGATCATTTATTTTCATATCTTTCAGAGGCACAGATAGCTGAGTAATTATGCAGCATGGAATAGCTAATTGCTTTCAATAATTGCATGGAGAGCTGCAGTGCGGAAAATGAAGAGTTACCAAAATAACACGTTGTTTCTGACAAAACGAGGGGAAAGTATAGGTCTGAAAAATATAGCTCCAGCACAAACAGCTGCCTGCCATGAGGCCTGTGCCCTTCCTGCTCATCTGGGCTGCTCTGCTACCCATGTGCATGGATGTGAAACCACCCCAGACACTCTGAGGGCTGACTCTTGCAGCTAGCACGTCTTTCTCTGAGATGTATTATTTGAATTCTTCTCATACTTGAAAAAGGCTGCATTTAAAAAATTGATTCTCAAGCATCTGTCACTCTAGCTTCTGAAACGTTTTCTTTGAAGATATAGGCACTTCAGTACAGTGCCTCCCAGCACAAAACTGGATGTCTTAGTTATCCAGCTCTGGCGGGCCTGCCAACACACACTCAGAATCTCTGAAAGCCAAAGTGTTAGTCACTTAGTCATGTCCCACACTTTGCGACCCTGTGGACTGTAGCCCACCAGGCACTTCTGTCCATGGAATTCCCCAGGCAAGAATACTGGAGTGGGTAGCTATTCTCTTCTTCAGGGGATCTTCCAGATGCATGTCTCCTGTGTTGCAGGCAGATTCTTTATGGTCTGAGCCACCAGGGAAGACCCCGGACCCTAGTTGAGTCCATTTACTCCAATAAGCAACAGGAAATCAAAATCTTTTCCATTTGTATTGCATTGTTTTTTCAAAGATTTTCCATTTGAAACTTGACTTCTTCCCTATTAAGTTTATAAGACTGGGATGATTGTCATCATTTGATGGAGAAGAAACCTCAGGACCATGAAAATGTCCAGAATTAGTTAGGACTGATTCTAACTCTAATTTTCTTGAAGAGATCTCTAGTCTTTCCCATTCTGTTCTTTTCCTCTATTTCTTTGCATTGATCACTGAGGAAGGCTTTCTTATCTCTCCTTGCTATTCTTTGGAACTCTGCATTCAGATGCTTATATCTTTCATTTTCTCCTCTGCTTTCCGCATTTCTTCTTTTCACGGCTATTTGTATGGCCTCTCCAGACAGCCATTTCGCTTTTTTGCATTTCTTTTCCATGGGGATGGTCTTGATCCCTGTCTCCTGTACAATGTCATGAACCTCCGTCTGTAGTTCATCACGCACTCTATCAGATCTAGTCCCTTAAATCTATTTTTCACTTCCACTGTATAATCATAAGGGATCTGATTTAGGTCATACCTGAATGGTCTAGTGGTTTTCCCTACTTTCTTCAATTTAAGTCTGAATTTGGCAATAAGGAGTTCGTGATCTGAGCCAAGGTCAGCTCCTGGTCTTGTTTTTGCTGACTGTATAGAGCTTCTCCATCTTTGGCTGCAAAGGATATAATCAATCTGATTTCAGCGTTGACTGGTGAGTCCATGTGTAGAGTCTTCGCTGATGTTGGAAGAGGGTGTTTGCTGTGACCAGTGCGTTCTCTTGGCAAAACTCTATTAACCTTTGCCCTGCTTCATTCCGTACACCATGACCAAATTTGCCTGTTACTCCGAGTGTTTCTTGACTTCCTACTTTTGCATTCCAGTCCCCTATAATGAAAAGGATTATTATTGGGGCATAGACTTGGATTACTGTGGTATTGAATGGTTTGCCTTGGAGATGAACAGAGATCATTCTGTCGTTTTTGAGGTTGCATCCAACTACTGCATTTCGGACTCTTTTGTTGACCATGATGGCTACTCCATTTCCTCTAAGGGATTCCTGCCCACAGTAGTAGATATAAGGGTCATCTGAGTTAAATTCACCCATTCCAGTCCATTTTAGTTCGCTGATTCCTAGAATGTCGACGTTCACTCTTGCCATCTCTTGTTTGACCACTTCCAATTTGTCTTGATTCATGGACCTGACATTCCAGGTTCCTGTGCAATATTACCCTTTACAGCACCAGACCTTGCTTCTATCACCAGTCACATCCACAACTGGATATTGTTTTTGCTTTGGCTTCATCGCTTCATTCTTTCTGGAGTTATTTCTCTCCTGATCTGTAGTAGCATATTGGGCATAAAGAGTTCCTCTTTCAGTATCCTATCATTTGCCTTTTCATACTGTTCATGGGGTTCTCAAGGCAAGAATATTGAGTGGTTTGCCATTCCATTCTCCAGTGGACCACATGCTGTCAGACTTCTCCACCATGACCCGCCCGTCCTGGGTGGCCCCACACAGTATGGCTTAGTTTCACTGAGTTAGACAAAAAATAGAGGAAAAAAACAGAATGGGAAAGACTAGAGATCTCTTCAAGAAAATTAGAGATACCAAGGGAACATTTCATGAAAAGATGGGCACAATAAAGGACAAAAATGGTAAGGACCTAACAGAAACAGAAGATATTAAGAAGAGATGGCAAGAATACACAGAAGAACTGTACAAAAAAGAGCTTCACAACACAGATAATCATGACGGTGTGATCACTCACCTAGAGCCAGACATCCGGGAATGTGAAGCCAAGTGGACCTTGGAAAGCATCACAACCAACAAAGCTAGTAGAGGTGATGGATTTCCAGTTGAGCTGTTTCAAATCCTAAAAGATGATGCTGTGAAAGTGCTAGACTCAATATGCCAGCAAATTTGGAAAACTCAGCAGTGGCCACAGGACTGGAAAAGGTCAGTTTACATTCCAATCTCCAAAAAAGGCAATACCAAAGAATGCTTAAACTATGGCACAATTGCACTCATCTCACACGCTAGTTAAGTAATGCTCAAAATTCTCCAAGCCAGGCTTCAGCAATGTGTGAACCATGAACTTCCAGATGTTCAAGCTGGTTTTAGAAAAGGCAGAGGAACCAGAGATCAAATTGCCAACATCTGCTGGATCATGGAAAAAGCAAGAGAGTTCCAGAAAAACATCTATTTCTGCTTTATTGACTATGCCAAAGCCTTTGACTGTATGGATCACAATAAACTGTGGAAAATTCTGAAAGAGATGGGAATACCAGACCACCTAACCTGCCTCTTGAGAAACCAATATACTGGTCAGGAAGCAACAGTTAGAACTGGACATGGAACAACAGACTGGTTCCAAATAGGAAAAGGAGTACGTCAAGGCTGTATATTGTCACTCTGTTTATTTAACTTCTGTGCAGAGTACATCATGAGAAACGCTGGACTGGAAGAAACACAAGCTGGAATCAAGATTGCCAGGAGAAATATCAATAACCTCAGATATGCAGATGACCCCACCCTTATGGCAGAAAGTGAAGAGGAACTAAAAAGCCTCTTGATGAAAGTGAAAGAGGAGAGTGAAAAAGTTGGCTTCAAGCTCAACATTCAGAAAATGAAGATCATGGCATCTGGTCCCATCACTTCAGGGCCAATAGGTGGGGAAACAGTGGAAACAGTGTCAGACTTTATTTTTTGGGGCTCCAAAATCACTGCAGATGGTGATTGTAGCCATGAAATTAAAAGACACTTACTCCCTGGAAGGAAACTTATGACCAACCTAGATAGTATATTCAAAAGCAGAGACATTACTTTGCCGACTAAGGTCCATCTAGTCAAGGCTATGGTTTTTCCTGTGGTCATGTATGGATGTGGGAGTTGGACTGTGAAGAAGGCTGAGCGCAGAAGAATTGATGCTTTTGAAGTGTGGTGTTGGAGAAGACTCTTGAGAGTCCCTTGGACTGCAAGGAGATCCAACTAGTCCATTCTAAGGGAGATCAGTCCTGGGTGTTCTTTGGAAGGAATGATGCTAAAGCTGAAACTCCAGTACTTTGGCCACCTCATGTGAAGAGTTGACTCATTGGAAAAGACTATGATGCTGGAAGGGATTGGAGGCAGGAGGAGAAGGGGATAAGAGAGGATGAGATGGCTGGATGGCATCACCAACTCGATGGACTTGAGTTTGAGTGAATTCCAGGAGTTGGTGATGGACAGGGAGGCCTGCTGTGCTGCGATTCATGGGTTTGCAAAGAGTAAGATGTGACTGAGCGACTGAACTTAATTGAACTGAACTGATCTTAAGTCATATAGAGAGTGTGAACTCCCAAATGCTGTACACACACACACACACACACACACACACACACACATACACACACAGATTCCAGTGGGAAGTGTCAATCAATAGTGATCATCTGCTACCTGATTATTTTCCGCTGGAGTTATGAGACTTTTCCCCATCTTTCTTTATCTTGATCATGGTTAATCCACTGTAGGATAAAAATCTTAGCTGTATTAATCAAAATATGGATATATCTGTGATCACCCTCATTCCTGTAATCATTAGCCCACATCGAATTAACTGTGTGTCAGTCCTCAAGACTTTGCAAAAAAAAAAGAATTTATACCACTATACTATATTCATATCACTATACTATACCAGTTATTTGAGCCTTCAAATTCCTAGCACTAGTATGTTAATTCCACAAAATTGAAAGTATTAATATCAACAAAGATTTTTAGATAGTTGTTCAAAAGATGATACAGGGAAAAGTGAAGAGAATATGGACAAAGCACTAAGTCACTGAAATAATAAGCAATTCTCCTCAATCATTATTAAAAGAATGCCACCAAATATTGCCAAAAAGTTTTGGAAAAAAAAAAGCAAACTTCAAACCCCCTCTCATAAAATATTTACATCATTAAGGTGAAATCTATCAGGGAGAAAACTAAGGCAGAGATGGCAATAGAAGGCTAGCATCCAGGGTAAAGGAGAATATACCCCAGAAGGGTCTTAAGAAATCTTTGTGATTTTGTACAATATAAATGTCGCCACACAGTAAGAGTACTGGAGAGATGGCATTCAGAGACCACTGCCTGCTTTGATAAGACGTGTTGTCTATTAAGGATCCAGGGCGGGTCTACCATAAATGGTCAGTGGGCCAAGGAAGCTGTAACAAACTGAATTCATTGAGTCAGCAGAGAGGAACCGTCCCTGCTATGCAGATAGTTTCCAGCTAGCTGTTTATTTTCCTTCTGGGCACTTAGAGAACATGCCTGAGAGGCAGTTGGTAACTTCTAACTGCAGAGAAAAGGAAAATAGCTCTGAGTAATTTTGTGAAGAAAATGGGAAAATATGTTTTTGCCTGTAGAAGACAATTTAAAACAAGGGGGCCAGAGAGAGAGGAAAAAGAAGAATAAGGAAGAGGAGGAGGAGGAAGAGAAAGAGAAACAGCTTCTATTTTCTGCCTGTTTGGGGCATTATATTGTATATATTCAGATTGTCATAGTTGTTTTTTCAAGTCCATGTTAAGTCAGTAGTGCCAGGACCATGAATAGATTAAGTAGGTGGTTGTCCTCACAGTGTGATTTAAGGGGTAGGCAGGCCCCAGACTCCAAAATAGTTCTTCCCCTGGCTTGACAGGGCACATTAAGTAGTGATTATTTCAGTTTCCTCTATTTAAATGCAAATAACTCTGGAAAAGATAATACAAATTGAGAGTCATTAAGCATTATTGTGATTAGCTTCTCAGATTGCTCTCTCACTAAACTCCTAAGAGATCCCAGTTCAAGATTTACCTTGACATAGGTACTAGTTAATCATCTTGGATAAGTGCTTTAGCCTCAAAGTGTCTCAGTTCCCTCTGTTATACAAATACCATGGTTTGCCCCATCTGCTTCTCCAAACACTTTAAGAATTGAGTAGGATAATGTGTACGTTACAAAGTAACAAAGACACTGGTGGAGCAATTACATCTAGAATTGGAAACACTGGGAGCCTGAGGATGAAGGGCCTGAAAGCCAAAAACTACATTTCAATCTAAGGACCAGTCTTAAGGACCACATACTATTTTCATTAAAGCTGTGCCATGCAATTCAAAGAAAGAGCTTTTAATTTAGAGTCAGAAGACAGTTTTCAAGACTATCAAGCAGGAATATAGACAAAGATTATCAGAAGAAATTTAAGTAATAAAGATTCAAATGGCCAAAACACTTGAAAACATATCCAATCTCATTGGTAATATTTTTAAAAAAGAAATTAGAAAAGAAAGATGCCAATTTCACACATAATATTTTAAAACTATGCTTTTAAATAATAATATTCAGAGTGTATGAGCATAGAGGAAACTGAGCTGCTGATAGTTGTACAGCTTGGACTATTTAACAGTATAGATCAAAAGATCCAACAATTCCAATCCCAATTTCAGCCATTTTCTTGAAAAAATATAGGATAATATGCGCAAACATTTATTTATGAAAATTCTTTTACAGTATTGCTTATAATCACAAAATGATAGAAATTATCTAAATGTCCAGCTAAAATGGTCATTAATTATGGTAAAACCCACAATTATGTACTATCATATACTATTTTGAAAAGCTGTAAAAAATACTTATTGACAGAGAAAAAGCATCTAATAGTTTCCTAAGTGAAAAATATCATGGTAAAATAGTATACACAGTATTAGATTATATATCTTCTTTCCATCAATCTGATCTATATCAAGCAATATTTGTCAAAATGTTAATAGTAGTTCTCTGTGGGCACGGGATTATAAAGTTTTTTTTTCTTCTTTGTTTACCTACATTTCCAAAATTTTCACAGTTAACATTTTTTAACCTTGCAAAAAAATGTGTTTTGCAGCATCTATCAAAATGAGAGAAATTTCAATAGGAATAGAACTTTTTAGATTTGAGCCAAGTATTCCCAGTCTATAAAATATGGGAAGAGGGCACCACCTACCATACAAAGTTTACAAAACTCTCAGGGCAAAACCATGAGGTATACATGAAGAGTTCTGAAACCCCTAAAGCCCCCTGTAGCATCAAAATGGAAGACAGCAGAAACCTTATCTTCACCTTTGTCACCGCTGTTAAGAAAACTTGCTTCAGCACCATGGACAGCGAGGGCACACAATTATTTTGACCTTTTTTATCCACCAAAGCAAATGAAAGGAAAAAAAGTTTTAGCCAACTTTTAAGTGCCGAAGTATGTCAATTAATGCAAGAACTTATCACTTCATTAAAGTGACTGCAGAGTTATTAGTCAATTCATTCAGTCAACTGACATGCTACACCTCATAAGTATCTGCTCCATCTACCTCTGGTGAGAATTGGTGGCCAAGTAATCCTATTATATATGACTTGTTCTACATAATAGGGAGGACAGAATGCTCACAAGGAACAGCAACAACTATCTTTTCCGCTTCTCAAACTTTCTTTAGCTTCTCAACGAAATTTAATTTATTCCTTACATGACCACACATGCATTTTAGAGTACAATCCAGCCACTGATATCGTACAATATCACTCACTGAGGGGCCACAAGCACCTTGCAGAGAATAGCAACACACTTCAACTCTCAGACTCCAGTCACAGCTCCAGTTCAGCAAGAGATCTGGAACCAGAGCCAAGAGTAGGCCTGCACATCTAGAGACAGGGGAGAGGTGATGGGATGCCTTCAGAATGTTATCCAACCTCCGAATCAACCGTCTCCCCTCTCCTGCTTCTATAAAGACCCAAACGTTACCTTTAAGACATTTATCCATTTTACAGATATTTAATGAGGACCAACAGGGCTTCCCAGGCAGCACAGTGGTAAAGAATCCACCTGCCAATGCAGGAGACACAAGAGACACAGGTTTGATCCCTGGGTAGGAAAGGTTTCCTGAAGTAGGAAATGGCAACCCATTCCAATATTCCTGCCCGGAATATTCCATGGACAGAGGAACCTAGTGGGCTACAGTCCATGGGGTCACAAAGAGTTGGACACACTGAGCACACATACACACACACAACGAGCACTTCCAGCATGCCAGGTAGTGTTCAAGTCACGTGGGATTCCAGCCATGAAAAAGGAAGATCAGTTCAGTTCAGTTCAGTCACTCAGTCCTTCCAATTCTTTGTGACCCCATGAGCCGAAGCACTCCAGGCCTCCTTGTCCATCACCAACTGCCAGAGTCTATCCAAACCCATGTCCATTGAGTCGGTGATGCCATCCAGCCATCTCATCCTCTGTCGTTCCCTCCTCCTCCTGCCCACTATCCCTCCCCAAATCAGGGTCTTTTCCAATGAATCAACTCTTTGCATGAGGTGGCCAAAGTATTGGAGTATCAGCCTCAGCATCAGTCCTTCCAATGAACACCCAGGACTGGTCTCCTTTAGGATGGACTGGTTGGATCTCCTTGCAGTCCAAGGGACTCTCAAGTCTTCTCCAACACCACAGTTCAAAAGCATCAATTCTTCGGTGCTCAGTTTCTTCAGAGTCCAACTCTCACATCCATACATGACCACTTGAAAAACCATAGCCTTGACTAGATGGACCTTTGTCGGCAAAGTAATATCTCTGCTTTTTAATATGCGCTCTAGATTGGTCATAACTTGCCTTCCAAGAAGTAAGCATCTTTTAATTTCATGGCTGCAATCACCATCTGCAGTGATTTTGGAGCCCCCCAAAAATATGAAAGTGAGAAATAGATTTAAGGGACTAGATCTGATAGACAGAATACCTGATAAACTATGGATGGAGGTTCGTGACATTGTACAGGAGACAGGGATCAAGACCAGCCCCATGGAAAAGAAATGCAAAAAAGCAAAATGGCTGTCTGAGGAGGACTTACAAATAGCTGTGAAAAGAAGAGAAGCAAAAAGCAAAGGAGAAAAGGAGCTATATAAGCATCTGAATGCAGAGTTCCAAAGAATAGCAAAGAGAGATAAGAAAGCCTTCCTCAGCGATCAATGCAAAGAAATAGATGAAAACCACAGAATGGGAAAGACTAGAGATCTCTTCAAGAAAATTAGAGATACCAAGGGAACGTTTCATGAAAAGATGGGCTCGATAAAGCACAGAAATGGTCTGGACCTAACAGAAGCAGAAGATATGAAGAAGAGGTGGCAAGAATACATGGAAGAACGTACAAAAAAGATCTTCACGACACAGATAATCACAATGGTGTGATCACTCACCTAGAGCCAGACATCCTGGAATGTGAAGTCAAGTGGGCCTTAGAAAGCATCACTATGAACAAAGCTAGTGGAGGTGATGGCATTCCAGTGGAGCTATTTCAAATCCTGAAAGATGATGCTGTGAAAGTGCTACACTCAATATGCCAGCATATTTGGATAACTCAGCAGAGGCCACAGGACTGGAAAAGGTCAGTTTTCATTCCAATCCCAAAGAAAAGCAATGCCAAAGAATGCTCAAACTACTGTACAATTGTACTCATCTCACATGCTAGTAAAGTAATGCTCAAAATTCTCCAAGCCAGGTTTCAGCAATACATGAACTGTGAACTTCCAGATGTTCTAGAAGGAAGATAAGTCTCTTCTAATAGAGAGTTGGCAACCTAGTAGAAGTGACAGACAACATAGAAACAAATAAGGTAATAATAAGTACCATTAAAAAATGGATGAATCATGAAATAAGGAGTGGACTAGAAATGAGAGAGGGGCAATTTTGGATTAGGGGATAAAGGGAGACTTCTCTGAGACCTGACAAATGAGAAGAAGGAAAGCATGGAAAATAGGTGAGGGAAAAACGTTAGGAAAGGAAAGAGTGAGTGTAGGGGTTCTGAGCTTGGTATACTCAGGGAAACAAGAAGTTTAGTAATCAGGGAGAGGGTACAGTAAGGTGGAGTAGGGAGGTATGCAGAAGTCAGATCATGTAGAGCCATATGTTGTTGTTCAATCGCTAAGTCAAGCCTGACTCTTTGCAACCCTATGGACTGCAGCATACCAGGTTCCCCTATCCTTCACTATCTCCTAGAGTTTGCTCAGCTTCATGTTCATTGAGTCAGCCATGCTATCTCCCCATCTTATCCTCTGTTGTCCCCTTTTCCATTGCCCTTCAGTCTTTCCCAGCATCAGAGTCTTTTCCCATGAGTCAGCTCTTCACATTGGTGGCCCATGTATGGAGCTTCAGTTTCAGCATCAGTCCTCCAATGAATATTCAAGGTTGATTTGCTTTAGGATTGACTGGTTTGATCCCCTTGCAGTCCAAGGGACTCTCAAGAGTCTTCTCCTTAGAAGGAAGATAAGTCTCTTCTAATAGAGAGTTGGCAACCTAGTAGAAGTGACAGACAACATAGAAACAAATAAGGTAATAATAAGTACCATTAAAAAATGGATGAATCATGAAATAAGGAGTGGACTAGAAATGAGAGAGGGGCAATTTTGGATTAGGGGATAAAGGGAGACTTCTCTGAGACCTGACAAATGAGAAGAAGGAAAGCATGGAAAATAGGTGAGGGAAAAACGTTAGGAAAGGAAAGAGTGAGTGTAGGGGTTCTGAGCTTGGTATACTCAGGGAAACAAGAAGTTTAGTAATCAGGGAGAGGGTACAGTAAGGTGGAGTAGGGAGGTATGCAGAAGTCAGATCATGTAGAGCCATATGTTGTTGTTCAATCGCTAAGTCAAGCCTGACTCTTTGCAACCCTATGGACTGCAGCATACCAGGTTCCCCTATCCTTCACTATCTCCTAGAGTTTGCTCAGCTTCATGTTCATTGAGTCAGCCATGCTATCTCCCCATCTTATCCTCTGTTGTCCCCTTTTCCATTGCCCTTCAGTCTTTCCCAGCATCAGAGTCTTTTCCCATGAGTCAGCTCTTCACATTGGTGGCCCATGTATGGAGCTTCAGTTTCAGCATCAGTCCTTCCAATGAATATTCAAGGTTGATTTGCTTTAGGATTGACTGGTTTGATCCCCTTGCAGTCCAAGGGACTCTCAAGAGTCTTCTCCAGCACCACAATTCAAAAGTATTAGTTCTTTGGTACTCAGCCTTTTTATGGTCCAACTCTCACATCTGTACATGACTACTAGAGTTATACAGGCCTAGTATAAAACTTGAATTGTATTCTACATGCAATGTTTCAAAATTAGGAAAGGAGTATGTCAGGGCTGTATATTGTCACCCTGCTTTATTTAACTTATATGCAGAGTACAGTGTGCAAAATGAATCACAAGCTGGAATCAAGATTGCCAGAAGAAATATCAACAACCTCAGATATGCAGATGACACCACCCTAATGACAGAAAGTGAAGAGGACTAAAAAGCTTCTTGATGAAGGTGAAAGAGGACAGTGAAAAAAGCTGGCTTAAAACTCAACATTCAAAAAATGAAGATCATGGCAAATAGATGGGGAAACAATAAAAACAATGACCGACTTTATTTTCATGGGCTCCAAAATCACTGCAGACTGGGACTGCAGCCATGAAATTAAAAGACACTTGCTCTTTGGAAGAAAAGCTATGACAAACCTAGACAGTGTATTCAAAAGCAGAGACATCACTTTGCCTACAAAGATCTGTATAGTCAAACTATGGTTTTTCCTGCAGTCATATATCAATGTGAGAGTTAGACCAAGAAGGCTGAGCTCTGAAGAACTGATGCTTTTGAACTGTGGTTCTGGAGAAGACTCTTGAGAGTCTTTTTGACAGCAAGGAGATTAAACCAGTCAATTCTAAAGGACATCAACCTTGAATATTCTTTGGAAGTACTGATGCTGAAGATGAAATTCCATTACTATGGCCAACAGATATGAAGAGCCAACTCATTGGAAAAGACTGTGATGTTGGGAAAGATTGAGGGCAGGAGGAGAAGAGGAGACAGGGGATCAAATGGTTGGTTGGATGGCATCATTGACTCAATGGACATGAATTTGAGCAAACTCTATGAGATAACAGGAAGCCTGGAATGCTGCACTTGGGATTGCAGAGTTGGACATGACTGAACTACTGAACAACAGAACAACACATAATGGGAGACCAATTGGGGGATTCTAAGATGGGGAGTGACACTCAAAACTATTGAGTGAACATATATAAGTGACTTTAATGTCCACTTTTCCAGATTCCTCAGTGTAAAATGCAAATATCCTTGTCAGAGGCAGCATTTTAATTGAAATCTATTGATCACACCCCCTTTCTCCATTCATTGCAGTCCAGGCAGGGTGAAAGCACATAGTGTCTGACTAGGAGGCTCTGAATGCATGGAGAAGTACTTCAAAAAGCAAAACCACACAAGCACCTGAGACAAAAAAAAAAAATTGCCAAAGGCAGACATTGATAAAGATCCTCCAGTGAGGCGAGAAGGACAGATTGTTAATTTTAGAATCAAAGAGGGCTAAATTTAAAATCTGATCCCTCTGTTCTCTTACTTGCTAACATTGGGCAGTTTCTGTTCTTAGAATATTGGTTACTAAAGCTCATAAAATGTGCATTATTTGCTGTTATGGACTGAATGTGTGTGTCCTTCCAAAATGTATGCTGAAATTCCACCCCTCAATGTGATGGTATTAGAAGTTGGAGCCTGTGAGGGGTAATTAGGATTAGATAAAGTTCTGAAGGGAGAGCCCGCATGAATAGGATTTGTGCCCTGGTAAGTGTCACAAGAGAGCTTGCTTCCCTTCTCTGTTCTCCCTATGTGCAGATCTAACAAAAAGTTGGCAGCCTAAAACCTAGAAAAAAGCTCTCACAAGAATTTAGCTATCTTGGCTCCCTGATATCAGATTTTCAATCTCTATAATTGTAAGAAGTCAAGTTTTGTTGTTTACAGGCTACCCAGCCTATAGTATTTTTGTTATGGCATCCCAAAATGACTAAGACATTTTAAAATCTCGGTCATTTCTATGAATTTCTGAATTAACTACTGTACTATAAAAGTGCATTAGGATTTAATTCAATATCATACAATATGCCCAGAACTATGCTAGGTGCTGGGATTTCAAAGATGAATCAGACAGCAATAATATCCACCTGCTTTCATGCATATTTTTTCTCAGAAAGTGATGAAATTTTGGAAACAGTCCTTGGCAAAGAAATCTTAGGCTAAAAATAACAGGATGGATATTTTTTGGCAAAGAAATCTTTGTAAACTAATAACAGGATGGATATTAAAGCATCTGTAATTGTCTATGTGACTCTCCACCAACATGAAACAGTACTGCTTTTGGGGATATCTTCTTATTCTGAATTAATTAGCAAGGTGAGTTGGAATCCACGTCTAGTTCTTGGGGATTTGGCAAAATGGCAGGAGTTCTGCAGTGTAAATTGTTTACAACTGATGTTAATGCGTGCTCATTTGATTTAAGTGTAGTGTGCTATTCAATTGTTCCATGCGGGGGAGGAAGGGGGAGAAATTTCTCCTAATAGTCAGTCTTATCCATAATTGCAATGCCTGCCTGCCAAACAAATTCACAAATATCAAAAAAGCAACTGTATGAAACAATGAGCTAAGGAACCTGGAGAAAATTTGCCACAGCATGAATAGGAACATGGATGAAGAGACAGAAGCTACAGAGGCTGCTAGAGAGAGGCTCCCAGCTGGAGTTGAGGGTCAAGAGCGAGAAGCAAGTTCCAGGAAGAATTAAAGAAGAAGGAACTGAGGTCAATTGTAAAGAGAAGACATTCTAACAATAACTTCCCCAGAACTCTCCCATAGATCCCATTTGCACAGCCATCATCCCTACAGGAGGGGAGAGTATTGTTGGGAAAGCACATTCAGGAGCAGATACCACAGTGGTTGGATGTCTGACATCTCTGCCTTTGTTGTCTCAAATAAACATATTGGCACCCCAAGCCATAAATTAAAAACCCCAAACATAATTTAGCCACCTTTCCTAAACCACGGCCTTGCCAATTCTCACTAAGGTAAAGAAACTCTAGCTCAGCTAACTAGGAACAAAAACATGTCTGATCAAAGTCATCTTTCTTCAAAAGTTGGAGCTTTCCATAAAAGTGTAAATTTTGCTTAAAAAGTCAGATAATGGAGATGGGGGCCAAAATTTCAAGGGCATCTGCTCCCTCATAGTTCACTGCTAAATCTATTTTAATTTCACACCTCTGTATGACAAAATATAATATGACTCAAATCAATCACTACAAAAGAACAACGACTCAGGTCTCAGGTTAGAAAGTGGGACCATTTGGCCTTGGGGCCACTAACGAGATTCCAAAATGCAAAAGGATGGTCAAATATCTATGGAGTTGATCTTGATAGCCATTTCTAAGAAACATTTTCCAATCTAGTGAAACATTGGGGTGGAAATAGAAGCCCTTGAAGTATCATTTGTCTTCTACTATTCTCTGGCAAACAGATTCTGAGATGGAGATTGCAGGCTGGAAATGTATTAGAGAATGACTTAGGAATCAACACCTATCTGAGAGTGAGGGAAGTGGAAATTGGTAAGGGGAGGAGCTGAACTTTGTTGAAAACACAAAAAGGCCTCCGTTGGCTCATGTGGAGCTCTGCTACTGGAATGGGTTGGAGATAAGCAAGATAGACCTTTACACTCCCACACTGACCAGTCATTGGATGAGGGATGCCCTCAGAAGGGGACATGACCTTGGATGAGGGCCTTCTTTGGCTGAGGGCTATTTCCAGAGAGTGACTCAACTGAAAGCCATTGGCTGCTTCACCCCCAGAAACTGGGGAAATGGATGCCCCAGTGCTCTCAATCAGTTGCAGAACTGGGCTGCAAGCCAGAGCAAACATACCACCCCTGAAAGCCAGCAGCATGCCTGGGCAGTCCAGGCTGGAAGTCCACCCTCGCACAGCGCCTTCAAATATTTGAAATTTCCATCCCGCCTTCTTTCCTTGGATTAGGAACTCCTAATTCCTTGGATTAGGAGATCCCTCTTTCCTCTTTTTAGCTTAGTATCTGGTTACTGACTGTGTGTATTACCCAGATTGACGACAGTTCCTCTGTCCCTACTTTCTCAGGTTTCCCTCAAAGAGGAAAAGGCTTCATGATCCAATGTGTTTGGTTCTCTCCTTACCTCATTCCCCCATTGAGACTGCACTCACAGGGCTCTTGGTATTCTTGACACTGCACTCAGCCTGAGAACTGCAAAGAGGACCCCAGCCCTGTCCTCGAGGAGCTCACAGCCTCCTAGAAGAAACAGTGAAAACAAATTTCCAAAGAGTATAGTAAGAGCAGTGATAAATGTCATGAACTTTTTTTTCCTTTGAGAATCTAATTTAGAAGAAATGACCAACTCTGCTTGAGGAAATCAGAAAAACCTGTCCTCTAGGACTGATGTTTGATCTTGGCTTCAAAAAGTGATTGAGACCTGCTGGCTGGGGAGGTAGAAGATGGATATGTGAGGGAGACCTTATGCAGAGGTGTGAGTAGGTCTAGAGTCATTAAAGTTAGGTTAGGTTAGAGACATTTAGGTTTAGCACGGCTTGGACGTAGGATATAGATGGTCTCATGTCAAGGTAACAAGTTTGGATTTTATTCTGTAAGAAATGGGGAACTAAATAGCAAATATTATATAATATGACTTATATTTAAATATAAATATAATATTAAGTAATAATATTAATTTATTAAAATATGTAGTGGAATTATGGAGGAATGATGGGATGAAGAGGGACTTCCAGAAAGGAGGCCAGACAGGAGACTTGAGAGATTTTTTTAAAATATAAATTTATTGATTTTAATTGGAGGTTAATTACTTTACAATATTGTATTGGTTTTTATTATTAAATAATCCAACTATATAGAATGTAATGAACATCTGGTTCATATCACTTAGATTCAGTAAGCATTAAACTTTTGGGGAAATTTCCTTTAGATCTTCTGAAAAATAAGAAATAAAAACTCACAAACACTGCTGGAGCCCTGCCTTGTATCTCTCTCCTGGACACACTCCTTCCCTCTCACTTGGCAACCCCAGGTGACCAGCCTGTGACAGAAGACAATGAAAATAACTCAGGGGTGAGAATATAAAGGGTATTTTAAGGCAATGGCAATTAGAAAGCTGAGAGAAAGGATTCAGGAAGGCTTCTAAAGTGTAACTGACAAAATTTAAGGCAAACAGCTTAAATAAAGGAAAGGAAGATTATCTTAGTCTGTTCAGGTGGATATAACAAAATACTGCAAGTTGGGCAACTTATAAACAACAGACTTTTATCTCTCACAGTCTGGAAGATGAAAGTGCAGGATCCAGGAAGATTCGGGGTTTGGTGGGAGCCTGCTTTCTGGTTCATAGATGGAAACTTCTCACTGTGTCCTCACATGGAGGCAGGGGCAGAGATCTTTGTAAAGTCTCTTCTCAGTTCAGTTCAGTTCAGTCACTCAGTTGTGTCCGACTCTTTGTGACCCCATGAATTGCAGCACGCCAGGCCTCCCTGTCCATCACCAACTCAGGATTCACTCAAATTCATGTCCATCAAGTCGGTGATGCCATCCAGCCATCTCATCCTCTGTCGTCCCCTTCTCCTCCTGTCCCCAATCCCTCCCAGCATCAGAGTCTTTTCCAATGAGTCAACTCTTCGCATGAGGTGGCCAAAGTACTGGAGTTTCAGCTTCAGCATTATTCCCTCCAAAGAAATCCCAGGGCTGATCTCCTTCAGAATGGACTGGTTGGATCTCCTTGCAGTCCAAGGGACTCTCAAGAGTCTATGAGGGCATTAATCCCATTCTTAAGGGTTCCACTTTCCCAATTTAAATACCTCCCAAGGTCCCCACCTCTTAATACCATCATCTGTGGGAAATACAATTTCATCAGATCAGTTTGGGGAGAGGGAACACAAACTTTCAGAAGGTAGTAAGGGAGAAAGAGGGAAAAGGCAACTCCCATGGTTTTAGCTTTGGTTACAATCTAGCCAGTGATACCACTGGTGAAAGTGAAAGTGGATGTATGTGGCAAAGCAGATCTGGAGAAAGCAATGAACAGTTTGGCCTGGGATAGTTCTGGGCCTCTAACAAGAAGCTGGGGCTGGACAGTTTTCCTGGTGTTCACACAGGAATGATATTTTGAACTTTGGTCACCTGCACCTTGTACCTTCTTGTTTCACTTTTTTTCTTTATTGTCAACAACATACAGATGTAGCTTCTTAGAGAGTTGATGACTAGAACTGGAATTACAGAGTTACCGGGAAAGGAGCATTTGGCATTCGGGATTTGAACATACTGAAGATATGAAGGAATTCCTCTTATAGCTCACTCTCACCAGAATAAGTCATTTTCATTTTGACAAACATTTACTAATCTCATAGGCAAAGAATGGTTCCCTTACTGTTGCTTGAATTTGCATGTCTTTGATTATACTGGAAGTTACACATTTTTCCATATGTTTGTTTACTGCTTTGCATTTCTTATTTTGTGAGTCATCTGTTCATGTCCTTTGCCCATTTATCTAGTTTGGTTTTAAGTGTTTTCATAACCAGTTTAGGAGTTCTTTATGTAAGGAAACTATTAACCCAATGTCATGTGGCTGGCAAATATTTTTTGTTGTTGCGTTTGCCTTTTCATTTCAGAAATGGCTTTCATTTTTTAATTTAGTATTTTTCATACTTCTTCTGCTTAACACCTTTTTGCACTCAACTTCTGATCATGGGATGCAAGGCCTTTGGGGTCTGGCTCCTTCCGTCTCTAACCTGACAACTCTTCCCACAAAAATTCATGCTCTAGACACCCTCAACTGCCACTTGCTACAAATGAAAAGAAACTCTCTTATGCTTCTAGGACTTAACACATCTGCCCAGAATGCCCTTCCTGCCACCATCAACTGGGATAACATTTAGTCCTTTAGAATCACCTCTAAGGTAGTGGGGTAGAGGGTCAGTGCCTGGGTTCTAGAATAAGAGTTCCTGGATTGGAGTCCCAGCTCTGCAACGTGGTCACCTGTTAAGTGAGAATAAAAGTAGTAGTCCCTCAAAATGTAGAGTTATCAAATGATCCAGAAATTCCACTCCCACACTTGTGCTAATAAGAGAAGTAAAAACAAACCTTCAGACAAAAACTTTTACATAAATGTTCATAGCAATATTATTCATAATATCCAAAATAGAAACAACCTAATACCAGAGATCAAATTGCCAACATCCGCTGGATCATGGAAAAAGCAACAGAGTTCCAGAAAAACATCGATTTCTGCTTTATTGACTATGCCAAAGCCTTTGACTGTGTGGATCACAATAAACTGTGGAAAATTCTGAAAGAGATGGGAATACCAGACCACCTAACCTGCCTCTTGAGAAATCTGTATGCAGGTCAGGAAGCAACAGTTAGAACTGGACATGGAACAACAGACTGGTTCCAAATAGGAAAAGGAGTATGTCAAGGCTGTATATTGTCACCCTGCTTATTTAACTTCTATGCAGAGTACATCATGAGAAACACTGGGCTGGAAAAACACAAACTGGAATCAAGATTGCCAGAAGAAATATCAATAACCTCAGCTATGCAGATACAATCACCCTTATGGCAGAAAGTGAAGAGGAACTAAAAAGCCTCTTGATGAAAGTGAAAGAGGAGAGTGAAAAAGTTGGCTTAAAGCTCAACATTCAGAAAACCAAGATCATGGCATCCAGTCCCATCACTTCATGGGAAATAGATGGGGAAACAGTAGAAA
>SJXQ01003773.1:32337-91582 GCA_006408695.1 Aepyceros melampus
CTGGGATTTCTTTGGAAGGAATGATGCTAAAGCTGAAGCTCCAGTACTTTGGCCACCTCATGCGAAGAGTTGACTCATTGGAAAAGACCCTGATGCTGGGAGGGATTGGGGGCAGGAGGAGAAGGGGACGACCGAGGATGAGATGGCTGGATGGCATCACGGACTCAATGGACATGAGTCTGAGTGAACTCCGGGAGTTGGTGATGGACAGGGAGGCCTGGCGTGCTGCGATTCATGGGGTCGCAAAGAGTCGAACACGACTGAGCGACTGAACGGAACGGATCTCTGTTACTGGGCCAGTTGAAAGTTTCCCAAAGTTTCAGAGTCAGATGGAAATGGAGCTGGTCTAAATCCCAGAAACATACATGTCTGTTGAGTATGAATCTGGAGGATTAGCTGGAACTCCAGCACTGAGACAGATCATAAATATCACTTTGCAATTCCACTTTTTATTACAGGAGGAAACCGAGACCTTAAAGTTTGTGTAATATTCTAGGCAACATGAAGGGGAGGGAAAGAGGACTGGATTCAACACACTCTCTGAGAATACCCCCACTCACCCCCTATAAGACCATGTTATGGACTGAATTGTGTGGCCCAAATGCAATAAAACTTTAACCCCAGTTAACTGTATTTGGAGGTTGAGCCTTTAAAGAGGAATTAAGGTTAAATGAGGTCACAAAGGTGGAGCCCTGATCCAGTAGTACTGGGATCTTACAAAGAAGAGGAAGTGACCCAGCAACACATGTGCACAGAGAAAAACCCAGATGAGGACACAGGAAGAAGGCAGCAACTGCAAGCCAAGGAGAGAGACCTCAGGAGAGACGAATCCTGCCAACATCTTGATCATGGACTTCCAGCCTCCAGAACCGGGAGGATCAACTTCTGTTGTCTGAGCCCCTCAGCCTGTGGTATTTGCTATGACAGTCATAGCAAACTAATACAGTCACCAACAGACTCAGAGTTGTCCTGCCCGCAAGAAAGAAGAAGCCTCAAATGATGGATCAAGGTGAAGGTGAGGGCAAAGGGACTGGAGTCTCCAAGACTTCCTCACCTATTCTGTCTTCTTACCCTCTGCTCGGCCCTCACTGGTGTCCTTGCTGGCTATAGGAATGTTTCTCCAGCATTGTTTCACAAAAGGAGAGCTGGTTCTGGAGAGAGCAAGGGGAAGAGTAAGATGGGACATATCTGAAGGCCCAAACGATGTCCTGCCTCATCATTCAAAGCAGCATCCTCCTTCTCCCACCCCCAGGTGACCTTTCCCTATAAATAAACCCAAGAATAGTCAGAGATAGAGGCATTAAATTAAAGAGATCATTTCTGCTACAAATTCTCCTTACTGTCTTAGTAACTTTACATGCCCCAAATTCTTTTATTTTTAGTTAGCACATTTTTTAGAAAACAGAATTAAATGCAAATCCTTGCAGAGCTTGTCCGACTCCTGTAATGCTTAACTACATAAAAATTTCAATGTATTATTTATATCCAGATATGCTGCAGCTGAATTTCACGTGTAACTGTTCAGAATTCCAAGTTCCTTAACTGGGAGAAAAGAAAAAAAGGCAAAACCTCTTTACTGCTTCACTTGCTTATTCTTTCATCTTTTATTAAAGAGCCTTTTAACATTTTAAAATGTGGCCTTCTTATACACCAGAGACCCCAAATCAAGCTCACATCTTGCTTAATTCACAAAAGGATGAAAATCCAACACATCTGAAAAGTCTTCAACTGTTTATAAACACTAAGAAAAATGCAGGAACTGTCCCTGGTTCTGAATAAGTATTCTCCTTGCATTCAGGGGGACAAGAAACTCTTGACTTCTTCTAATAGCATCTGTAGTCTGTGAATTTGTACCCTTAAAACCAATTACTTAACTCCTGAGAGTATGAGGACTCTCAAGAATAAATCGAATGGATGGATCTGAGCCTCACAGTCTTCAGGACAGTTAATATCATCAAAGCAGTGATGCTCCTCCATCCATGGGATTCTCCAGGCAAGAATACTGGAGTGGGTTGCCATTTCCTTCTCCAGGGGATCTTCCCGACCCAGGGATCGAACCCAGGTCTCCCACACTGCAGGCAACACTTTAACCTCTGTAATGAGAGGTTAAGCCAACTCAAAAAGCTCCAGGGTGCAGGGAAGGGAACATACCATGTTTCAAGCAGAGGCAAAGCTGCTTTCCAGCAATCACTGAGCAGGACTAGGACCGTAGGAGAGAAATCAGGAAATCCCAACCCCCTTCCCCAGCCACCTTCTCTATAGTTCTCTCCATAGGCCTGTTAATGTTATATTTGCATCTTGGACAGACTGGCCTTTGCTTTCACAGTGCAAGAGACAGGGAGACAGATAAAAACAGAGTAAGAGAATCAAAGCCATGCTGCTTTTGAGAATTGCTTAAAGACTTGCTTAGAGAGAGAATGGCTCCTCTAGCTATGTTTCTGACCAGGAGGAAGAAGATCCAACTCTGGTTCCTCTTTCTGCTCCAGCCATATGACCTTATGATGTCACATAATTTCAACAACCATGTGAGGCTGTCTTCAGTGAAGGTAGGAGATTGTTTGATTTTTCTTGGAACTCTGAGTTCTAAGAATTTGCATTAGGACCGTAGAACACTATACTAGGAAGGAGGTTAGGAAACTCTTCCCACTATCCTCGCTGGCCCTATCCCTGAAGGCCCCAGAAGTTCTAGCCTTTAGAAGCAGTTTTTCCCTTGGGCCCATGAAGATGAGCAGTGGGCTTGTGAGTAGGCTGAATCTCTGGGGAGAAACATCACTGTGCTATCAACTACTCAGAGAACATTTCCTGGAGGAGGTGGGTTGCAGGAGCAGGCAGCTGTAGAATTTTCAGCAAAGGTGAGTGAAAAGGAGCTGAGATGCTGCAGAAAAGCCTAAAGCTCTCAGGGGCTAAAGGAAGAGGACTTTGTTCACAGAGTGTAGAGAGACTAAGATAGACTACAGCTCTAGAGTTCATCATGCCCTGTACCCAGTGCAGGACACCAGAGGTGCACGGACTTACCCAGGAGCTATTCTTGCATGGCCAGGCTGGGTGCACAGAGGGGACGCTCAGTGCCAGGGTGGAACATTATTCCCAAGGAAGGGCAAAGCTTAGGTGTTTCATCCTCATGGCTTAGAAGAGGATGGGCAAAGAGGCTGAAAAGAGACCTTCCTGAATCATCAAAGATCATGGGTAGGGGGTAATAAAAAGACCCTATAGTCACAAATGCTCCTCTAATAACACAACACTCATATAACTCAACACAACAGCTCATATTTGTTAAGTGATTATGTGTTAAGCAAGGCTTCCCAGGTGGCGCTAGTGGTAAAGAACTCGCCTGCCAATGCAGGAGACGTAAGAGACACAGGTTTAATCCCTGGGTTGGGAAGATCCCCTGGAGTAAGAAATGGCAACCCACTCCAATATTCTTGCCTAGAGAATCCCATGGACAGAGGAGCCTGGTGGGCTATACAGCCCATGGGGTCGCAAAGAGACACGACTGGAGCAACTTAACACATACATACATGTATGTTAAACAATATACTAAGCACCTTACTTTGTCACCTCATTTGCTCTTCACAAAACTCCCAAGTCAGAGATATTATTACTGCACAGCTTAGATAAGAACCTGGAGGCATGGACGACTCAATAACTTGCCCAAAGCAACACAGTTAGGAGGCTGCCAGGCAGGGGTTTGATTCCACAAGATCAAAGAGAACTTGAGTTTTAATCCTTTTATAGATTTCCTAAGCTTAGTTTTGTTGTTACCTCCTAAAAATAAAAGTGTGTGGGTATCTGTCTGAAGAAACTGGAAGGTGGGAGCTAAAGAGATGCTGCCTTCAGGAAGCCTCTAGGCAAATGCAAGGTGGCGAGGGAAGCCCTGGGGAGAGAATCAGAAAGCCGGAATAGCAGGTGAAGCTGTGTCCACAGCACCTGTTTCCCCAGAATAAAATGGCAAGGAAGCACTGCTTATCACTTAGCTGCTGCAACATACTAAGCCTGCAAATTGAGGGTTGGTTCAATCCTGGTTTTTTGGTGGGGCTGAATGTTTACGTCCCCTCAAAATCCATATGTTGAAGCCTTAACTTCCAAATGCAATGGTATTAGAAAGCAGGTCTTTGGAGGTAGCTAGTTTAGGTCAAGTCACGAGGGCTCTAACTTTATGATTAGATTAGACCCTTAGAAGAAGAGGAAGAGACAAGCAAGCCCTATCTCCACATACACACTAAGAGGAGGTCAGGTGAACACACAGCGAGGGGACAGCTGTCTGCAAGCGGGGTCGAGGGCCCTCGCCAAGGACAGAATCTGCAGGCAACTTAGTCTTAGACCAGAATTTTCACCTCCAGAGTTGTGAGAAATAAATGTCTGCTGTTTAAACCTAGTCTGTGGTGTTCTGTTATAACAGCCTGAGCTAAGACAGGGTTCTTGCCTGCAAGCAACAAAAACAAAGGGGATCTGTTGAGGATGTCAAGGCTCTGGTGGAATTGGTGGAGCAGTGGGTGTGGGAAAGGGCGGGAAACACGAGGGCACCAGAGCATCAGGAGATGGGCACTGGGAATACTTCTCACACCTGAGCAGTCTGAGTGGAACACCAGCCATCCCCTCTGTTCATGCATCCCCTATTCTAACTCCCAAGAAGTCCTATCCCATTGGCCAGTCCCCAGCAAACCAAGGCATGGGGAGCAAAAGAAAGAAAGGTTCTGTCCTCCTAGGTTTCTGCAGTGGGAAGCAAGGCCTGGAATAAACCTGTCCCTAATGTGGCAAAGGCTGGGAGAGAGGAAACTCCTGGAAGGAATCCTAGTACCATTGGGCAGGGCGACTAATTCTCGGTGGTCTATAGGGAGAAGACACACTCTGGTGCAAATGGGAATGAGCCTGAGCTGGGTGAGTCTGCATGAAAGGAGAGCCTTGTCCTTCCTTGTCCCCTCCTTCCAGGTGCTCAGAGTCTCTGGGACCACAGGAAATCCCACCAAGCAGGGCCACTGTTGTCTGTCTTGGGGAACAGAAAGCATGGAGGGAAAGAAAGCAAGGGCCAGGGAGCCTCTAGTCTGCAGGAAGCAGCAGGTGGAAACTCCAAGGCACCAAGATGGAGTGAATAAACCCCCTCCAGGGAAACAGGGACATAAAAAGAAATCATCAAATTACCAATTAGAAGCAACCTTTCGCTGCACCTGGTGGGGAGCCAGGAACCCAGAGGCTTCAGTAAACAGCAGATCTCTACTTTTAAAGAGCCTCAGGGAGAGAATTCCTTCTCCTCCATTTGCATACCTTTTTGTCCCAGCCCAAGGAAGCCATTGAGGCTTTTTTACAGCTAATTACGTTTCTGTTTTCATTTCCACTTGACCTCCCTTTGCATTATTATTTTTTTTTTCTTTTCTCTCCAAGGCTGTTAGATGTAGAAGGCGGGGTTGAGGGCTGCAGGCAGAGACTGAGGGCAGCTGGGGGTAGACAGGGACAAGAGGCATAGACAGACGGTGATGTTGAAAGCTTGGTCTCTGTGCACCAAATCAAATCTCAGAGAGAGAATTTTAGGTGAAGTATAAAAAATAGCTTCATTGCTTTGCCAGGCAAAGAGGGGCTCAGCAGGCTCCTGTCCCAAAAAACTGTATGTCCCCGCCTGGGAGTGTTTGATGAGGAGTCTTACAACAGTTGTTCAAGGATGGGGATTGCTAACATGATCAGGTTGTGTGCAGGGACTGCATTCCTTTAATCTAGTCTCAGGCAATCTTCTGAGTGAGCTTCTCTGGTTCCTCTAATCTTGCTTCAGGTGGTTTCTTGGCTGTTCTTCCCTTGACTAGCAACTGTTCAAATCCACCCTTTGGAACTCAGGGAGGGTCCTGGAGGCTGGAGTCTATACTCTTCAAATAAGAGACAAGGGACAGAAGGGCTTCCATGCTCAGAAGCCCTACAGGGTCCTGCTCGGTTTCAAGGGTATGATGAGCTGCAGGTGTCTGGAGACCCGGCCTCTCTTCCCAGCAATGTTATTGGCCCACCTCCCCACCCCAGGCACTGGGCTGCCCCTAAATCAAATGGCACCTTCTTGCAAAACAGAAAAAAGTATCTTTCCTCCAGTAGATGCAACCCATGGACAGCTTGGCTATCTAGCACATGCTGTATTTCAGCTTTACACACTTCTCTGCCGAGTTCATTATACAGCAAAAATCCTGCACAACTGATATAGAAGCTCTGTTTGGTTAAAGCACATAACTTATGTGCCTCTGTTTCCTCATCTGCAAAAAAACAAATAATACCAGCTGCCCAACTTGAGTTGTATATGTGAATTCTTTTACCTTTTTATTATGAAAGATAATGTATAAACAGAAAAGTGGGTGAAATAAATGTGCAACGCCCCAAGGTTATTTCAGAGGAAAATGAAATGATGCTAGAGAAGGGATCTTGCAGAGTTTAGGTACTAAGTTAACGTAACTAGTTATTAAGTCAGAGCCAAGAGTTTTCACACCTTCAGGGAGATAGTTTTGGTTGGCTGTCTGCTTCCTGTTCTGAATAGAATCCCCTTTGGGCTCCCTTAGTCAACTTCTATGGCTCCTCTCACAGGAAAAGTGGCTACTCTGTGGTGCTGTGTTCAGTGAGGACATGCTGCGGCAGTTGGCTGGCATCTTGCCCTGCGCTCCTCCTCCTCCCTTCCCCACCAAGTGTGACTCATGCTGATATGGGAAGCCTGAGTCTCTCACCCACTCACACACCGAGCAACTCTCAGCATTGTAGATAAGACTGCATTTGACAGACTCAAGTTGGCCTGACCTATTGCCTCCAAGCTTTGTGACCTGGGGTAAATCACCTTACCTTTCTGTGCCTCAGTGTCCATATATGTAAACAGGAATAACAGGATCTAACTCATAGGCTTGCAGCAGATTTACATGTGATAAGCAGTCTAGCTGACCGAATGATCTCGTGGGACTAGAATTCAATTCTATTGGTGACCATGCTCACTGTTCTCCCTGCCTCCAGGTTCCCCATTCTCTACCCTCCCTGGGAAGATGAGCTCTGATAAAAGCCAGCTCCTCACCCTTCCCCTGGGAGGGAGCCACTAGGAGAACGTCTTCTCTAGTCACAAAGGTGATTTTTAATGGATATTGTCAATCTCTTGGCTCAGACAGTAAAAGCGTCTGTCTAGAATGCGGGAGAGCTGGGTTTGAGCCCTGGGTTGGGAAAATCCCCTGGAGAAGGAAATAGCAACCAGTACTATTGCCTGGCAAATCCCATGGACAGAGGAGCCTGGTAGGCTACAGTCTATGGGGTCACAAAGAGTCAGACACGACTGAGTGATTTCACGATTTAAGAGGATAAATAGCCATTTGCTGAGCAAATTCACTTCTAAGCCTCTTGGAAGAACCCTCTTCCCCGTTTCTCTCAGGAAGACGCTTCTCTCTCAGTAAATGTATTTTTCTATGAGGATAGGAAACAGCTCAATAGCAATGCCTGTGTCTAGGGTTTATTCAGAATCTGGCCAAGGACAATTTCTTTTCAGATTCCTGTGGAAAACTGTCAAAGACCTTAAGGATACTCCCTCAGATAGTCATGCCAGTTCACCTTAATGCTGTTCTATGTGTGCTATGGGTTCTATGTGAAAAGAAGAGAAGCAAAAAGCAAGGAGAAAAGGAAAGATATGAGCATCTGAATGCAGAGTTCCAAGAATAGCAAGGAGAGATAAGAAAGCCTTCCTCAGTGATCAGTGAAAAAAAATAGAGGAAAAGAATAGAATGGGAGACTAGAGAGCTCTTCAAGAAAATTAGAGATACCAAGGGAACATTTCATGCAAACATGGGCAAACTAAAGGACAGAAATTGTATGGACCCAACAGAAGCAGAAGATATTAAGAAGAGGTTCCAAGAATACACGGAAGAACTGTACAAAAAAAGATCTTCATGACACAGATAAACATGATGGTGTGATCACTCATCTAGAGTCAGACATCCTGGAATGTGAAGTTAAGTGGGCCTTAGAAAGTATCACTATGAACAAAGCTAGTGGAGGTGATGGAATTCCAGTGGAGCTATTTCAAATCCTGAAAGATGATGCTGTGAAAGTGCTACACTCAATATGCCAGCAAATTTGGAAAACTCAGCAGTGGCCACAGGACTGGAAAAGGTCAGTTTTCATTCCAATCCCAAAGAAAGGCAATGCCAAAGAATGCTCAAACTACCGCACAATTGCACTCATCTCACATGCTAGTAAAGTAATGCTCAAAATTCTCCAAGCGAGCTTCAGCACTATGTAAACTGTAAACTTCCTGATGTTCAAGCTGGTTTTAGAAAAGGCAGAGGAACCAGAGATCAAATTGCCAACATCCGCTGGATCATGGAAAAAGCAAGAGAGTTCCAGAAAACATCGATTTCTGCTTTCTTGACTATGCCAAAGCCTTTGACTGTGTGGATCACAATAAACTGTGGAAAATTCTGAAGGAGATGGGAATACCAGACCACCTGACCTGCCTCTTGAGAACCGATATACAGGTCAGGAAGCAACAGTTAGAACTGGACATGGAACAACAGACTGGTTCAAAATAGAAAAAGGAGTACGTCAAGGCTGTATATTGTCACCCTGCTTATTTAAATTATATGCAGAGTACATCATGAGAAATGCTGGGCTGGATAAAGCACAAGCTGGAATCAAGATTGCTGGGAGAAATATCAATAACCTCAGCTATGCAGATGACACCACCCTTATGGCAAAAAGTGAAGAGGAACTAAAGAGCCTGTTGATGAAAGTGAAAGAGGAGAGTGAAAAAGTTAGCCTAAGGCTCTACATTCAGAAAACGAAGATCATGGCATTTGGGCCCATCATTTCATGGCAAATACATGGGGAAACAGTGGAAATAGTGTCAGACTTTATTTTTTGGGCTCCAAAATCACTGCAGATGGCAATTGCAACCATGAAATTAAAAGATGCTTACTCCTTGGAAGAAAAGTTATGACCAACCTAGAGAGCATATTCAAAAGCAGAGGCATTACTTTGCCAACAAAGGTCCATCTATTCAAGGCTATGGTTTTTCCAGTGGTAAATTCTCCAAGCCGAGCTTCAGCACTATGTAAACTGTAAACTTCCTGATGTTCAAGCTGGTTTTAGAAAAGGCAGAGGAACCAGAGACCAAATTGCCAACATCCGCTGGATCATGGAAAAAGCAAGAGAGTTCCAGAAAACATCGATTTCTGCTTTCTTGACTATGCCAAAGCCTTTGACTGTGTGGATCACAATAAACTGTGGAAAATTCTGAAGGAGATGGGAATACCAGACCACCTGACCTGCCTCTTGAGAACCGATATACAGGTCAGGAAGCAACAGTTAGAACTGGACATGGAACAACAGACTGGTTCAAAATAGAAAAAGGAGTACGTCAAGGCTGTATATTGTCACCCTGCTTATTTAAATTATATGCAGAGTACATCATGAGAAATGCTGGGCTGGATAAAGCACAAGCTGGAATCAAGATTGCTGGGAGAAATATCAATAACCTCAGCTATGCAGATGACACCACCCTTATGGCAAAAAGTGAAGAGGAACTAAAGAGCCTGTTGATGAAAGTGAAAGAGGAGAGTGAAAAAGTTAGCCTAAGGCTCTACATTCAGAAAACGAAGATCATGGCATTTGGGCCCATCATTTCATGGCAAATACATGGGGAAACAGTGGAAATAGTGTCAGACTTTATTTTTTGGGCTCCAAAATCACTGCAGATGGCAATTGCAACCATGAAATTAAAAGATGCTTACTCCTTGGAAGAAAAGTTATGACCAACCTAGAGAGCATATTCAAAAGCAGAGGCATTACTTTGCCAACAAAGGTCCATCTATTCAAGGCTATGGTTTTTCCAGTGGTCATGTATAGATATGAGAGTTGGACTATGAAGAAAGCTGAGCACTGAAGAATTGATGCTTTTGAACTGTGGTGTTGGAGAAGACTCTTGAGAGTCCCTTGGATTGCAAGGAGATCCAACCAGTCCACTCTAAGGAGATCAGCTCTGGGTGTTCTTTGGAAGGACTGATGCTAAAGCTGAAACTCCAGTACTTTGGCCACCTTATGCGAAGAGTTGACTCATTGGAAAAGACTCTGATGCTGGGAGGGATTGGGGGCAGGAGAAGGGGACGACTGAGGATGAGATGGCTGAATGGCATTACCGACTTGATGGATACGAGTTTGAGTGAACTCCGGGAGTTGGTGATGGACAGGGAGGCCTGGCGTGCTGCCATTCATGGGGTCGCAAATAGTCAGACATGACTGAGCGACTGAACTGAACTGAACTGAACTGATGGGTCCTATGACAACCATTTGTTTTGAGGACATGGGTGCTTGACCTTGTGCATGACAAATACATGCACAGTTATATGTAGATAGCTGTGACAGAGATTTCTCCACCCCAGAGAAGCAGAAAATTGCAAAGAATCCCCCAACTCCAGTGTGCCATAATATCTTCAATATAACTGAGGTAAAGAGGTCCATGCATCTCAGGCAGGGGGCTCATCCCTGGATGGTTCCAGGGCAGTTCTAAGTATCCTGAAATCATATACAAGATTTTATCCTATGTGTGATATTTGAGTCACTTTAGAGTTTCCACTGATCCTCAAAATATTAAAACAAATGAACGAGGAGTTAGGGCCCATAAAAAGACCTCAAAGGATGAGTGAATGCATGAAGCAGGTCAAGTGGAAAAGGAAGGGCCGAGGAGGGATGCAGTGAGCTGGAAAGCACACTCACAGTGAAGAACTGGAGGCCAAAATCTCAGCTTCTGTGCTCAGTTCAGTTCAGTCGCTCCATCATGTCCAACTCTTTGCAACCCCATGGACTGCAGCATACCAGACCTCCCTGCCCATCACCAACTCTCGGAGTTTACTCAAACTCATGTCCATCGAATTGGTGATGCTATTCTACCATCTCATCCTCCATCATTCCCTACTCCTTCTGCCATCAATCTTTCCCAGTATCAGGGTATTTTCAAATCGGTCAGTTCTTTGCATCACGTGGCCAAAGTATAGAGTTTCAGCTTCAAAATCAGTCCTTCCAGTGAATGTTCAAGACTGATTTCCTTTAGGATGGACTGCTTGGATCTCCTTGCAGTCCAAGGGACTCTCAAGAGTCTTCTCCAACACCACAGTTCAAAAGCATCAATTCTTCAGCACTCAGCTTTCTTTATAGTCCAAATCTCACATCCATACACGACTACTGGAAAAACCATAGCCTTGACTAGATGGACCTTTGTTGGCAAAGTAATGTCTCTGCTTTTTAATATGCTGTATAGGTTGGTCATAAGTTTCCTTCCAAGGAGTAAGTGTCTTTTAATTTCATGGTTGCAATCACCATCTGCAGTGATTTTGGAGCCCCCAAAATTAAAGTCTGACACTGTTTCCACTGTTTCCCCATCTATTTCCCATGAAGTGATGGGACCAGATGCCATGATCTTCGTTTTCTGAATGTTGAGCTTGAAGCCAACTTTTTCACTCTCCTCTTTCACTTTCATCAAGAGGCTTTTTAGTTCCTCTTCACTTTCTGCCATAAGGATGGTGTCATCTGCATATCTGAGGTTATTGATATTTCTCCCATAATTTCATGGTTGCAATCACCATCTGCAGTGATTTTGGAGCCCCCAAAATTAAAGTCTGACACTGTTTCCACTGTTTCCCCATCTATTTCCCATGAAGTGATGGGACCAGATGCCATGATCTTCGTTTTCTGAATGTTGAGCTTGAAGCCAACTTTTTCACTCTCCTCTTTCACTTTCATCAAGAGGCTTTTTAGTTCCTCTTCACTTTCTGCCATAAGGATGGTGTCATCTGCATATCTGAGGTTATTGATATTTCTCCCAGCAATCTTGATTCCAGCTTGTGTTTCTTCCAGTCCAGCATTTCTCCTGAGGTACTCTCCATATAAGTTAAATAAGCAGGGTGACAATATACAGCCTCGATGTACTCCTTTCCCTATTTGGAACCACTCTGTTGTTCCATGTCCAGTTCTAACTGTTGCTTCCTGACCTGCATACAGATTTCTCAAGAGGCAGGTCAGGTGGTCTCGTATTCCCATCTCTTGAAGAATTTTCCACAGTTTGTGGTGATCCACACAGGCAAAGGCTTTGGCATAGTCAATAAAGCAGAAGTAGATGTTTTTCTGGAACTCTCTTGCTTTTTCGATAATCCAGCAAAGAATTGATGCTTTTGAACTGTGGTGCTGGAGAAGATTCTTGAGAGTGGACTGCAAGGAGATCCAACCAGTCCATCCCAAAGGAGATCAGTCCTAGGTGTTCATTGGAAGGACTGATGTTGAAGCTGAAACTCCAATTCTTTGACCACCTGCTGTGAAGAGCTGGCTCATTTGAAAAGACTCTGATGCTGGGAAAGATTGAGGGCATGAGGAGAAAGGGACGACAGAAGATGAGATGGTTGGATGGCATCACCGACTCAATGGACATGCGTTTGGGTAGACTCCGGGAGTCGGTGGTGGACAAGGAGGCCTGGCATGCTGCAGTTCATGGGACATGAATGAGCGACTGAGCTGAACTGAACAGATGTTGGCAATTTGATCTCTTGTTCCTCTGCCTTTTCTAAAACCAGCTTGACATCTGGAAGTTCATGGCTTCTGTTTACTTGTACAGAATTGAATCTTGGAGAGAAAGTTTTGGGTGAAGTATAAAAGAATAACTGTATTGCTTTGTTAGGCAAAGAGGGATATTGCAGGCTCCTGCCCCCAAAACTGTTTGTTCCAATCTAGGAGAATTTGATGAGGAGTTTTATAGCAATAAAACTATTGGGTTTTATTCAAGGGCAGGGTACTGATAAGAATCAGGGTGTGTTGAGGACCTGCACTCCTTTAATATACTTTCAGATGGTCTCATGAAGGGGGCCCCTCCCTGGATGGATGGACTATGGTTTTTCCAGTAGTCATGTATAGATGTGAGGGTTGGACCATAAAGAAAGCTGAGTGCTGAAGAATTAATGCTTTTGAACTGTGGTGTTGAAGACTCTTGAGAGTCCCTTGGACTGCAAGGAGATCCAACCAGTCAATCTTAAAGGAAATCAGTCCTGAATATTCACTGGAAGGACTGATGCTGAAGCTGAAACTCCAGCACTCTGGCTACTTGATGCGAAGAACTGACTCATTGGAAAAGACCTTGATGCTGGGAAAGATTGAAGGCAGGAAGAGAAGGGGACAACATTGGACAAGCTGGTTGGATGACATCATCAACTCAATAGACATGAGTTTGAGCAAGCTTCGGAAGTTGGTGATGACAGGGAAGCCTGTTATGCTGCAGTCTATAGGGTCACAAAAAGTCAGACATGATTGAGTGACTGAACTGCCTGAGGTGGTTTGATGAGTTTCTCTGGTTCCTTTAATCTGGACTCAGGTGGTCTGTTGAAGAGTCCTAGTTTCTTTAATCTGGAATGAAGAATGTTATAGTTCTATAAAGACCTCAAAGATTTGTTATGTATATCCCTTGAAGCAGAACCTAGACTCTGCCCTGTGGCTGCACTATTGTTTCTTGGTGCTCTTCCCTTGTTTTTTGCATCCCCTCCCTTCCTTGATTAGCACCTGTTTGAAACTGCCCTTTGGAACACAGGGAAGGTTGCGCAGGCTGAAGCCCTATCCTGCAAACAAGAAACAGGGGGCATAGAAAGTCTTCCATGCCAAGAAACCCCTCAGGGTCCTGCTTGGTTTCACTCACCTCTTTGCTTTCAGTTCAGTTCAGTTGCTCAGTTGTGTCCGACTCTTTGCGACCCCATGAATCACAGCACGCCAGGCCTCCCTGTCCATCACCAACTCCCGGAGTTCACTCAGACTCATATCCATCAAGTCAGTGATGCCATCCAGCCATCTCATCCTCTATCATTCTCCTCCTGCTCCCAATCCCTCCCAGCATCAGAGTCTTTTCCAATGAGTCAACTCTTCACATGAGGTGGCCAAAGTACTGGAGTTTCAGTTTTAGCATCATTTCTTCCAATGAAATCCCAGGGCTGATCTCCTTCAGAATGGACTGGTTGGATCTCCTTGCAATCCAAGGGACTCTCAAAAGTCTTCTCCAACACCACACTTCAAAAGCATCGATTCTTTGGTGCTCAGCCTTCTTCACAGTCCAACTCTCACATCCATACATGACTACTGGAAAAACCATAGCCTTGACTAGACAGACCTTAGTCAGCAAAGTAATGTCTCTGCTTTTGAATATGGTGTCTAGGTTGGTCATAAATTTTCTTCCAAGGAGTAAGTGTCTTTTAATTTCATGGCTGCAATCATCATCTGCAGTGATTTTGGAGCCCCCCAAAATAAAGTCTGACGCTGTTTCCACTGTTTCCCCATCTATTTTCCATGAAGTGATGGGACCAGATGCCATGATCTTCGTTTTCTGAATGTTGAGCTTTAAGCCAACTTTTTCACTCTCCTCTTTCACTTTCAACAAGAGGCTTTTTAGCTCCTCTTCACTTTCTGCCATAAGGGTGGTGTCATCTGCATATCTGAGGTTATTGATATTTCTCCCGGCAATCTTGATTCCAGCTTGTGTTTCTTCCAGTCCAGCGTTTCTCATGATGTACTCTGCATAGAAGTTAAATAAGCAGGGTGACAATATACAGCCTTGACGTACTCCTTTTCCTATTTGGAACCAGTCTGTTGTTCCATGTCCAGTTCTAACTGTTGCTTCCTGACCTGCATACAGATTTCTCAAGAGGCAGGTTAGGTGGTCTGGTATTCTCATCTCTTTCAGAATTTTCCACAGTTTATTGTGATCCACACAGTCAAAGGCTTTGACATAGTCAATAAAGCAGAAGAGTTATTAGTAAGCAGTAATAATACAAAGCTTTCGCTGAGTCCTTAAACTTTGCATATAAATATATGTTGCAAGTAATGTTCATGATCTTTACTAGCTTTATTTTATAGGTGTTGTTGTTGTGAATGTAATTCAGTTGTGTCCAACTCTTTGTGATCCCATGGAATTCTCCAGGACAAAATGGTGGAGTGGGTAGCCTTTCCCTTCTCCAGGGGATCTTCCCAACCTAGGGATTGAACCCAGGTCTCTTGCAATGCAGGCAGATTCTTACCAGCTGAGCCACAAGGGAAGCCCAAGAATACTGGAGTGGGTAGCTTATCCCTTCTCCAGTGGATCCTCCTGACCCAGGAATTGAACCCAGGTCTCCTGCATTATAGGCAGATTCTTTACCAACTGAGTTATCAACGAAGTCCCTATTTTATAGGTGAGGAAACGCAATAGGTGAGGATACTCAAACTTAGAAGGGTTATACAACTTGCCTAAACTTGCAGAGCTAGGAATTACCCAAGAAAATTAATTTTCAAAGTCCAAACTTTGCCGAGGTATGAAATTAACACATGAGTGTTTGCCCCAGTTAGGGCATCAATCTCGGTTAGCACTTTCAGCAACAGTTAGACTGGGATCTCCATGAGGGCAGGAGCTTTCTCCTAGCCATTCTTTGGTGTGTGTGTGTGGGGGGGTTCTGTTCATTTTTATTTATTTATTTATTTATTTGTTTATTTTTGCTTTGTTTTAACAACTTCTAAACAAATAGAGAGGGGCTATCAGGAAAGGTACACTTGTAATCAGAGAGTCAGGGCTTCCCAGGTGGCTCAGCTATAGAGAATCTTTCTGCCAAGCGGGAGACATTGACTCAATCTCTATGTCAGGAAGATTTCCTGGAGAAGGAAGTGAAAACCCATTCCAATACTGGAATTTGGAATTCCTGACCAGGAAATTCCATGGTCAGAGGAGCCTGGTAGACCACAGTCCATGGAGTCCCGAAGAGTTAGACACAATTTAGCAACTAAACAGCAGCAGCAACAGAGTCATCACTATGTGGCAAGATATTATCTCCCCTTTGCTTAACAATTACCTTACAGTGTAGGTACCAGTATTCCCATGGAAAAAGATGATCAGAGAGACTAACAAGTTTACTCACAGTTGTAAAGCCAATGAGTGGCACAGAGAGTTTGAATTCAGGATCATAACACCCCAAAGCCAAGGTATGCCAGCAGATCCATTTTTGAATGAGTTTCTGTCTGAATGATTCTGACTTGTATCATACCAATCACTTGGTTTCTCAAAATTTGCTTTTTTACCTTTAAGTTTGACAGAGATTTCTGCCTCTCCCTAGAGAGGAAGAGGAGATATGTGATCTATAAACACAGGCACCATGAAATTAGTGTTTGTTCATTTACGCTGCATCACATTTTAAGTAAGATTTTAATTGGAGGCTAAAATTATCCAGTGTATCTAGAGGATGCTTTGAGCTCTTCATACTCTTCAAAACATCTTTTCCTAAAATGTTGGCAAACCATCAAATGAGGATGTCTCCAATGATTGGAATCTTTAAAATGGACTCTTTTAAAATTCAAAGTTAATATCCAATGTATTTAACATGCAGAAAAGAAGTTAAATAATGCTTCATCAGCTCAAATGTGAGAAGATTCTGAAGTTAGCCCCTGCCAGTTTCAAATTATACATGATGATTAAGCATATTCCTATTTTGCTGAAAATTAAATACTGAAATAAATTGTGGCTTTTGATATGCTAACTGAATGATGAATTGTTATAATAAAACAGAGCAATGATAATGATCAAAGTCAACATTTATAAATTCCCTCCATCCTAAACATATTATGTTTTCTCATCCTCACCAAAGTTAGTAGTATGTTCATTATACAGATGAGTATGCTGAGGTTCTTGATGCAGAAATAACCAACTGCACTAGTAGGGTAGCAAGGGAAAAGCAGGTAAAATGAACCTAGGTCCCTTTGTGTCCAAAGTCCATTTTAAAAAATCATTACCCTTCACTGGATGTTACATTTTGATGTAGGTGGCAAAAATATTCTTCACTGCTTTCAAAAAAATGGAACAAAACAAGAAGCAGTAGGAGTGAGACCTAAATCTGAACTGAAGACTACAACTAGAGAATAGGTCAAAATGAACACAAAGAAGGACACTGTCCACTGAAAATCTGTACTAAAAAATCAACACAAAAACACTAATTTGAAAAGATTTATGTACTCTTTTTACAGCATTTGTTTATAATAGTCAATCTATGAAAATAATCAATGTGTCTGATAAATGAATCGATAAAGAAGATAAACACACACACACTAGCCATAAAAAAGAATGAAATCCTGCCATACATGACCGTGATAGATCATGCGGGTATTATGCTTAGTGAAATAAGTCAGATGGAAAAAGATGAACACCATATAATTTCACTCATACATGGAGTCTAAGAAATTTTTAAAAAGAACAAACAAAATAAAACTAAAACAAACTCATAGATACAGAGATCAGATTAGTGGTTACCAGAAAGGAAGTGTATTAAGGGGGTAGGTGAACAAAGGTCTGTCTAGGCAAGGCTATGGTTTATCCAGTAGTCATGTATGGATGTGAGAGTTGGACTATAAAGAAAGGTGAGTGCCAAAGAATTGACGCTTTTAAACTGTGGTGTTGGAGAGGACTCTTCAGAGTCCCTTGGAATACAGGGAGATCCAACCAGTCCATCCTAAAGGAGATCAGTCCTGTGTGTTCATTGGAAGGACTGATGTTGAAGCTGAAACTCCAATCCTTTGGCCACCTCATGTGAAGAGCTGACTCACTGGAAAAGACCCTGATGCTGGCAAAGATTGAGGGCAGGAGGAGAAGAGGATGACAGAGGATGAGATGGTTGGATGGCATCACCGACTCGACAGACATGGGTTTGGGTGGACTCCGGGATTTGGTGATGGACAGGGAGGCCTGGAGTACTATGGTTCATGGGGTCACAAAGAGTCGGACACGATTGAGCGACTAAACTGAACTGAACCGAAATGGGTAAAGAAGGTCAACTGTATGGAGATGAATGCTAACAAGATTTGTGATGGTGATCCTCTGACAGATGCTGAATACAATGCTATGCACCTGAAACTTAAAAAAAAAAAAAAAAAGAAAGAAAGAAAGAAAAGAACTCTTCCTTTCCCCAAGCAAAAAAAAAAACAACACCCAACTTTCAGAAAAAGGAACATTCCCATGGGCTAGGAGAAAAATTAATAGTGACATGGGGGGGGGTTTTCAAGATGGCGGAGGAATAGGACGGAGAGACCACTTTCTCCAGCACAAATTCATCAAAAGAACATCTCAACGCTGGGTAAATTAATAGTGACATGGGAAGGTGAAGGAAGAAAAAGTATGATGGACTTTCCCCTAGTACTTGGAAAATAGAGACTTGGTAAAAAGCCAGTAAAATAGATTTTTAAATTGTAAACACCGAAATATTAGCAAATCAATAAATAATATTAAAGCAAGTAATAAATAACAAATCAATCTTGAATACCCACAATGTACAAAATGTATTTTTGAGCATGTAAAGTCAGGTGTGAATAAGATAGTTATCTCCTGAAACAGCTGAAAAATGCTAAGAAAATTTAAGTACAGGAACTGAATTATAATAATTTTATAATAATTATAAATAATATTTCCTGAGCTCTTTCTGTGTACTGACCACATGGTAAATACTTTATATTTATTAACTCTTTAGCTATCACAATCATCATCAAGAGGAAGTAATGGTATTTTTTCAATTTTATAGATGTAACTTGCCAAGGTTACAGAATTAGGAAGTGTAGCTCTGCAACTTGAACCCAATTACACATTTTCAACCTGGTAATATACCTTCAACATATGTAATAGTCTCTATCTTAATGTACTTATATCAAATTTAAGCAATTTCCTGTGTCCTACCCTGTGGTTATTGTTTAATGATGATGATCTCCCACATCAAACAAGATAGTCTACTTTTATCTGCTCTTGTTTACTGGGTTTCTTTACATATCAAAAAGTTTCTCAAGCAGAAATATTTTCTCAGAAAAGTCTGAAAGTGAATGAAACAGATAATTCTTAGGGTTGCTTGCTCATATAAGGCTGCTTTTTACACTTCAGAAAACTCTCCCACAGAAGAACAATAGAAAATATATTTCCATTTAAAATGCTAAGTCTTTGATCTATGATCTAAATCACATTAATTCAGACTCTTCCAATTTGAAATTCATTGACTTATAGAATTTGAGATGAGAAAATTAGAAGGATAAGTAGGAGTTCAGTGGGAGTATTTATCCTTCTTAGGAAAACACATTTGAGGGACTTAAAAAACCAGTATGCCAACCTCAAATGATTTTTACATGATCATTAAAGTCTAGTGACACCTTTCCTTCTCAAGGTATATTTGTTTCACACGTACTCAAGAATGATAGACATATATTTTATCGTTAGGGTGTTTTAGCTTAGATTTGTTGTCTCCACAGATTTGTCTTCAAGTAGTGAGTATGGGATTCATTTTAAATAATTTAAAATCAGTAATTTAATTGTAATCAGAGCACACAAGATCAATAAGCCCTATGAACCATGGGTGCAACTGGTTTCAAATACATTAGTCCTGAATAATCTCAGAAATTCTCCCTCTGACTTCTGAGGACAATGTTTCCTCATCCTGTTTTTCTGCAACAAACAGAAAGATATGCTTCTGAAAGCTTTCTGTGTTATAATTATGTTTGGGAAACATGAGGTTAAAAGAAGCTAAACAACTTTCTTGTAGGAGTTCTCAGAGCATCTAATATGCTAATGTATGTGGTGAATATCCCAGAAATGGATTTTGTAGGCAATGTTTCACAACCTTAAATGTCATTGCGCACATCTATTATTATCATTTAAATTGTTTTCCACAAAATACCACTTTGGAAAAGGCTCTTCTAAGTTAACCATGACTTGAGAAACTGTATTGTCCAGAGTTTTCATTTTCACTTCTCCCATCTTTCTGGAGGAGCATATGTTTTCCCAACAAATTTCTGTATTACTTTTGATAACCAAATACCTGGGTAGCCAGTGTGAAGTGTGCACTGGCTGCCATTAATTTTGCAAAAAAAGGTGTTTAATTGCAATAGCTATGGAGCTTTGAAAACCTTTTGTCATGTCTCAGTTTAGATTCTACAGTTCTGTAGGACTGTATAGACTATGAGTGATGAAAATGACAGACACAGACCTCTATATTCAAGGCATATCATCCTTGAATAAGGGGGAACAGATCATTAAAATGGAATATTTAAATCCAACGAAATCAATACAATGCTAGTGGAAGTATGGCTGCAAATAGAAGGGGCATCTAACTCAGTCTGGATGAATCAGGGAAGGCTTCCTAATGAGACTGGCCTCCTTAATTGGGCATATTCTGACCTGTTTACTAAACATTTCTTAGTCAAGTGAAGAGTGTATATTCTAGGGAGAGAGGGATGTCAGGGAAGGAGTGTCCGAGCCACAAAGTAGAGGAAATAATATAAGCAGAGGTAGTGGACAGCTTGCCCTGTTCAAGGAATTAAAAGACATTCCTTAAATGGGGCAGAGATCAAGAAGACAAACGAAGAGATGCATCTGGAAAAGAAAATATGTACTGACAAATCTTGAACAAAAATATTTTAATCACTACTTCCCCCCCCGCGGATGTCAAACACATTACAATTACCTTGCCCATTCTTGCAGTTTTCCCTCCCTAACATGCTTTACCTAAATTCCACCCTTCTCGTAGATGAAGATGAAGTCGCTCAGTCATGTCTGACTCTTTGCGACCCCATGGACTGTAGCCCACCAGGCTCCTCAGTCCATGGAATTTTCCAGGTAAGATCCATGCAAAAACCATTCGTCTTACAACAATCTTGCATTTCACAGGACTAATAAGAGTTTCTATCATCCTCACTCTTTCATTACAATCTATGGCAACTTGAACATAAAACTAAAAATAGTAATGCATACTCTCTTCTTCTGTCCAACCTAGAATGTCAGAAAGTAAAGTTGCATTGGAGAATCCTTAAAAATAATCAAAAATTGCAAATATTCAATATAAAGTATAGCACAGGGAATTCTACTCAATGCTCTATGGTGACATAAATGGGAAAGAAATCCAAAAAAGAAAGAGAGATACATGTATATGTATAACTGACTCACTTTTTTGTATAGTAGTAACACAACATTGTAAAGCAACTATATGACAATAAAAGTTAGAAAGAAATAAAAAGATGTCTGCAGATTCTAGGAATTTATCTGAAGAACATAATAGAACCAGCATGCAGTAGTATACAAGAATGTTCCCTAAAGCCTGCTTATAAAAGCAAAAAAGTTGGAAACAATTTCAAGGTCCTTCAAAAAGGGATTAGCTTAAGAATGGTTCATCCATTCAAAGGAGTACCATGCAGCCATTAAAAATAATGATGTAGATATAAGCATGTTGAGATCAAAAGGAGTCCATGACATCGTTAAATGACAAAAGCAGGTTGCCAATAAGCCAGTATGGTATGATCTCAATTATGTAAAATTTTAAAAATACCTAGTCATAGAGAGATGTTAACAATGATAGCCACCAAACAGATAACAATGCTTAACTCAGAGTGAGAAACTGTCAGGTGATTTTTGTTTTCTTCCTTATATTCTGCTATATTATCTGACTTCTCTTAAATAATGAGCAGAGTTGAATGTGGAGAACAGTGTAAAAATCTAGTCCAATTTTGATTTTAAAAGTAGAAATTGCATTTTCAACGGATGGAAAAGTTTAACACGTTTTGGACATGAAGCTTATTAGGCAAAGAGTTCTCAAAGATTTTTCTCCTTGGTTATGTCCAGTGACTGCCTCACTTGGGACCTCCATAGACAGGACAATCAGTGGGTCCTGAACCCCTGGGAGAAGGGAGATGGCTATCCTTCTACTTTTCTTTCTGCCACTGATCTTGGCTAGGAACTGCTGTATTAGATTGTTGGTGTGATATGTTCCCAGAGAATGAAAGATCTTCCACAAGATAGCTGAGTTGAAGGGTTTAGAGACATTGGTGAGAACACAGTGGCAGATAGATTATGAGTAGTACTAGACGGCATAATATTATTTATTTTTCCCATTCAGGAAATAAGAGCTTAAAGCTCATGAGTATTTGGTTCCAAGAGGTTATTAATAAATGTTTTTCATTCCAATGACAGGATTTTATACATCAAAGTGAGTTTTATGAAGGCAGATCTGAAAAGAATCAAGTAAATGTAAACTACCATATTTATATCATACCCATTTTCATCTGACTGACATCCTTGGCCCCAGCACTTAATTTCTTTCTCTGAGATAACGTCCTCCATCTTCCTGAAAGTCCATGATCTTCATATTGTTCAAAATGAGCTCCCATTCTTCTCAATCAGAGCAGCTCCCTTCAAGATTCCTTTTGGTTCAACGTGTATGCATTAACTGGATCTTCTCAGCATTTTTCAGTCTACTTTCAACTCTTTTGCACCCCTTGGTAATGTTGATTTGTAGAGTTTCTGTGTTTATTCCATTTCTTGAACTCTTAGCTTCAATGACAAATACATATTTACAGATTGTTGGACATAACCTCTGTTTACTAATCTGGCTTCCCTGGTGGCTCAGATGGTAAAGAATCTGCCTGCAATGTGGGAGACCTAGGTTCAATATGTGGGTTGGAAAGATCCCCTAGAGAAGGGAATGGCAACCCACTCCAGTATTCTTGGCTGGAGAATCCCATGGACAGAGGAGCCTGGCTGGCTATAGTCCATGGGATTGCAAAGAGTCAGACATGACTGCATGACCAACATTTTCACTTAATAATCTGGCACTTTTTCTTATCAGCCTTTTAAAATACACATCAGTGTTTATTATTGTGTCCTCCTCAAAATTAATATGCTTAAGATTTAATCTCTAGGATCTCAAAATGTGGCTGTATTTAAAGATAGAGCTTTTGAATGATGCTAAGTTGAAGTAAGGTTGTTAGTATGGGCCCTAATCCAGTCTGACTGATGTTCTTCTAGGAGAATAAACATGGATACCCAAAGAGATACCAGGGCTATGCAAACACAGAGGAAAGATCATGTGAGGAGAAATAAGACGGGAATTACGTGCAAGCAAATGAAAGAGGCCTCAAAAGAAACCAAACCAGTTGATAACTTTGCTTATGGACTGTCAGCCTTCAAACTATGAGAAAATAAATTCCTGTTGTTTAAGCTACTCAGTCTGTGGTGTTTTATCATGGCAGCCCTAGAGAACTAATATGGTGATACAAATCCCAATCTTCCATTAACACTGATAGTTAAGCTATAAGGGAGAATAAGCAATCTCTTTAAATAACTTATTTCAGACTTCTCTGTCAAGCAATTTATTTGACTCTTTCTCCATAGAATAGGGAGAAATTTGCTCCTTGGCATTCCATATAAGTTAAAAGAGAAGTGGAGTCAAATTTCCAGTGGGCCTATTACTTCTGTCCTGATGAAAACAATTAAAATCAGGCAGAACCCCTTTTGGTCACAGATGCTCTTCTCCTAATATTTAGAAAACTTTGGAGGATGGAACTAAAGGACAAAATCTCAACATAGGCATTTGGGAGTAAATTCAAGTTTTGAACAAATGCATTTATTCAACAAAAACAAAAGAGATATTCTATAGCTGGAATTGTCTCCAGTTACTTCACATAGTATCTCCAACACAAAGATGTAGATGAGGTATCTGAGACCTGTCCAGAGTCACTGAGTAGGCACTGCAGCACTAGAAAGAGTTATTTCAGTAATTAACAACTCTCACTGGCTTCCCTGGTAGTTCAGTAGTAAAGAATTCACCTGCCAGGAGACTCAGGTTCAATACCCGGTCTGAGCAGACTGTACATGCCACGTAGCAACTCAGTACATGCACCATGACTGAGCCCACGTGCTGCAACTACTCAAGTCTGTGTGACCTAGAGCCCATGCTCTGCAGCAAGAGAAGCCACTGCAATGAGAAGCCTGTGCGCCGCAACAGGAGAGTAGCTCACACAGCAACAAAGATTCAGCACAGCCAAACAAATAAATACATATACATATATATATCTATATATTTAAAGCACATCTTTAAATTCTTCCAAATGTTGCCATGGTAATTGTCTTGCTCCTCTACAAAAGAGATCTTACAAAAGACTTCCCTGTAGCTCAAACGGTAAAGGGTCTGCCTGCCATGCGGGAGACAGGGTTCGATTCCTGGGTTGGGAAGTTCCTCTGGAGAAGGGAATGGCAATCTACTCCAGTATTCTTGCCTGGAGAGTTCCATGAGCAGAGGGGCCTGGTGGGCTATAGTCCATGGGGTCGCAGAGAGTCGGACATGACTGAACGACTAACACATAACACACTAAGCACATCTATTAAAAAAACTCTCACAATCAGATGAAAGGGTTGGGAAGAGTAATATTAAGCAGGTATTTGAAGGTGGATGACAAGGATATATAGACAGGAAAGGGGGAAAATAAACTTACAGACAACAGTGTTCTACATCTTCATTGGTGGTAGTGACATGGGTGTTCACATGGGGAAAAAAATCCACTGAGCTGTGCACTTAAGGTCCATTTGGTTTATTACACATATGCTTTTCACTTCAGTTCAGTCACTCAGTCATGTCCAACTCTTTGCAACCCCATGACTGCAGCATGCCAGGCCTCCCTGTTCATCACCAACTCCCGGAGTTTACTCAAATTCATGTCCATTGAATCAGTGATGCCATCCAACCGTCTCATCCTCTGTCATCCCCTTCTCCTCCTGCCTGATCTTAATATTCCAAACAGTAAGCCCAAGTGATGTCTCTTGTTATCATCATTTATGAATTATCAGTCATTGCCTTGAGACAGCTTATTATTCTAATCCAGAGTTAAGTAACAATGGAACTGCTATTTAAATTTTTGCACAAAATATATTTTGCTTGTAATTAGAATATAAGCTGTCTGAAAGCAAGCAACATTTTATATATTTGTCTTTTGGAGCACTAACTATAAGCTAAGGACTGCATCCTAAGGGATGAACAAATAGTATTTGTTTTCATTTTCAACCTTTTGAGAGTTAGGTATCTTGATTCCATTTTCACAGATAAGTCCAAAGTCAACCAGCTAGTCAACAGAGAAACAAAATTAAACTCCTGTTTTTTTTCTACAGCAAGGCAGTACTACCTATTCTATTGCAATGTTATGTAATATATTATCTAAAGTATACTATATATAAACCTGTACTATAAATATCATTGTGTACATTACATGCATACTATAATTAGTATACTAGTCTTACACTGTAGTTGGTTAATGTTTTGTCTTCTCTATTAGATTTTAGGTTCCTAAACAGTCACAATTCTGTCTTCTATATTTCAGTTTTATTGTCTAACTTTCCTTGTATAGGGAATTAAATGCAATGGGTCCAATGATGTGGGCAATGGCAGGAAACCAGTACCTGGGGGCAGGAATGTGACCAACTTCTACAGTGATGGGAACTTCTAGATGTATTTTAAGTTTAGTTCATGACCAAAATCAAGGCAGACATTCTGCATATATATGACAAGGCTATTATCAAAGACAAGAGCAGCAAGCTTAGGCAGAACAAAAATATCCTCAGCAGTGATACAAACAGAGAATTCTCAATTTTCCCAAACGTCTCACAGATTAAAAAACACTGAAGTTGCTGGGTCTCTAAGAAATAAACATGAGATCGATGGAAGTAGGTGGAAAATACTAGATTTCTAAGTGGGTGGTTTTAAGATGAACAGTTGCACACTTACATTGATTGAAAAATAGTATTTATAATTCTTAGTTTATTCATCTTTCCCAAGAATGTCTACTTTTAAATAATCCTCTTAGCACTCCCTTCATGATCACTCAAAAATAACCTCTCATTTTTCTCCAGTCTCTGTCTTACGACCAGTTTTAGTTGAACAGTAGAGTCGGCAGTTTCCCCTCCAGCTACCCCTCACCTCTCTTTTACCTTTCCTCCCTGAGATCTCCTCACCTCCAGTCCTCTCTCCTCCAGTGACACCTAGAGACAACAGTGTGGTTAGGAGCTCTGCATTCTCAGGGGATTTGCATTTTAATAGGTACTCTCCCACCTAAAGAACCTTGTACTGGACCATCAGCGTGATGTGAGGGCACATACCTGCCCAGTGTTTAAAAGACTAGCTGAAGCTACAAAGACTATTGAGACAACATGTGAAAAACATGATTTTATGCTCACTTTCCAGGTTCTTCTGGAAAATCAAAGATTGGCAATTCTATGCTTGCATTCTGAAATGCAGCAATCAGCTAGAACTGTGTAGAAGGTGTCTGCTTTCCAAGGATAAGGGGTCTCTAGGTTGCCACAGTCACCACCATTCCCTATCACACTCTTGACAAAGAGAAACAGTCAGTTGTCATTTATCAGTGTTTGAGCTATTATTTTATTGAGTACAGAAATGCTTCTCAATGATCAGATATCTATCTAAAGTGAAAACACAAAAAGTAATCCAAAAAGGGTTATTTCTTTTTCTTACACTAATCACACTTGACTCATTTATACACCTTGAATGAACCATATAGATACTAAGTTTGTGGCCCAACATAAGCCCCTCACAGTCAACTTTAAGTGTGATAATAGGAAGCAGACAGATTCATTTTGGCTAGCATTCATTCTTTCAGTCATTCATCACATATTTATTGAGTGTCTGTCATGTGTCAGACACTCTCAGTTCAGTTCAGTCACTCAGTAGTGTCTGACTCTTTTTGTGACGCCATGAATTGCAGCATGCCAGGCCTTCCTGTCCATTACCAACTCCCGGAATTCACTCAGACTCGTGTCCATTGAGTCAGTGATGCCATCCAGCCATCTCATCCTCTGTCGTCCCCTTCTCCTCCTGCCCCCAATCCCTCCCAGCATCAGGGTCTTTTCCAATGAGTCAACTCTTCGCATGAGGTGGGCAAAGTACTGGAGTTTCAGCTTCAGCTTCATTCCCTCCAAAGAAATCCCAGGGCTGATCTCCTTCAGAATGGACTGGTTGGATCTCCTTGCAGTCCAAGGGACTCTCAAGAGTCTTCTCCAACACCACAGTCCAAAAGCATTAATTCTTCAGTGCTCAGCTTTCTTCACAGTCCAACTCTCACATCCATACATGACCACTGGAAAAACCATAGCCTTGACTAGATGGACCTTAGTCAGCAAAGTAATGTCTCTGCTTTTGAATATGCTATCTAGGTTGGTCATAACTTTTCTTCCAAGGAGTAAGCATCTTTTAATTTCTTTTAATTTCACAGAGATCAAATTGCCAACATCTGCTGTAGGTCAAGGCTATATATTGTCACCCTGCTTATTTAACTTATACGCAGAGTACATCATGAGAAACACTGGGCTGGAAGAAGCATAAGCTGGGATCAAGATTGCTGGGAGAAATATCAATAACCTCAGATATGCAGATGACACCAGCCCTATGGCAGAAAGTGAAGAGGAACTCAAAAGCCTCTTGATGAAAGTGAAAATGGAGAGTGAAAAAGTTGGCTTAAAGCTCAACATTCAGAAAACGAAGATCATGGCATCTGGTCCCATCACTTCATGGGAAATAGATGGAGAAACAGTGTCAGACTATTTTTCTGGGCTCCAAAATCACAGCAGATGGTGGCTGCAGCCATGAAATTAAAAGACACTTACTCCTTGGAAGAAAAGTCAGACACTGTAAGAGGCACCATAAATGATGATGATGGTAAAATAATAATTACCATGTATGGGAGGCAGATATTATTCTATGCATGTTCTCATTCGATCCTTACAGCCATCCTATGAGGTTAATTCTGTTATTATCCTCATTTCACAGATGAGAAGACAGGGTTCAGAGAGGCGAAGTCATTGGCCCAAGATGTGCTAAGAAGCAATCTGGCTGGATTATGAACCCAGCAATTTAACTATAGAGTGCAGCACCCTTTACCATTGCACTACATAGCCTCTGATGTCATAGACACCCAGGGGTAGTACCTTGGCCTCCTGGGCTTTTTAAGTGCTTCTTTCAAGATTCTTATAAAGAGACTACAGACAGAATGAGACTTCTTGCCTCACTTTGTTTCTAGCTTTTTATGTGTGTTCTCTGTGTCTCTCCCATGTTTGTTCAAAGTTTTAACCTGGATCATTTATGAAATCTGTTGTTTTCTAATATTTTAATTAATTTCTTTTAAGACCAGTCACTGCTGTAGTCCTCCTCTGTCCATGGCTGAATTTATAAATCCCAATAAGGAAACACAAACAAACAAAGAGAACCCCCACAAATCCTCTCTAACAGTTCTTGTTTTTATCTAATGAACCCTAATGGATTAGGATAAACAACCATTCCAAACTCTTGGGTCAGAATTTAGATAATCAATTTTTTTAAACATTGGTGTGATTTTTTTCTTGAATCAGTTCAGGTCTAAATGAGCTTCCAATGCAAATCCCAGGACCTTTTACCCTTTGTTTGATTTTTTTCTAGACTGTCGTAAAAGGAGATTCGCCTGCAGAGTTCTAAATGCAAGAGAGTTCATAAAGTTCATCAGACCATCTCACATCCTTGAAACAAAAGGCCAAGTAGCCATTCCAGGCAGATATTTTGAAGGTTGTTACTGGTTAACTACAGTCTAGAACCCAAAGTAAATGTGGTAGAATCTGATAATTATATTGTTTACTTAATCCAAATTCCATGGGTTTTGTTTTTTGTTTAATCTAAATTGAAAAATTCCAGCTTTCTCAGCCCTTCTGCATTCCTCCATTCACTGATTTCTCTACCTGTTTTAAACTTTAATGCTGTGAAATAATCATACCTTGCTGTTGCTCAGTCACCAAGTCATGTCTGACTCTTCACAACTCCATACCTTAAATAACCTTAAGCATAACTTATATAGCCTTAAATATAGATTGTCTTAATATATAGTCTTAAATCATATCTTAAATAGCCCATTTTCTCCTTTTCCTCTACCATCTGAAACTTGAAAGGAATGAAATTATTTTGTGGGCTCTCCTGCCCTATATTTTTCTCCAATGTACTTTTCTTAAGACACAAATTTTTTATGCAACAACATCAACATTCCACTTCATTTTACCTGAAAAAGTCTGCTGTTTACCACTAATCAAAGAATTATGTTATGATTTTTATGAAAAATATGATAAAGAGGAGAGGAATGGGATAATATTCAATGACCTTATTACTTTTCACAGCAATCACAAACAATTGAACCAGGTAGAGTCCCAGGTGGTGAAGAATCCACAATTTACCCAAGTCCCAAAAAGGTCTTTGGAATACTGAGTTTTTTAATCCAATTATCGTCCAGTAGTGAACTGATCCTACAACCTGCTGCTCCATGCCTCTCTATCTCCATCATTCAGGGTATTTCCATTTATCAACAGAAGCTAAACTTCTTTAGTTATTTTACACTTTCTATTTCACTAAATATTTTCTTCATCTAGATCAGGCACATCTGTTGTAATGTAAAATGACCACCTTTCACCAATCTCCACTGTGATATTCCTATTTTACTGTTAAAAAGCTTCAACATACACTCAGGATTTTCCTCAGACTTTCACCGTAACTCATGAATGTCTGATATATGTTTATTGAGTACCTACTATGAGTCAAACTCTGTTTTCCATGATGAGGCTACAGCAGCAGTTAATCAATCAAAGTCCCTGTCCTCATGTTGCTCATGTGTTAGTGATGGATAAAGTAATAAATAATAATAGTAGCTTTATATAAAAATAAAACCACCAGGACAAAAGAAAACTAATGTGACAGAGAATGATTGAAGGAAGGAGTCACTTTAGGCTGAGAAGAAAGTATGAACAATGATCTTTCTTTTCTTAAAAACCATATATCCTGTTCAATTTCCTCTAGAAGTGACTCCTTTTCTCACACATTGAAGCTAAGCTGGCTCCACATTGCTACTTCCTAATTATTTTCCAATCCCTTTCATTAAATAATTCAAACTTTTAATGAAGCCAATTCCATTAAACATTTTTCATTTGGCCATCAAATTTTGCCAACTTCCATGGCATTTCCCTTGCATTCTTGGACATCTTTACTCCCTAAATCATAGATGCTCTCGTTTGCACCTTAGCCTCCATCTTTAGCTTGGATGGATACATGATTCACAAGGATCAAGGAAACAACATCCTAGTGTATCAGTTCTTGGATGTTTTTGTACTCCAGTGACCTTCAGCTCTATTCCAGATGGGCAATCCATATGCAAAGTCACATATGTACTTCATTAGTACTCTATGATGTTGTTACTTAGTCACATCCAACTCTTTGAGACCCCAGGGACTGTAGGCTGCCAGGCTCCTCTGTCCATGGGATTTCCCAAAAAGAATACTGGAGTGGGTTGCCATTTTCTTCTCCAGGGGATCTTCCTGACCCAGGGGCAGGACGTGTGTCTCTTTTGTCTCCTGCATTGGCAGGTGGATTCTTTACCACTGAACAACCAGGGAAGCCACTATGATAGTAACTTGGAATTTCTGCTCTTATTTGACAGGCTCCCATCATTTCACTTCATGGTGACCACACTTTTCACTTGGATCTGTGAAAGTATTCATCTCCAAGTTAGTTTGTACTCTTCTGATTCACCTTTGAGTACTGTCACTGTAGAACAAATTTGAGTTCAAACCACAACTTCTACTTATAACTGCAGGACTTTAAGATAAGTTCTTTAATCTATCCTAAGACCCTCTTTTTCTTTTTCATAAAACACGGATAATATTACATAAGTATATGTATATAAAGATGTTAGCAACTCCCTGGCACACAAAAAGTGCTTAACAGATGATTAAGACCATTACTGGTATTCCCTTTCTATTTAGTCTGGTTTCTCTTCTAGGCCTTAACCATTAATTAGTACCATCTTATGCTGCAAAACATTTTGCCAGTCATTATCATTAGAAAATAAATTCACTATTCTTACTTTCCCTTTAGCTTCCCTATTACTGGTTTTTGACAGTGAAATTCCCATAACTGTACTGATGGCTTGTAGTTCAAATTGATGTTATCAACCCCCCTGCAATTGTTATTCACCAAATCCTTTTCTCATTGCTAATTGACTGCCTACCTCCTTTATTAGAGTCCCTATTTCTCTTTTATTAACCACAAAAATCCCTAAATGCCCTCATAGAGTCTCAATAAATGATCTAATCTCCCATTTTACTAATGTATCAGGATGTTAAATTCAACTCTTCCTGTTGCTTTGAATTTTCTGCATAGGTTCTTGGCTGAGAATAACACAGTAGTTGCCAAATACTCCCCCATTCTAAAGAGAGTTGCTAAACCAGCTACACAGGACTCGGAAAAGATATGGCTCAAAACCAATTCTGCTAGCAAAGGCCCATCACTACCTTTGAATGCATAAGATGTTGAAGTTTAAGAGGTCATGAGGATATTCACTGGGGAGAACATTTAAAATACTGTTATATCCTGTACAGAAGAGTACAAACCAACCTGTTCCTCATCTTATACCAAATGAAAGATTTTTCAAAAGGACTTCCAAGGAGACCTTAATATATGACCCTGGAGCTGGGTCTAAGGTTTGGCATCAGATTCTTACTGGGAAAAGTCTTAAGGGAAAAGCCAGTTAGTTCCTTAGATTGACCTGCATCAGGAGGAAACACCTCTCCAGCAATAGCTAGAAAAGGTGCACATTACCTGGGAAATAAAATGGCTCTCAAGATAGTGTGTCAGTATGGGATCACCTTAGGAACTTCATGGACAGCTCAAATGACAGCAGAGAGCTGGACAGCCAGGTAGCCAGAGGATCAGATGAAGGTGAAATTAAAAGCAGCCAGTCAGAGTGGAAGTCTTGTCTGGGTTACAAAAGCTGCCATGATATGTACCAATGGGCATAGCTTTGAAAAACTCAACAAAAGGTTCTCTTCCAAGAAACTCAACAAAAGAGACATGGAGCTAAAATTGTACACCTGTCTTGAGAAGACAAGGACAACAGATGATAATTGTTCTAGACACACAGACAGAGCAATTTCCCCCATTCACTTTCTACTTTACTAGGTCCTGCAAGTGAAAGTGAAAGTCGCTCAGTCATTGTCCAATTCTTTGTGACCCCATGAACAATATGGTCCATGGAATTCTCTAGGCTAGAATACTGGAGTGGGTATTCTCCAGGTATACCAAAAGTATACTCCAGGTATACTTCTCCAGGGGATCTTCCTAACCCAGGGATTGAACCCGGGTCTCTCACACTGTAGGCAGATTCTTTACCAGTTGAGCCACAAGGGAAGCCCGCTAGGTCTTGGAGGGATAAAAATAAATAGGAAGTAGGGGAACAGGTGAAAAAAAGGGAAAGAGAAGAATGAAGTCATTCATCCCTTCCCACAGCAAGCTTCTATGTCTAAAGTTAGCCTGAGCTGGGAAGAAGAGACAATTTTAGATTGAGTGCCATTGAAATTAAATACTATATTGTTTGGAACTATTCAATTAGCAAAATAAGGCTATTCTTGAGAATTAAAGAGGTCAGAAAAGCAGTGATACCCAATTGAGATTTTACTCAGATTTTTAAAGAATTTACCCAGATTTTGAAAGCATCCAGTTTAAAAGACGATGAAACTAAGAACAGAGCGTCTCAGGTGGTGCAGTGGTAAAGAATCTGCCTGCCAATGCAGGAGATGCAAGAGATGTGGTTCGATCCCTGGGTCAGGATGATCCTCTGGAGAAGGAAATGGCAACACATTCCAGTATTTTTGTCTGGAAAATTCCATGGACACAGGAGCATGGTTGGTTACAGTCCATGGGTTGCAAAGAGTCAGACACAACTGAGCAACTGAGCATGCACACAACATGAAAGAAAGAATAAACTCACAGTGTGACATCACTTAGATCCAGGTCATTCAGTAAAACATAACACTATGATCCTTTAATATGGACCTCTTCAATTTCTCTCCCATTCTCCATGAAATTAGGAAAACAAAATCCTCCTTCTAGTAATAAAATTAATTTTCACCAACTTCCTGCTCCTGATCCTCACTTCTACTCCAGTTGATTTTTCTTTTGAATTTGATACTTCCTCATTTTCCATGATACTGTACTCTCTTCACAACCCCATGAACTGCAGCCTACCAGGCTCCTCTGACCATGAGATTTTCCAGGCAAGAGTACTGGAGTGGGTTGCCATTGCCTTCTCCTCTTCCTCCCTTGAAAAGTAAAAGTGAAGTCAAACAGTCGTGTCTGACTCTTTGCGACCCCTTGGACTGTAGCCTACCAGGCTCCTCTGTCCATGGGATTTTCCAGGCAAGAGTACTGAAGTGGGTTGCCATTTCATTCTCCAGGGGATCTTCCCAACCTAGGGATTGAACCCGGGTCTCCCGCATTGTAGACAGACCCTTTACCATCTGAGCCACCAGGAAAGTCCCTTCCTCCCTTAGAGGAAAGTAACACAAACTTTCATTCTTCTGGCTAATGTTAAAAAACAGTCAACCTTGTATTTGACCTCCTAAGGGCTAGGATCTCTCTGAACAACTGTCGTGGCTCTTTTTGTTGCTGTTTGTTTATGTTGTACCTCCCACAGTCCTTCTACCATTAGAACATTTGTGATCACTGCCAAGTTAAACAGAAATAAAGATTTTGGGTAAATCAAATGAAGATGACACCTTGGAAAACAGTCTGTTCAAATACTTAAAAATATGAAGAGGGTGGAGCCAGAAAGCATAGAACAGGATCTGGGGGAACCTGATTATTCCTTCTGTATGTTCTTATCTGTTTCCTTGAACATTAAAAAAAATGTTGTTTCCTTGAATATAATAGTCCTCTCTTATCCATAGGGGATACATTCCCAGATCCTCAGGGGATGCCTGAAACTGTGGATCATACCAAACCTTACATACACTATGATTTTCTTATATATACATACTTATGATAATGTTTAATTTATAAATTAGGCACAGTAAGAGAACAACAAATTCGCCAGCATCGCTAATCTTGCATTCTGGGGCCATTATTAAGTAAAATAAGTGTTACTTGAACACAAGCACTTAGATATCATGACAATCCATCTGATAAACTAAAGGGCCACTAAGTGACTAATGAGGAGAGAGAGCCAGAACATACACAAGAGTGGATATGCTGCGCAAAGGGATGATGCATTTCCTGGGTAAATGGAGAAGGATGGCATGAGATTTCATCATGTCACTCAGAATGACCAGCAATTCAAAATTTATGAATTGTTGATTTCTAGAATTTTCCATATATTATTTCCAGGTCACGATTGACTGGGAGTAACTGGAGGGCAAAGGAAAATAGAAAGCAAAGCCATGGATGCAGGAAGAGTCTTCTATAAACTGGAAACTGCTTGAGAATAGACAGGTTTTTGCCCACTGAGGAAGCAAAGCTGAATAAAAGGATCCCTGAGCTGAGTTTTAGTCTTAATATCCAGGATACTAGGAAAATGCTAAACTTACCAAGGCATTGAGGGAATGAGAATTAGCCATACCTAAAATGCACCAATATGTATGATGCACATAGATATAAAGTACATAAAGTGTCATGGGGACTATATTTGCTTAGTGAATAATTTGGAATCATAGAGTGAAAATTTTGTTAGACATGTTCTTTCACAAGTGACTTACTGTAAAGAAAATGCCCAAAGTCTTTTGTGTTGTCAAAAATGAGCTATGGTCAGCTGCCTATACTCTCCTGAGTTCTGATTCCTGATTCCCGATTGCTTCCATGACAACCGTGTCATTTCACTGCCAGAGTATCTTATAAACAGCTAAGATGAATGGAAATGTATGCATGCTCTCCTGAAATTAATTGTTAAGAAATAAAAGAGAGAAATAGAGAGAGAACTAAAGTTATTCATTTGGTGAGTTTCATTCTTCATGGATAAAGAAGACTTTCCTGGCTAAGCCCTCTCCACATGGATGAAGTTTGATATGTTATTCTTACTTTGAGGTTGTTGTAATCATTCCAGGTTGTTTCACAACTGGATGTCTTGCTTCCTTCAGTAGAATGTTAACTCTTACAACTTTAGTCTTGTATTTCTCTCTCTCTCTCTCTCTCTCTCTCTTTTTTTTTTTTTTTGAGTTCTTGCTAAGTGCCAAGCACTGGTACTCATGTCCATGCTGCAATCAGATTTTTATCTTTACAAAAATGATTTTAAGATGAGGAAATAGATGAGCAATCAAATAGTTAAACAATGAATTTATATTTTACTAAAGAAGGAGAGGGATTTAAAATAAGCTTTAAGAGCTTTTTTACTCCTTTTTTATATTCTTACTTTTTTCTTTCTTGGATGCCTCTTAAGGAGTTTATCATATTCTATTACTTATATTGACAAACTGTATTATTATTCTCAACTTATTACCCTTCTCTGTATCCATGTCTTTTGGTCTCTCTAAGTCCTCTACTGAAGGCAGATTTGATTTTCTAACACCATTAAGGTTGAGCTTGACGGTGTGACTTCTTTTTCCAGTGGAATATAGATTAGTAGCAGTGTGTCTAGAGCCTAGTGTTTAAGAGGCACTGGTTGTTTTTGGTTGCCTTATTAGGCACCTGCCATTGGCATTAGAAGAGCATTCTTTGGCTCTTCTTTGGATGAGAGACACTTGGAACAAATCTTGATGCAATCTATCACTTGGTGTCAAACCAAGCAAAGCGCAAGGTCAGATAACACCTGCTTAGGCAACCTACAGACAAGTAAGCAAGAATAAATAATTGTTATAGGTCACTGAGTTTTGGAATGGTTTGTTACCCAGCATTCAGTTCCGTTCAGTCACTCAGTTGTGTCCGACTCTTTGTGACCCCATGAATCGCAGCACATCAGGCCTTCCTGTCCATCACCAACTCCCAGAATTCACTCAAATTCATGTCCATTGAATCCGTGATGCCATCCAGCTGTCTCATCCTCTGTCGTCCCCTTCTCCTTTTGCCCTCAATCCCTCCCAGTATCAGAGTCTTCTCCAATGAGTCAACACTTCACATGAAGTGGCCAAAGTACTGGAGTTTCAGCTTCAGCATTATTCCTTCCAAAGTATACCCAGGACTCATCTTTAGAGTGGACTGGTTGGATCTCCTTGCAGTCCAAGGGACTCTCAAGAGTCTTCTCCAACACCACAATTCAAAAGCATCAATTCTTCAGTGCTCAGCTTTCTTCACAGTCCAACTCTCACATTCATACATGACTACTGGAAAACCATAGTTTTGATTAGATGGAACTTTGTTGGCAAAGTAATGTCTCTGCTTTTGAATATGCTGTCTAGGTTGGTCATAACTTTCCTTCCAAAGAGTAAGCGTCTTTTAATTTCATGGCTGCAATCACCATCTGTAGTGATTTTGGAGCCCCCCAAAATAAAGTGTGACACTGTTTCCACTGTTTCCCCCCTATTTCCCATGAAGTGATAGGACCAGATGTCATGATCTTCGTTTTCTGAATGTTGAGCTTTAAGCCAACTTTATCACTCTCCTCTTTCACTTTAATCAAGAGATTTTTTAGTTCCTCTTCATTTGTTACCCAGCATTCAGTTCCGTTCAGTCACTCAGTTGTGTCCGACTCTTTGTGACCCCATGAATCGCAGCACATCAGGCCTTCCTGTCCATCACCAACTCCCAGAATTCACTCAAATTCATGTCCATTAATCCGTGATGCCATCCAGCTGTCTCATCCTCTGTCGTCCCCTTCTCCTTTTGCCCTCAATCCCTCCCAGTATCAGAGTCTTCTCCAATGAGTCAACACTTCACATGAAGTGGCCAAAGTACTGGAGTTTCAGCTTCAGCATTATTCCTTCCAAAGTATACCCAGGACTCATCTTTAGAGTGGACTGGTTGGATCTCCTTGCAGTCCAAGGGACTCTCAAGAGTCTTCTCCAACACCACAATTCAAAAGCATCAATTCTTCAGTGCTCAGCTTTCTTCACAGTCCAACTCTCACATTCATACATGACTACTGGAAAACCATAGTTTTGATTAGATGGAACTTTGTTGGCAAAGTAATGTCTCTGCTTTTGAATATGCTGTCTAGGTTGGTCATAACTTTCCTTCCAAAGAGTAAGCGTCTTTTAATTTCATGGCTGCAATCACCATCTGTAGTGATTTTGGAGCCCCCCAAAATAAAGTGTGACACTGTTTCCACTGTTTCCCCCCTATTTCCCATGAAGTGATAGGACCAGATGTCATGATCTTCGTTTTCTGAATGTTGAGCTTTAAGCCAACTTTATCACTCTCCTCTTTCACTTTAATCAAGAGATTTTTTAGTTCCTCTTCACTTTCTGCCGTAAGGGTGGTTTCATCTGCATATCTGAGGTTATTGATATTTCTCCCAGCAATCTTGATTCCAGCTTGTGCTTCTTCCAGCCCAGTGTTTCTCATGATGTGCTCTGAATATAAGTTAAATAAGCAGGGTGACAATATACAGCCTTGACATACTCCTTTTCCTATTAGGAACCAGTCTGTTGGTCCATGTCCAGTTCTAACTGTTGCCACACTTTCATACCATCATCTTTCAGGATTTGAAATAGCTCAACTGGAATTCCATCACCTCCACTAGCTTTGTTCATAGTGATGCTTTCTAAGGCCCACTTGACTTCACATTCCAGAATATCTGGCTCTAGGTGAGTATGCATGATCACACCATTGTGATTATCTGGTTCATGAAGATCTTTTTGTACAGTTCTTCTGTGTATTCTTGCCACCTCTTCCTAATATCTTCTGCTCTGTTAGGTCCATACATTTCTTTCCTTTATCGAGCCCATCTTTGCATGAAATGTTCCCTTGGTATCTCTAATTTTCTTGAAGAGATCTCTAGTCTTTCCCAGTCTGTTCTTTTCCTCTATTTCTTTGCATTGATTGTGGAGGAAGTCTTTCTTATCTCTTCTTGTTATTATTTGGAACTCTTCATTCAGATGCTTATATCTTTCCTTTTCTCCTTTTTCGCTTCTCTTCTTTTCACAGCTATTTGTAAGGCCTCCTCAGACAGCCATTTTGCTTTTTTGCATTTCTTTGCCATGGGGATGGTCTTGATCCTTGTCTCCTGTACAATGTCATGAACGTCCGTCCATAGTTCATCAGGCACTCTATCAGATCTAGTCCCTGAAATCTATTTCTCACTTCCACTGTATAATCATAAGGGATTTGATTTAGGTCATACCTGAATGGTCTAGTGGTTTTCCCTACTTACTGTGGCAATAGTAACTGAAGCAATGAAGTACATTCTTTGTGGTCATACCTAATTTCCTTTATGAGATAATATGAGTTGTTCAGGGTCCTTGGAAGCCTTCTCTTCAGTTCAGTTCAGTCGCTCAGTCGTGTCCGACTCTTTGCGACCCCATGAATCGCAGCACGCCAGGCATCTCTGTCCATCACCACCTCTCGGAGTTCACTTAGACTCATGTCCATCAAGTCAGTGATGCCATCCAGCCATCTCATCCTCTGTCATCCCCTTTTCCTCCTGCCCCCCAATCCCTCCCAGCATCAGAGTCTTTTCCAATGAGTCAACTCTTCGCATGAGGTGGCCAAGACATCCAAAATAACTAAAACAATGCCCTGCAGTGTGTGAGTATCCAAACAATGTTGAATGAATTTTTTCTATTTCCCAAAGTGTGCTGATATGTAAAGCTTGGTGTTTATCAATTATGAATTTTATGGAAGCAAAGATTCTGTAAGATAAGATATCTGTTTATTGGTCTCTTCTCATGGTATTTGTCACATGCATGCGAAATCACTTCAGTAGTGTTCAACTCTCTGTGAACCTATGGAGTGCAGCTGGCCAGGCATCTCTGTCCATAGGATTCTCCAGGCAATAATATTTGTCACAGGAGGATACTAAAGTTTTCCCATTTAAAATGTCAATTTTCCAAAAAGTGAATTATTTTAAAATATCAGTGTCACTTGTTTAGAAAGGTAGATTTGGATAGTGGCAAGAACACAGCTCTAGCACAGTTCTGTCGCTATTTTGGTAGTGCCAAGATGGGACAAATCCATTGATTTTTCTGTGCCCAATTCTTACATGGAAAGCTGGGATAATAGTATTAATTATCATGTGGTTTTAATATAGGTTAGAATAACATATAAATAAATGCCTGTTTTAATTAAAAATATTACTATTTATTGCATATCTACTATGTGTAATGAGCTTCCTACTCACTATTCACAATATAACATACCACATTACTCCACAACATCATTTTTACCTAATCTTATATAACATAATATTTTCATAAACTTTACAAATAAAAAAAAACACTACAAACAAATTTGTCACATGCTAGTCAATTGGGGACTGGATGTTTTGACTTTCAGAAGTTTGACTCCTTTCTTAGCAGTTTGAATGTGTTAGTCTTCTCAGGCTGCTGTAAAGAAATACTACAGCCTGAAAGGCTTAAATAATTGACATTTCTTTTCTCACAATTCTAAAGGCTGATGATTTCTGGCAAGGCCACTTTTCTTGGCTTCTTGATGTGTTCTCATCTGGCCTTTTATTTGTGCACACACAATAAAGACAGACTGCAACATCTTGGTGTTTTTTCCTCTTCTTACAGACACCAGTCCCTTCAGGATTAGGGTCCCAATCCAATGATTTCATTTAACCTTAATTACTTCCTTCAAGATCCTATCTCTTTAGTTCAGTTCAGTTCAGTCGCTCAGTCGTGTCCTACTCTTTGCAACCCCATGAATCACAGCACTCCAGGCCTCCCTGTCCATCACCTCATCTTGGTGTTTTTTCCTCTTCTTACAGACACCAGTCCCTTCAGGATTAGGGTCCCAATCCAATGATTTCATTTAACCTTAATTACTTCCTTCAAGATCCTATCTCTTTAGTTCAGTTCAGTTCAGTCGCTCAGTCGTGTCCTACTCTTTGCAACCCCATGAATCACAGCACTCCAGGCCTCCCTGTCCATCACCACTCCTAGAGTTCACTCAGACTCACGTCCATTGAGTCCTGATGCCATCCAGCCATCTCATCCTTGGTCGTCCCCTTCTCCTCCTGCCCCCAATCCCTCCCAGCATCAGGGTCTTTTCCAATGAGTCAACTCTTCTCATGAGGTGGCCAAAGTACTGGAGCTTCAGTTTTAGCATCATTCCTTCCAAAGAAATCCCAGGGTTGATCTCCTTCAGAATGGACTGGTTGCATCTCCTTGCACTCCAAGGGACTCTCAAGTCTTCTCCAACACCACAGTTCAAAAGCATCAATTCTTCTGCGCTCAGCCTTCTTCACAGTCCAATTCTCACATCCATACATGACCACAGGAAAAACCATAGCCTTGACTAGACGGACCTTAGTCGGCAAAGTAATGTCTCTATACAGTCAAACTGGGGAGTCAGGACTCTAATGTATGATTTTGGAGAGGATGTAAGCCAATAAGAGTAAGACATGGTGGTTTTTCAGATATATCCAAAGATTCTCTGATACTCTTCTTTTTAAGAGGTGATATTTAATTTCTCTCTTCATGAGAGTGCAGGCTGGATTCATAACTTACTTCTCTGATGAACAGAATATGACAGAGCTGATGAGATGTCATTCCAAGAATAGGTTACACACAGGCTGCAGCTTCAACCTGTGTGCTCTTACTCTCACATTCGAGATCCTACCCTCATCGGCTGTTTGATCCAGGAGAAGCCACCTCCCATAAAGACCTATGTAATGAAGAAAAGAGGCCTCTAACCAAGAGCCAGTGAGGTACTGAACTCTGCCAACTATCAGTACTCTATGAGTGAACTTGTAAGTGGATTCACCAGCCGCAATTAAACCTTGAGATAACTACGGCTACAGCTGACTGCAACCTCATAATTTCTAAGAAAGTTGTTCTAAGCACTGCCTGGTTTTTTCTTGCTCCTTACAGTAAAATGAGAGAGGAGAAAAATAATGGAAAGGTTATTAAACTTGAAAGAACCAAGATTTGATGGTTTGGAAAAATCTAAGACATTCCAGATAGCAAACAATTCTAAAATTAAGCAATGGTTTCCAGCAAAGTCCATATACAGACTGTTACCAGGAAAACTCTTCGAAAGGTGAAGCCAAGTGTGTGACTGTAAAATTATTTCATGAGAGCTCAGAAAAAGTTACAGCAGTTCTTTAGAGTTCCTTTTGATCAGACAAAAGGCTCACAACAGATATCAATGGAGTGTCTTACAGAACCTCTCAAACAATAGAAATGTTAAGGAAACTTAAGGGTATTGTCCTTTAAGAGTCTCAGCAGAATCCTAAGCTAAAGAAGGACTTAAGGAAACTAGGGGTGTGACTTTTGTCTAATAGAGTGAACCTTATAAGATTCACACAAATAACTTTTATAGAATAATTACATATGCAGAAACATTGCCAGCTTGAATTGAAAAAGACAGAAGCAATAGAAAATGAAATGAAGGTTTTGGACCTGCTAATTTTTACTATCAGAATGCAGGCTGGGAAAACTACTTAAAAAGCAAAGGATGAGGGTGAACCAAGGGCCCAGATGGTCAAACTGAAAACCATGGAAAAGTATTCCCAAACTTTGAGAACTTATCCATAAATATCCAACAGTTGCCCAGCAGGATTCCATAATATATAGTTATGCACCAATGACATTCAGTGCCTATTTTTACTTGTTTAGATTTGGAAAGCCCAGAGTGGTTATCTTAAGTCTGCTCCAATATTATAGGTGTGTATGTATACTGTGTGTGTTGGCAGCAGATAATATATGCCTTTAGTTTCATAAGTAGAGAGAAATTGTACTCAAGGGGCCACACTTAGGGGATTAAATTTGAAGAGTCTTATCTGTACCTGGACTCAATTTAGATGGTAAGATTCTGGTTTCTCAACTGAGGCTGCAAGTGGATGAGAGTTTTGGTGGCCTTGAGATGGGTATATATTTTGTACGTGAGATGAATGTAAACTGTATACAATGGAAGACTTGGTGGTTTTATAAATATATCCACAAATCCTTTGATATTTCATCTTTCAGAAGTAGAGCTTAATTCTCTTCTCCTTGGTTATGGGTTTGCTGGACTTGCATGTCAGTAGCTTGCTTTTAATAAATAACATATAGGAAGAATGACGAGTTGTCACTTCTGAGATAAGGTTATAAAAAAGACTGTGGCTTTCTTGTTCTTGTGTTCTCTCACTTTTCTTCCCAGATCACTCATTCCTGGAGAAGACAGCTGCTAATGGACAGGACCACATGAATAGGAACAGTGGCCTTAGGTCAACAGCCAGCATGGAATGGAAACTTTCAACAATCATGTGAGTGAGCCTGGAAGCAGGTTTTCCAGCCTCAGTCAAATCTCCAGATAACTGTATCTGTGGCTGATGACTGACTGCAGTCTTATGGGAGGTCCTGAGCCAGAATCACCCAGCTAAGCTACGCCAGACCCCTGACCCTCAGAAACTCTGTCATATCACAAATGATTATTGTTTTTAGCTGCTAAATATTGAATGCATTTTGTTATGCTGTAATAGATGACTAATATAAGGGAAAACCTTTAAAAATTCTACATAAGTAAATCTATTCATTCTATAGATAAGGCAGTCGAGGTACAAATATGTTAAGGGATTTTCCCAAACACACAGCTAATAAATGGCAGGATACAGATTTGAATTCATATCTACCTATCTCAGGAATTTGTTTTCAAGAAAGTTTGTAGAAATAAAAATCAAAATATAAGGAAACTACAATCTTTTCTAAAAATAATGTTTGGGTTGATACAGAAAGTCCAATAATGACATACAAAACTACCAGCTGCTTAAGGAGTAACTGAGGTGTTGGGCAGGCAGAGGAATGTGCAAAATATGCTTAAATCTATACACCACAGGGGCCAAGACATCTGGTAAAAAAGAGGTGAGCCATTCCTTCTCCATTCCAGCTTTCCCAATTATGTTAATTGTAACAGAACTTGGCTTTCTGGCAAAGCAGAGCTAGTGAGGCATTTGACACACTGTAGAATTTAAGTTCAAAAGTAAAATTGTTTAATGAATGCACACCCTACTCCTTATTCATTATGCAAAGTCGGGTTGTAGAGTTTTTCAATATGTGTCTAATTCCCTTTAAGAAACGTGATTCCACATTCCTCATATTAGTGCAGGAGGAAAGAAAAAAAAAAAGATATTCCACTGGAAGAGGCTTTGGGGTCAGTTAGAAATTCTCTGCTCTGATTTTAAAAGGAAGATATAATCCCCTTTTCTCAGCTATTGTGTTTTATTCTGGTAAGGGTTGATGGCTGTAAAACACAGCACCTCCCCTTCAACTTTTCCATATAACTTGATTAGACAGGAATAATCTCTTATGCTTTCATGCACAAATTTAGGAGTGACCCAGAACAAACGAGTTTCCTTCATCACCATAGCAACCAGGACTATGGAAAAATGCCACTCACTAGGCTATGCAAGTCAGATTTCATTCCTTTGATGTTAATTAACAAATTGCTTTCAGAAAATCAATGAGTTACCCTGCTCCCCTCTAAATGTTTGTGATATATTTTTTAATATTTCCTAAAGTGATGCGGTGTCAGAATGGGTGGGAGAGAGAGTGAGCAAAACATAGCACCACCTTTTCCTGGTATAACACAAGGGTGATTAGGAATGCAAGAGTGCACTGGGCCAAGAGGAGTATCCACTTGGACCTCTTGGGCATTGAGACATGAATCTAAATTCATGTTTTCCTAGTATACAAGTTTCCTACCTCCTAGAAAATGGTGACTGCTTCCTTTCCAGAAAAAAACAACAACAACAAAAAAAACTCTGTTTGTGTGTGTGTGTATCTTTTAAACAAAAGGGCTGTCACAAACAAAAGTTGTTGTGGAAACCTATATTTAGATTCCTCTATTTTCCTAGTCTTCTCCCAGGAATGTAAAATTTCTCAAGGGCAATTTGGTCATTTATACCAAAAATCTTTAAGTAGCCTTTCACTCTGAAAGTTGACTCCTGGAGACTTATCAGGAGATGTACTCACAGAAAGATATATAGATAAAAGTATACAGTCTTCACAGTATTTATAATAAATCTTTAAAGTTAGAAACATTCTAAATGACAACGAGGGGTGAAAATGATTTAAAATGTTTTTCAGAGAAATTAAACAGGGTTTATTAAACTTGTAAGTGAAATGAGCAGGCTGAAAAACAGATTGCTGAGGTGATATACTAAAAAAAAAAAAAAAATTCAGTCTCCAAGCAAAAGTTTCATAAATTTGGCAAAAGAATAAATAAACCTCACATGAAGTTTCCTCTTTTTATGTGTGTGTCTTCCTGAGGTTTGCAGCTGTTTTATTGAATGTATGCCATGGGATATAAAATGATTTTGATAGAAATATATGTAAGATCTAGTTACATGTAATATGTCCTCAGACACAGGACATATGTACCTATCTTTTTTATTGCATGACAAAAGTTTATTCAAAGATATCTTATCACTGGTCCCAGGAAGTCTCACCATCCCCTTCTTCCTAATAAGATGTGCAAGAACAATTCAAAGAAGGTATACTTTGAATTGACTTAATTAAGTTATTGATAAAAGGATTAAAAACTGACAGTTTCAAACACACTTAGTCCTACAAGAAAACTAATTATTAAAAAACCTTTATCTACTTATAAGAAATGATAATTTCTAGATAAAATGATGTAAGGGTCAGAAAAAGATGCACAAATGTGATCAGCTCCAGGATTAACCCCGAAAAACGTTATCAAATAAAATTCATGAAGGACAATTACTGTCAAGATATTTTGACCAGCAGAACCATTTCATTTAAAGAAAGACCAATATGTAAAACTAATTGAAATATAGTTTGTACTGTTGGAAGGGCCATATGAGCCATCTCAAGCTCACCCACTTTATTCTATGAACAATAGTTTGCAAATCACTGTTGTAGAAGATAGCTTCTATGGTTCCACCTCATGCACTCATGTCCTTCTTATAGGCTCTTTCAACAACAGCCATATGCTATACAACAAAACAAGTAAACTACTTTGTGCCTTGGTTTTCTTCGGTGTAAAATGACAGGCTGGATTAGATTATGTCTATATGTGAAAGCGTCTGCCTCCAATGCGGGAGACCCGGGTTTGATCCCTGGGTTGGGAAGATCCTCTGAGAAGGAAATGGCAATCCACTCCAGTATTCTTGCCTGGAGAATCCCATGGACTGAGAAGCCAGTTACAGTCCACGGGGTCGCAAAGAGTCGGACATGACTGAGCGAGCTAAATTAAATTAAATTATATGTGAAAGAGAGTCTTTGAAATGGCTCCCAAGGATTCACCTTTTGGTATTCATGCCCTGTGTAAATCCCTCTCTTTACTTCCCTCTCTCTTGAGGGTGGACTATACCTAGTAATTCACTTCTAATAAATAGTTGAATTAGAATTAATTGAAAGTGATAAGATGAAACTTTTGAGATTATGATGCAAAGACTGTGATCTGTCTCTCTTCCCCCTACTACCATTTTCTTCCCCATCGTCACCCCAATCTTTTACTCTCTTGGGAGAAAACTTCTAAGCTGTGAAAAGCCCTATGAGGAGGTCCACAATGTGAGTGAAGGTGGAAATGAATCCTCCCGAAGACAAGGCGTGGGATGATTGAAGCCCTGGTTAGCACTTAGACTGTAGCCTTGATTGTAACCTAGCGAGAGACTGTACACAGAGGACAAGCTAAATGTGCCTGGATTCCTGACCCACAGAATTTAAAGGTATTATATGCTTGTAGTTTTAAGGTGCAAAGTTTTGAGTTTGGCTTCCCTGGTGGCTCAGACTGTAAAGAATCTGCCTGACAAAGCAGGAGACCCAGGTTCAATCCTTGGGTCAGAAAGATCCCCTGGTGAAGGGAATGGCAACCCACTCCAGTATAAAGAGTCAGACACGACTAAATGACTAACACATTCACTTTCACTACACAGAAATAGATAGCTACACACAATAGAAAAGTTTTCTTCTATTTATGAGGTTCTTTTCTTTAAACAAGTGTTTAAAGAGCATTTGTGGTTACTGATGAATCCAGAGTAAGGCTTGATAGTTTAGAAACTAGTTCACCCTGATTTAGAATTTTTAGTCATCTTTGGAAAACCCAGTTTTCCTGGTTTTAGTCTTCATCCTCTTTAGATGCTAAAATGGACTATAGACGTGAGCTTGCCTCAAAATCATAGACAACCTTACTCCTTCTTCTGGCCTTTACAGTATCTGTGACAGAAGAAGGGGACTGTTCATCTTTGAGGTCCCATTATAATAACTGCTAATGAGCAGCTAAAGTCAGCATTGAGGAGGACCCGCTCTTTTCTCTTAAAAAACATAACGGCAAAGGCTTTTTAAAAGTTAAACTGCTTAAGAAATTTTTTGCCAAATGTAATTATATTCTCTTAAAGAGAAGCCATTTTTCACTTGAACTTATGTAGGAGACCCAGGATTGATCCTTAGGTCAGGAAGATCCCCTGGAGAAGGAAATGGCAACCTACTCCAGTATTCTTGCCTGGAGAATTCCATGGAAAGAAGGCATCTGGTGGGCTATGTATATGAGGTTGCAAAGAGCTGTACATGACTGAGTGACTAACACTAGACTAGACTATGTGTCTTAAGCTCATAATTTGGTCCCATTCATCATGACTGTCAAATAAATTCTGTATTCATGCTTTATTTTATATAATCTCTTATTGCCAAGAGATTGCATTTTAACGTGTAGCCTCTTAGCTAACTTATTACTTATGCTACCACACTCCTCCAACCCCTCTACTCTCAAATTATATAATCTCCCTGAATAAAAATGCTATACTTTCTCCATCTTTACTAAATAAGAAAATAAGCATCCAAGAAGTATTTAAGATTCAAATGATATTTGAAGGAAATATGGTATTATTATTTTGAATGTTTCTTAATACTGTTACTATGCTGCTCTAAAAGGCATTCAATTATTTTTTATTGAATTAAATAGTCATCAAATATGAAACACAGTAAACTGTCCCTCTCCCTAAAATTTTGGTCTCATTCCTATCTTCAAATAAAATTTAACTGTTTCCACTATATATATATATATTTTTTTTTTTTTTAAGAAATTTTCATTAGAGCAATCAGTTCTAACATAACAACTCCAGTACATGAGGCCGAATTTTCCTAAGAAAACATATATTAAACAATATCAATTTAACCACACAAAAAAAGTCTTCTTTCATAATGTCCTAAAATATGCCTCTGAGCAGTCCTGCCTCGGGTAAGACAAGTTTTGGGGGGAGAATAAAATATCCCTCTATGTAGTTCAGTGTGAAACTAGAGGTGTCTATACAATCAGTTGTCTTGGAGCCACTGTGACTGCATTTGATCTGCACATATGGAAAACATGAAGCCAATTTTATGGCCTCCAGCAGCTAGGTCTGCTCTTGGAAAAACTGAAGGTGGAAGAGAGTTAGGAAGAGTCTTGACAGTGTACCAGAGTGTCAAGAAAAAGAGAAAGTCACATTAGCATGTGAACCACAGTCACCTAGCACCTATTTTTGATTAGAGATTAAATAATGGAGTTGACAGACTCAAGATGAACTTGAAGTTGTGTTACACTGGCACCACAAATGACAGAAGCTGACATGAATATCCCTTCTTGAGTATATCTGGGAAACCTGATTTCTCTAAAGCAAAACAAAACAAAACAAAACTCAAGTCTGCTATCTAGCATAGCATCTTTATTACTATAACCTATTTTCTTATAAGAGGAAGCATTAGAGTTTCCAAGAGTAGATACTTAATGAAACAACACATCTTAATTCCAAATATAAGACAAGATTTAAAAGATTACTATTTAATTCTTGCTACTTTGTCTGGGAAGATTTTTTTTTCCTTAAATTATAAGCTGCTGTAACAGTTATTTACAAATCACTTATCTAAGCTGCATATGAAACCAAGTATTAAATGTATCCACAAAGAGCACTTCCTAGTCCTTGCTGTACATTCACCACCTCGAGAGAGTTTTCAAAGAAGAGATTCCTCAGATTATATTGAATGAGAAAGCTTAGGGTTGGGAACCAGGAACAGGTATTTCAAAAAGTTAAATAATTTATTAAAATATACACCTGGGCATCGTGAGAAAAGAGAGGATTCAGTGCTTGAATCTATGTTTCTGCCCAGAGGAGCATATGACCTCATATCTGCTCCTCTGTAGTCAGTCACTGGTTTTCACTTTTAGACCAGTCTCCATTTTGTAATATACACTCCTCCATCATCACTTTTGGAGCATGTGATGCGCAAGGTGCTGATGCTTCCTTCCAAGCACTGAAGGGTTCTGGTTCCTATGGGATTCTGAGAATCCACAGTCTGAGGAATCTTAGATTCTGCTGGGTTTCTCCTGGGAAAAGTTCCCTTTTCTTTTGCAAGTACCTTAAGGGAAGAGTTGTAAGGAAGTTTCTGGTAAATGAAATCTGTTTACCAAAGTTAACTACTGTGACCTCTTTATTATTTGTATCAAGTAGGAGTTGGACCACAAAATGCTGAAGAACTAGTGCTTTCAAGTTGTGATGCTGGAGAATACTCTTGAGAGTCCCTTGGACAGTAGGAAGATCAAATCTGTCAATTCTAAAGGAAATCAAACCTGAATATTCATTGGAAGGACTGATGCTGAAGTTGAAGCTCCAATACTTTGGCCACCAGATGGGAAGAATTGCATTGGGAAAGATTCTGATGCTGGGAAAGATTGAAGGTGGGAGGAGGAAGGGGATGGCAGAGGAGGATATGGTTAGGTAGCATCACTGGCTGAATGGACATGAGTTTGAGCAAACTCTGGGAGATAATGAAGGACAGAGGAGCCTGGCATGCTGCAAGTACATGGGGTTGCAGAGTTGGACACGACTTAGCGACTGAACAGCAACAACAAAGCTTTCTCTGGGTACTATTAAATGACTAATTCCCCAAATCTAAGAGTAACTTTCTGTCAACATGCTTGTTGAGCGACTCTTCCCTGTTTCTGCATGTTTTATATCCATTTTTTGGTTGTTGCTCTATACTGTAATTTCCCAAGTTGTCTGTATCAGTTCAGTTCAGTTTCTCAGTTGTGTCTGAATCTTTGCGACCCCATGAATCGCAGCACGCCAGGCCTCCCTGTCTGTTACCAACTCCCAGAGTTCACTCAGACTCACCTCCATTGAGTCCGTGATGCCATCCAGCCATTTCATCCTCGGTCGCCCCCTTCTCCTCCTGCCCCCAATCCCTCCCAGATCAGAGTCTTTTCCAATGAGTCAACTCTTCGCATGAGGTGGCCAAAGTACTGGACTTTCACCTTTAGCGTGATTCCTTCCAAAGAAATCCTGGGGCTGATCTCCTTCAGAATGGACTGGCTGCATCTCCTTGCACTCCAAGGGACTCTCAAGAGTCTTCTCCAACACCACAGTTCAAAAGCATCAATTCTTCGGCGCTCAGCCTTCTTCACAATCCAACTCTCACATCCATACATGACTACTGGAAAAACTATAGCCTTGACTAGACGGACCTTAGTCGGCAAAGTAATGTCTCTGCTTTTGAATATGCTATCTAGGTTGATCATAACTTTCCTTCTAAGGAGTAAGCGTCTTTTAATTTCATGGCTACAATCTCCATCTGCAGTGATTTTGGAGCCCCCAAAAATAAAGTCTGACACTGTCTCCACTGTTGCCCCATCTATTTTCCATGAAGTGTGGGGCCAGATGCCATGATCTTCGTTTTCTGAATGTTGAACTTTAAGCCAACTTTTCCACTCTCCTCTTTCTCTTTCATCAAGAGGCTTTTTAGTTCCTCTTCACTTTCTGCCATAAGGGTGGTGTCATCTGCATATCTGAGGTTATTGATATTTCTCCCGGCAATCTGTATAGCAAATAGCATTAAACAATGGAGATCTTGTCTTTCTCAGGGGACAGAGGGCAGATTTGTCTCCTGGTCAGAATAATAAAGATAACATCTCCCCTCTAGGTAAAGGTCAGGAAGTTTCCACTCTTCATGAAATCAGGGGGTTTTGAAGCTTTGGATTTCTCAGCTGTGGTGCAAGCACACTCTGAGTACAACCCCATAGGTCACCCCACATTGACCTTTGTGGGACTTGGGACCAAGAAGAACAAATGGGAGAGTAAAGCCCTTGCTTCCTGCTGTGCCATGAGTCATAAAGTTATTTTTTTCTGAGCTAGAAGTCTTGTGAACCAGGACCTATGAAACAGTCACAGGCCAGCTTGTTCATGTAATAGGGCAAACTCACAGCCTTTCACAGCTTTCGGAGCACTTGTTAAGTCTCTGGACTCTCTTAGACACCATGTCACTGAGTCCCACTTCTACCACTTACTTACAGCAGGATTCACCAGCTACACCACCTACTAGCTGTGTCGCTAATGATGGCACTTTGTAGCCATGGGACCTTGGCAGTAACAACAGCAATAACCACCACCACAGCAATAGTAACAAACAGCATCATAGTGGTACCTGACAGTAGCCAGTATTTGTCAATTGTCCTTTAGACACTGCGTGGAGTGCTTTATATGACTTAGCTCATTCAATCATGGATGCCATATAAACTAAGAATATCAAACGCTATCAAAATTTTCTCTCACGGTTTTATTACAAAGATCAAAAGGAAATATTGATAGTGAAGTACATCAGGAGCAGTAAACAGAAACCCACAAACACATCTATTTTCTTCTCTTTATTCACCTGGATCTCACACCAGGCCCTTTTATCTCCTTCTTTGCACGTGCTATGTCATCTGTCTGAAATACCTTTCCCTTTCTTCTTCAAGCTCCTCTTGGTCTTGCATGATTCAGCTCAAAGGAGCATTGTCAGGGGAACAGATTTTCTCCTTGAAATGTGTTTCTTTTGTGAGCCAAGACACATAGTCTTTCGGCCTCCTGGGTGGAAGTGAGTGTCCACCCTTTTTTCCAACCCCATTTCTCACTTACCTTCAGGAGTGGCAGAGGGACTTAACTTTGTGGTAAGAGGAAAAGTGCACATTCATATTCCTCTCAAGGCTCTCTATGAAGCTAGTCACCTATTTCCTTTTCTGTCTGGTGAGCCTTCCTTGGGAGTACTGCCTCATGCCCCAGCCAGGGGAGCTGAACCAGCTGCAGTCTGGCTCCTGTGTCAGAGACCAAGAAACCCAAATGGGTTCATTTGGGCAGGCCAACAGGGCTGGGGGCTGGGAGAAATTCATCATGGTTCTCAGTCTAAGTCACACTCTCCAATCGTGCTTTACTGTAATGAGGTTGACAAGTTGTATGCTATCTCATTTCCTAGATTTACTTCTAATTGGTTTGGAAGCCAAAGGGGAGAAAGGAATTAATAACAGGAATTTCCTGGAAAGAAAATAAAAAAGTCCATCCCAGCTTCCCCAACTTTCCTCAGCAATAATCTTAGAGAACAATTAGGGCACTTGTGGTCCTGTTCACTTGCTTGATTTTTCATGCAAGTGAGCCAATTGGTGTCTGTATACTCAGTACGGGCAGTATTTGCTGCATAGGACTTGACACTGTGTGCTTAGTGTTTTGAGGATGTAGTAGGGACTCAGTAAATGAAAAAGATTCTCTTAGCTCATTCTTAGTTCATCTTTGGAGCCAGTAACATAGTAGTGTCTGCACTATTCAAGATGAGGAATGATGCTTGATTGTTCAGTCACTAAGTTGTGTCCACTTCTTTGTGACCCCATGAACTGCAGCACATCAGGCGTCCCTGATCTTCACTGTCTCCAGGAGTTTGCTTAAACTCATGTCCACTGAGTCAATGATGCTATCCCCCATCTCATCCTCTGTTCCCCTCTTCTCCTTATAGGTATGCAACCTATAGAACAGAACAAGGTGATCAAATTTGCTAGGGAGAATCAATGTTTCCTTGTGGTCCTATTCCACAAATGGTAAGTCATCAGGATGAGAATTCAGAATGTCAAAGTCACTGGCTTCCAAGCCATGCCAGCGTACTCAAAAAAATTAAAGTCAATCCTTTGCCACTGATGTTTCATTTTGTATCAAAGGATTTTATAACCATATAAAGCAAAACAAAACATGACAACAAGGAGCAATTCTTGTCTCTCCAAGAACATCATTACCCACCAAAACACTGAGGACATGGACAAAGGAAAAGACACTCCAGTTGCCCTGACAGTTTCCAGCGATCACATGTCCTGCCTTCTGGTTTCTTCCTTCAAAGGCTAGAGCTACACTCTTACACAAATTACTAAAAATATGAAAGCGAGCCTTGGTGCTCAGACCTTTATACTATGCGTATCCTCTACTTGGAAGAATAAGACTCCTAAAGTTATAGGGTAATTTGTGATACAGTTTCTAAGTTACACTTTTGACAGTGTAAATCTTAATTTTAAGCTACTGTTTATTAAGTTTTTCACCTATAGCATCTCACTTAATCCTTGAACCAAGGGAAGGAGATAATCTCAACGTTTTACAGATAGGGGAATGGAGATAACTCATCCAAATTCAGGTAGTCACTAGAGGAGCCAGGATTAAAATTGCTTTGCTGATCCCCATGGCCAAACTGTCTCTCCTTGGCTAATGTCTGGAGAGTGATCCAACCCACGTGCAACCACTCAGGATATATATTGGCAAATGTCTTGAATTTGTTGAATGAGAAACTTTAAAAAAATTCCAGCTAACATCAATCACAGGTGATATTCGTCCAAAGAAGTGAGATCACATAGGATAGTAGTAGGTAAGAGAATAGGTTCTGTGATCTGATATCCCTGTGTCTGAACGACGTAAGACACATAACTTCCTCTCAGGAAATAGGAGTTGTTTCCATTGTAAAAATGAGAACAACAGTAGCATCCCCTTTATAAGATTTCTTTAAGGGCAATGAAGAATTTAGAAAAATGACTGGTACCCAGAAAGTTATCAACAGATGTTAGAAATTAACTGTGGGCTTTAAATGAAGAAATTCTACTGTAATTCTAGCGGTTTCTATATAATTGTTCCTACAGATACATTTTTTAAAATAATATCTCATCTGGTTAAAAAAAAAAAAAGCAGACTTAATAAGATTAAGATTGTAAAAGAGAAGACAAGAGATTTCATGGAATTTTATATAGACCATTACCTCAAAATTCAGACTAACTGCACCCTTCACTGATATACAGAGAAACCAGGATATCCAAGCTCCCAACTTCCCAAATGGTAATCTTGGAATGTTACTATAGATTCCAGAAACTGTAAATCATTTCTAGCATTGTAATCTGAAAAGCAAACAGCTCCTAACCTTGTTGATCAGCTGCTGTGGAGGGTTGAAACTGGCCATGGAGAAGGAGAGAAAAAAATCTTTTCTTAAAGACTCAAAAAAAAAAAAAAATATTCTGACACATGGAGACTAGCACACTTGTTATTCCACCAGATTTTTCCACACCTGCATGCATATAACACATCCTTTTAAAAATTCACTAACAACATTTGAAATTGGATTCATTTTAACATGGAAAAAAATTACTAAGAAAACTGCTAGTTACCAATGGCCAAGAAGGAAGACTTTTTCCATACAAGGAACAATTTTTGGAGTTCTGTGAAAAGCTAATTTTGTCCTCCTTCTTCTTTTATTTATATTACAGATATTTTGCAAGTTCCATAAGACTCCATCCCACACAAGACAGTGAATCAAAGTGTCACAGAAGACTGAATTTCCCCAGTATTTCACAGTTACCAAAACACCTGTGCTAAATACTTTTCTGTGTATCAGCTGTGAAAACTCACTGTTCAATAGCCCTTCAAATTTTTCATTTATTACCCATGGTGGGGGGACCTGGGTGCCTCACAATGGTTTATCATTAAATGCTTGGAAGAACAGTATTTCAAGAGCTTCATAATAGATTTTTTTAAAAGAAAAAAAAAAAAGGACCAGCACATTTCACCTATGCTTCTTAAAGACACTGGCTTCTACCTCTTCTGAGATGCTGCCTTATCTGGAAATTAATTAAGCAGAAACTAGATGGGCACAAATACCCTAACATTCTGAAGCTTAATTAGCAAATGCTTTTTAACTTCACAACAGGTCTTAGCCTTGTTGGTTACTTTGTTTCTTAAGAGAGGAGAAAGCCAAGCGATATTATTCTCTCCTTCCTTTCACAGAGGAAACAAGCATGGAAATTTAAAAATAGATCAAGGGATGCTCAAGGGCAGCTCCCTAGCAACCCAGGCTGCATTGCTGGTATGCTAACAGGAGTGGCCAGCGTTTTGCCAGGTATGTCGGCAAGCCACTCCTACCGATAGCAAAGCCTAGGCGGGAACATCAATGTGTGCAGCCAGAAAGAGGACACACACAGGTGCCAGATATTCCTGTGAGCTGTAGGCAATCTGATCAGGAGGGAGGCCAGTGACTGACTGGGCAAGTTTGCAAACTGCATTCCCTAGAGAAGCTTCCTGTCCATCCCTGAGGGGAGTCAAGCAGAGAGGCTGAAGGTGGAAGAACTCCTGGTCATCAAAGTCCCACGAGAAATCATTTCTGAAAGATTGCTATTGGACAGTCAAAAATCATGGCTCTGACTTTTCTTTATTAAATAACAAGAGAGAAAATGAAAAGATGGAATGTTTATTGATAGTCTTTGTGCCTGATGCTGTACAGCTTGTTTTTTAGGCTCTGATGCGAAGGGGAAAAAAAAAAATCTCTGCATGCATGTCATATAGCTGCAGAGTACAGGCGCCCTGGTGCGCACTGTGAAAATATCATAGAAAAATATGACATCAAATTGTCTGCCTACGATGATACCATTTCTTATTAAAAGAAAAAAGATCTAGAGACTAACACTACTTTCCCTTTTCTCACTCAGACTTCACATAAGGAAAGTTACCTGGATTTTCCAGATGTTAAACATGTCCTTGTGTCAGAAATGGAATAATTAAGCATTCAATGCCAGCCCCTTAACCACGCGTGCCTCCTCCCACCCCCTCCTTTCTTTTTTGGCTTGCTTGTTCAAAATGTCTTTTGAAGGAAAATGTCAAGCAAATTATTTTTATTCAAAATATTTTTTCTTTCTTCTTTTCTCCCTCCCTCCCTCTCTTCCCTTTAAGGCAGCAGTCTCAAAGGTTTGGCCATTCACTTTTTTTCATACAAATATTTTTCTCTCTTTGCTTTAAAAAAAATTCAGGCAAACTATGGCAATAAAAAGGTAGAAAGAGGAATACAATGAACTTTTTCATGTTTCTCTCATCAAAATTAAGGAATAAAACCTTAGAAAGGCTGTTGAAGTTCATTCCTTTTCCACACACTAAGAGAATCATTCCCCAGAATACGGTACCTATCTTTCCCAAGCATCTCTTTATACCTTCATTCTACAGGCACCAATAGTTTGTCAAGTTTACAAAATTTTTTATGTATTGTTATAGTGTACAACTTGCTTTTTAAATTTATATGATTTGTTTTTTTTTGTTTAAAAGAAAAAAACCTCCAATTGCATTTTTGCAATTAATCCATGTTAGTACATTTGTTTTCATTTCATATACTATACACTTAGATGAATAAAATACAAATTATATACTCTTTTCAACTATGACACACAGTTTCCACTTTTCATACAATTATAAGCAATGCTGGTGCTACCGTTCTTGATCATATGTAAAGATAAATTCTTATCTGCTCAGAACAAATAGGTCCAAGACATGTTGTCACTTCTTTGTACAGTCTATGCAACCTATGATGTTGCCTTAAATAATTTTTTTAATGTATTACACTCTTATGAGGTATGACTACTGTGCTCTGTGTTTTATATAATATACCTCTCATTGTAACAATCTGAAGTAAGCAATTTTATCTCCATTTTACAGAAACAGAAACTGGGGTTTGGAGAATAGAAGCAACTGGGATACACAGAGCTGGCTTGATCTTCAAACACAGAGCTGTCTGACTCCAAAAGCTATGCTTTATGCCACCATCTTCTGCTACTGCCCATGCACAGAAATCTCATTCCATTGGCCTCTCAAGCTTTTAAATGGAGCAGTCTTCACAAAAGAAATCGGTTGATCATGAATCTGACAAATTCTTAAATATACATTATATATATATTTAAACCTGCATCAAATTATATACATTATAAACACATGAAAAATAGAAAATGGTGAGATAAACATGAAATGTCATATTATTATATATATGCTCTTTCTCAAATATATTGAGAGTTCTCATTATTATCAGCCCTGGGTGTTTCTTGGAAGGAATGATGCTGAAGCTGAAACTCCAGTATTTTGGCCACCTCATGCGAAGAGCTGACTCATTGGAAAAGACCCTGATGCTGGGAGGGATTGGGGGCAGGAGGAAAAGGGGACAACAGAGGATGAGATGGCTGGATGGCATCACCGACTTGATGGACGTGAGTTTGAATGAACTCCGGGAGATGGTGATGGACAGGGAGGCCGGGCGTGCTGCAATTCTGAGGTCACAAAGAGGCGGACATGACTGAGCAACTGAACTGAACTGAACGATACTGAATATATTAGTATTGTTTTGACAAATAGGCATCGTATTTTTTTTTATGTTTGATTAGAATTTGGAGAATGAGGAGACAGTTATATTTGGACGTTAGGAAAACAAAGGCTTTGTTTGCGGATTGACTCCTTTAATATCTTTTCTATTTGTTGTTTGTTCCTGTATTTGAGTCTCAAAGTACAAGAATATTATCATCATGGGCTTCCCAGGTGGCTCCAGTGGTAAAGAACCCGCCTGCCAATGTAGAAGACATAAGAGATGTGGGTTCAATCCCTGAATCTGGAAGATACCCTGGAGGAGAGAATGGTAACCCACTTAAGTATTCTTGCCTGGAGAATCTCATGGACAGAAGAACCTGGTAGGCTACAGACCATGATGGGGCAAAGAGTGAGATACAACTGAAGTGACTTGGCATATATCACCATCATGTTTTTTAGTATATATTTTAGTGAGGGCAAAGTGAATATGCAGTTTGTGTTACAGTGCTTCAGAGGTCTAGTTTCAAGTTCAGTTTTGATCTTTTTAATTCCTGATATGTGTTCTTTTGAATATACTATCTAGGTTGGTCATAACTTTTCTTCCAAGGAGTAAGCGTCTTTTAATTACATGGCTGCAGTCACCATCTGCAGTGATTTTGGAGCCCAAAAAAATAAAGTCTGACACTATTTCCACTGTTTCCCCATCTATTTCCCATGAAGTGATGGGGCCAGATGCCATGATCTTCGTTTTCTGAATGTTGAGCTTTAAGCCAACTTTTTCACTCTCCTCTTTCACTTTCAACAAGAGGCTTTTTAGCTCCTCTTCACTTTCTGCCATAAGGGTGGTGTCATCTGCATATCTGAGATTATTGATATTTCTCCCAGCAATCTTGATTCCAGCTTGTGTTTCTTCCAGTTCAGCGTTTCTCATGATGTACTCCGCATATAAGTTAAATAAGCAGGGTGACAATATACAGCCTTGACGTACTCCTTTTCCTATTTGGAACCAATCTGTTGTTCCATGTCTACTTCTAACTATTGCTTCCTGACCTGCATACAGATTTCTCAAGAGGCAGGTCAGGTGGTCTGGTATTCCCATCTCTCCTAGAATTTTCTAGAACCCATTAAAGTGTCAGGACCCAAGTTCCAGACTCTTCTATTAATAATCTCCTTGTAGAACCTGAGTGAGTCAGTTGCTCAGAGACTCTGACCCTCAATTTTCTCATCATGACCCTGGGAAGAGAGGTGGGCAGGGTGAAGGGGACCTTAAATGTGTGCCATGTGGGGAAGAAAGATGACACAAAACAGGATATTAAGATGCTGTTCAGCATGATTGTGATTTAAAACCTGGGACACATGCATGTAAGATAAAAGTGATGTTTCCCAGTCAGTGGGCAGGACACTGGTCTTATTTTTCTTAACATCTTCTGAAATAAAACTGAGGGCTGCCCTGATTCTACTCTTTTCAGGATTTAGTAAACAAATATTTGTTTACTAAATCTTTTAAATCTGTTATGATCGTAATTCTTGTTCCAGAACAAAAATTCCGTGGCAGTGTCACTTAACAAAACAGTAAAATGTACTTATTGACTACACCAATCACCCACTTGCCTAATAGACCATAAGCTCTGTTACGGCAGAGACCTTTGTTTTTGTTTACTGATGCAACTCCAGGACTTATAACAGTGCCTCAGATATAGTATATAGTTGATAAATATTAGTTTAATTGTTCAAAAATCCTTACAAAGTTATCAGCTTGGATATTGAATGTTTCTGTAAAACATGGGGGTCAGGTCCTGTGAAAAGGCTACATTTACTTGTCTCCATTCAAGGTTGATCTGAGTCAGGGAAACGTCAAAGTTGAGTAAGGACTTTGTAAATACGTGCAGTGCCTGTCACTAGCCATAGCAGACTGGGTTTTCCCCATGACTCTTCCCGTGCAGTTTAGTCACAGGAAGTAAATAGAAATTCAGATTCCAATTCCTGCCTCTCTTTGTTCCTCCCAAACGAGGGCAGCTGATTACAAAGGAGCTGTCAGTGCTGAGGTCTCCATGTTCCAGAGTTGGGTGAGGAGGTGATCAGGGAGTGGAGACTGAGTACAGCCTTGGCAGACAGCAGATACAGGCAATGTGTGCCCCAGGGAGAATTGCTTTGTTCCCCCAGTGAACCATGGTGGAACACCTTCCCTGTCCAGGCCTATAGAATTACAAGGACCTCAGAAGTTAAACACCATGCCCCAGGTCACAGAGCTAGAACCTGCTGGAGCCAGACAACCCGATCTATGCTGTCTGCCTTGAAGACTTTAGTTTTCCCCACTGTTCCTCTTCTGCTTGTGGCATCTCCAGTTCCTAAACATTTATTGAAAGCCTGTCATGAACTAGACACTATTCTAGACACTTAGGTGTTATCAGTGAACAAAACAAAGATCCCTGTCTTAATTTGTGGGGCCTAAAACCAAGAGAAGCACCCAGAGACCAAGCCAAGAATTTTGCCTTGAGCTCTTGCCTTAGGGGCAGAGACAGAAGCCAACTTCTGTAAAGGCTCTCTTTGCTTCTCCCCTGTCCAATCTGAATATTCTGCACATAATCTGGACGTGAAAGTTGGACTGGAAAGAAGACTGAGCACCAAAGAATTGATACTTTTGAATTGTGGTGTTGGAGAAGACTCTTGAGAGTCCCTTGGACTGCAAGGAGATCAAATCAGTCAATCCTAAAGGAAATCAGTCCTGAATATTCATTGGGATGACTGTTGCTGAAGCTGAAGCTCCAATATTTTGGCCACCTGATGCGAAGAGCCGACTCACTGAAAAAGAGGGCAAGAGGAGTAGTGGGCAAGAGGATGAAATGGTTAGATGGCATCATCTACCCAAAGGACATGAGTTTGAGCAAACTCTGGGAGATAGTGTAGGACATGGATGCCTGGTGTGCTGCAGCTCACAGGACTGAAGAGTCAGATACGACTTAGGAACTAAACTACAATAACCATCTGGCTTCAGCATTAAAACTTCTCCAGATGGAGCCTCATAGGTTCTTGTAGCTCTGTGTGGGCTTTATCTCAATCCCTGGTTCAAGAATGGTAATCTAAGCAAAAGTAAACAAGTGTACCGACAAGGGAGCTGACTGTGGCTCAGATCGTGAACTCTTTATTGCCGAATTCAGACCTAAATTGAAGAAAATGAGGGAAG
>SJXQ01003774.1:0-22125 GCA_006408695.1 Aepyceros melampus
GTGATGGGACCGGATGCCATGATCTTCATTTTCTGAATGTTGAGCTTTAAGCCAACTTTTTCACTCTCCTCTTTCACTTTCATCAATAGGCTTTTTAGCTCCTCTTCACTTTCTGCCATAAGGGTGGTGTCATCTGCATATATGAGGTTATTGATATTTCTCCCAGCAATCTTGATTCCAGCTTGTGTTTCTTCCAGTCCAGCATTTCTCATGATGTACTCTGCATAGAAGTTAAATAAGCAGGGTGACAATATACAGCCTTGACACAATCCTTTTCCTATTTGGTTAGTGGTGCAATTTTAAGTGTTCTAAACTTGTAGATAACTCTATCATACCTGCAGACTTCAGATTAGCCTAGCTCTCTTGAAAAACATTTTAATTATATTAATACCAATCCACCCCACCCACCACAAATACCCAGTTTCTCTGTACCTTTGGTTTTACTCTGGAGGAAAGCAAGGTAAGTCAGCTTGTTCTAAAACAGGGAAAAATGAAGTCGCTCGGTCATGTCTGACTCTTTGCGACCCCATGGACTGTAGCCTACCATGCTCCTCCGTTCATGGGATTTTCCAGGCACAAGTACGGGAGTGGGTTGCCATTTCCCTCTCCAGAGGATCTTCCCCACCCAGGGATCGAGCCTGCACTGTAGGCAGATGCTTTACCATCTGAGCCACCAGGGAAGTTTCAACTGGGGAACCAAGTCCTAAAGCTTGACTGTGACTATGTTTAGTGCCACAGTGAGACAGACTGTGAACCGAGGATAGACTCAGCAGGGAAGAACAATGTGATCCATTAGTGATGTCTGCCATGAACTTGAGAATGGCAGGTGGCAACATGGATAGCATTTATTTCCCTATCCCTGGCCTTGAAGCTGCTAGAAATCTGCCAGCATTTTAATCTTATCCTCTACCATTTCACTTGTCTCCAGTCACAGTAGATAAGTATTAAGCAAATGCTTTTTTTTTTTAAAAAAGGATTACCTAGGCTCTTCCTCATGCTTGTACCACCTGCCTGGATCTCATGATGCTTTTAAGAAAACATCAGACAATGATTTGAAAAGTAGAGTAAATACTTTGGTCATGTTTTAACGTGGGGTTTGTTTTGGTCCTGTTATCTTTGCTGAACTAAGTGGCTTAGGCTTTTACAGATACTTTTACCATCAGGATAATAGTTTTTGGATAACTAATATCCTGGTGATGTCTGAAAGGTGGTTAATTATTGTGGAGGGTTTAAATGCAATGCTAAAGTAAATCATAACAGGATTCTTCATTTGGTCTCAAGGTTAAAAGGCTACCTCATTTCCCAACAACAGAGCAAATAATCATTCCTTTACCCACAGATAACTATGGTCTTCCTGTCAGCCTACAGGAATCCTGTTCCTTTCCCCCCATTGTAACCAGACTCCATGCCACAGAAAAACAACACTCTCCTTAGCTTGGCCACAGGGCAATCCGTCACTGCTCCCAAGTCCCCATCCCCAGTGCTGCAATAACCACAGAAACCACACAGGGTCTGGACTGAGCACGTGATTACAGACACAGTCATCATTTCTAACACAGAGAGATGAAGTCACTCAATCTTCTCTCTGATGAAAATAAACTATTGAAATACAACATCAGAAACAAATGCTCTTCATCCCAATGGAGATGTGGGAGCTATAAAGACAAGACTCCACCCTAGGGCCCTGAACAGAGGAGGGGGAGACTCAGGGGACAAATCCCTGAGAAACTATTAAAAACTGGAGTCCTCTGGTCTCAGAGACAGTCAATGCAGGGGTAAACAGATTGTCATCTGCTGGACAATTAGGCATGTTCTCCCAGAAGAGAGAAAGATGAAGTCACCCCAGTTGCAAAAAGGTGCAGACCCCAAAGGAAAAGAAGCAGTGAATTCAAAAGCACTGAAAAATAAGTAAGCAAAGAAAAGCTTGGCTTTAAAGTGGCAATTTTTTCTGGTGTCTGAACAGTAATCTTCTAAGGAGAATAGCACAAGTCCCTTCCCAATAGACTCTTAAGCTTCAGCTGTGAAAAGGCTATTCTTGGCTCACCAACTCTGCTGATTTATTCTCACCTTGAGGCAGCTCCCTAACATTCCTTCTTACCTCAGCTTCCCAGTCAGCCAAGTGGGACCTCCTGCTTGCAGTCTGCTTCATTTGCTAAGATGTCATGAAGATTAATTAACAGCATTAATACACTAAACGTTCTTTGGGATGGTCGAGGAGAAAGTGTGATTACGATCATTATTGCTATGGATTACTAGGTAGAATGTTGTCAGAACCATTCCGAATGAGACTGTTGCAGGGACTATATCTGAAAGTAGGAAAAAAAAAAAAAAAAGACCAATGGCGATCACTGGATGGTTTCAAATGCCCTTGGACCAAAAATACTTCTTCTATATTCTTGCTTAGGGACTTAAAATGTTAATAGAATGGAAAATGCAAGAGACTTAGAGTAAGGAAATCTGCATTTCAGTTTCTTTGCCACTTATTAGCTAGGTGATCTTATGCAACCTACTTAAATTGCCCCAAACCTCAGTTTTCTCATCTGTAAAATAGACTTATTGACACCTCCAATGTTGATGTGCCTCATAGTGTTTCTGAGAAGTCTAAATGATATGGGGATATTTCTAAAGATTATGCCAACTATACGAAGATTATTATCAGCTCTAATAAAAAATGTTTCAGCCACTGGGGCAAGGAATGTGCATGCTCAGTCATGTTTGACTCTTTGTGACCCCGTGGACTGTAGCCCACCAGGTTGCTCTGTCCATGGAATTTTCCAGGCAAGAATATTGAAGTGGGTTGTCATTTCCTACTCCAGAGGATCTTCCTGACCCAGGTTTGAACCGGCATCTCTTGAGTCTCCTGCATTGGCAGGTGGATTCTTTACCATAGCACCACCTAAAGGTCTGCTTTAGCCATTATAGGCTATTTATTCCTTACTGTAAAATTAGTTTATGAGATGCCATCCACCAATATATGTACATGTAAGACAGTTGATCTTGACTCTGGAAGGGATCAGCTGAAAGGGATCAGAAAACTTGTTGTGGTTGTAAAACTGAGAGTTTTGCTTATTCAAGGATCTATTAAAGGTGTCAGGGTGCCAATGGGAAATCAGAGATACACCAAATAACAAATGGCCCTTTTGCTGTCTCCTAATGGTAAGCGTCCTGACAGGGGTGAACGGCAAAATTGTAATGCCTTAAAGTCTTACCATTTTAAAATGTTAGGGCTGGAAAGGAACTGGAGATCATTGTATTTCAACTCCTTTCTTTCTTAGAATAGAAAATGAACTCTCAATCTTGCCTTGAGAAACTTCTTTATTCTTCCAGATTCTAAGACCAGGGTTCTTCCCATTAAACACTATATGAAACAAGTTACTAATGAAACAAGTTATTGATCATTCTGGGTGCAGTCACACTGAATTATCCCTCACACCCCCACCTTCCATTCCAATCGCATCACCTCTTCCTAGGTCCAGACCCCCAACATGACAAGTTTGGGCTATACAACATTCTTATATGCTCAAATTTCTTCCATGACCTCCAATCTTCTCTAAATACTGCTCTCAGGTTAACCTTCTAAAAATGTCCACTGAATAATGCCTCCTCTGCTCAAAACACATTATTGGCTATGGTGTATGGAAAGAGCATATCTGCTTACCCTATCTGAGTTAGAGAGCATGCTCTGTTCCTAAGGGGGTGACGCGGTGTGCCATCGCCCCTAGTGCTCAAGTTCTAGAAAGGGATTGACAAAAATGATAAATGCACCACTTCCCTGGGTATGCTGTTCATCTTAAAAAGAAATCCAATTACAGTTTGCAATTGCATTTTGGTGAACCATAATGAGCTCTCTTTGGAGTTGCCTTATTCAGATCAAATTACTTCTTGGTAATTTAAAGAATATTACATTTCCCAGATACCTCTCAATCCACCCACAGTGTTCGAGGCTCTGTGTATCTATTACACAAACACTGGCCAGTCAACTCTGGATGAGTTCATAACCAAAGGACCATTTCGTGGTTACCCACAGACAAGTCACCCTTCGTTTCCCTCAAGCAGAGAGGTCAAAAGTCATGTAACTCTTAAAGAGCAAGTCACTTCTTGGGGGCTGAAAATGGGGAGTTAGGGAATGCTTTATTCTGAAAAAAGAATTATGGCAGAGAGGTCTAGATACTTGTATATGAAGGATCTACATCGTCAGTTGATGAAATTTCTTGGTTAGTTACTTTCATATATTGACATAAATGACACAGAGCCATCTGATGACTAACAAAAGTGACAGTCCCTGATAACATCAACCAAAACTTTCAAAGATGACATTTTCTAAAGCATTTCACTCCTCTCCCAAAAAAAGGGCAAAGAAAAAAATAGGTGTGATCAAAAGTTTGACAGTAAGAGAAAAGTAGAACTGAAACTTAAAATGGCATGTTATCCCCTGATTTCTCAAGAAAGTTCAGCACATAAAACATCAATAGATCTGAATATCATTAAAATTTTCTCCACTAATTCTGACAGGCCAGAAAGGTCATCTAAGAGTTTTTAAAGTGCAGCATGACCTGATTTTTCTGCAGTGCTACTGTGGCAAGAATCTCATAAAGATATGTTTTCCCCCCCTTCCATACAACAAGAGCAATAGTCTTTATAATCTTTTGTTTTTGACATTTTTATCCTCATTTCAGAGACTCTGTGCTACTGAACTATATCAACTCTAATTTATCTTCTGATGACTTATCTTCTAGTTTTAAGTGGGAAAAGCACAAGGGTTTCCTCTTGGAGATTAATTTCAAAGAATAAGATTTAAAGGATCTTAAGAAAACAGTCAATTTCCTCTCAACTGCTGGAATCACAATTGTACCATTTGTTATAGACAATCACAATATTTGAATATGAATGAGTATTTTCATTGTTGAGCAGCATCCATTACTGGACAGTGGTCCTTTGGGTAGAAGACTTATTCATTCCAAATTAAATATGTGCTCTTTTCTGTGTACTGAAAAGAAAGCAAATCCTAAGTTTGAAGTATGAGAAGAGGAAAACTACAATCAGATGACTTCTAGCAACAGAAAAATAGATTTTCTTCTGAGAAATTGCAAAATAAGAACTCTTGGTCAGAACACATGTATACAGAGACACTTGATAGAGGCAGGACAGCTTCTAAGCCAACAGGACTTTGAGACAACCTATTGGAATACATTATTATAGCTTTGAGAGTATGTCCAGCTTGGAGTTGGGGATGGAGAAAGGGAGAAAGTTGGCCAATTATGAGAAAAAAAGAAAAAGCAAGTAATCAAGACCAATGTTGGCAGAGCCAAGTACTGTCCAGGTAGAACAGAGCCTTGGCCATTGGACTCAGAGTATTCTAGTCAGTAGGGTAATATAACTACAATATGTGTGCTTTGCCACTCAGTGTGTCTGACTCTTTGTGACCCCACGGACTGTAGCCCACCAGGCTCCTCTGTCCGTGGGGATTCTCCAGGCAAGAATACTGGAGTGGGTTGCCATGCCCTCCTCCAGGGGATCTTCCCAACCCAGGGATTGAACCCTGGTCTCCCACATTGCAGGCGGATTCTTTACTGTCTGAGCCACCAGGAAGCCCAACTCCAATATGTAGCTGGATAGAAACAGATTTTAAATGATCTCAGTTTTAACTTATTTATGATAAAATAGAGGTCCAAATATAATATAGCTAAATGGTAAATGACATTAATATACCCTTGCTCCCTCAGCCAGGATCACCACTCAAACCCATAATCATCTCACTTTTGACTAGCTAAGGACTTTTTAACTGTTAGGTTATGGAGAAGTGATTTATTTCTGGAAAAGCTTCTCTAATGCATCTAATGTAAATTTGATGCCTCCCTTGTAGGTTTGTATAGCATCTCACACTTCTTTTATCATTGCCCTGCTTATCCAGTTATTATCATCTGCACCTTAGTACTTCAATACCTCCTTAAGATTTCTGTATGAGGGGTCTTTTGTCTCCCATAACCTCAGAACCTATATCTGATATTTTATAGATGCTGAATGAAAAAGTGTTGAATTGATTAATACAATTTGACTGCAGAAAAGAAATGTGCTGACCAGGCCAATGCTAATTATTCTGGTTATGGATTTGCCTCCAATTCTAGAGTGATTTTGGTGGTACAAACTTTTCTAGGTTCAGGCATTCCTGGGGCACTGACCAGAATAAGCCTCTCCTTGGCCTTTTAAGCAGATCAGAGTCAATTGGCCTCTCTCATCTAAGGGTACCATTTTTATATAGCTTAAACCTCCTTCTAACTTCCTTTACCAACCCCTACATATACCAGAATCCCAGTCCATATTTGTATCTCGCAACTTCATAATTTTCATGAAAAGCAACTTGATTTTTCTAAACTCTTTTGCAGGCTTTACAGAAAACTTGGGAGCAGGTGTGGGTGGAGCAAGTGGGGGGGGGTGGGAGTTCACTAATCTGAGCAGCAAAATGATGAATACCAAAGATACTCTTTTAGTTCAATTCAGTTGCTCAGTCATCTCTGACTCCATGACCCCATGGACTGCATCATGCCAGGCCTCCCTGTCCATCACCAACTCCCAGAGTTTATTCAAACTCATGTCCATTGAGTTGGTGATTCCATTCAACCATCTCATCCTCTGTTGTCCCCTTCTCCTCAACCTTCAATCTTTCCCAGCATCAGGATCTTTTCAAATGAGTCAGTTCTTCGCATCAGGTTGCCAAAGTATTGGAGTTTCAGCTTCAGCATCAGTCCTTCCAATGAATATGCAGGACTGATTTCCTTTAGGATGGACTGGTTGGATCTCTTTGCTGTCCAAGGGACTCTCAAGAGTCTTCTCCAACATGACAGTTCAAATGCATAAATTCTTCAGCACTCAGCTTTCTTTATAGTCCAACTCTCACTTCCTTACCTGACTACTGGAAAAACTATAGCCTTGACTTGATTCATGTTTTGAACATGAACTGCATATAAGTTAAATAAGCAGGGTGGCAATATATAGCCTTGATGTACTCCTTTACCTATTTCAAACAGTCTGCTGCTTCATGTCCAGTTCTAACTGTTGCTTCCTGACCTGCATACAGATTTCTCGAGAGGCAGGTCAGGTGGTCTGGTATACCCATCTCTTTCAGAATTTTCCACAGTTTGTGGTGATCCACACAGTCAAAGGCTTTGATATAGTCAATAAAGCAGAAATAGATGCTTTTCTGGAACTCTCTTGCTTTTTTCTATGATCCAGCGGATGTTGGCAATTTGATCTCTGGTTCCTTTGCCTCTTCTAAAACCAGCTTGAACATCTGGAAGTTCACAGTTTATGTACTGTTGAAGCCTGGCTTGGAGAATTTTGAGCATTATTTACTAGTGTGTGAGATGAGTGCAGTTGTGTGGCAGTTTGAGCATTCTTTGGCATTGCCTTTCTTTGGGATTGGAATGAAAACTGACATTTTCCAGTCCCTTGCCACTGCTGAGTTTTCCAAATTTGTTGGCATATTGAGTGTAGCACTTTCACAACATAATCTTTTAAAATTTGAAATAGCTCAACTGGAATTCCATCACCTCCACTAGCTTTGTTCATAATGATGCTTCCTAAGGCCCACTTGATTTCGCATTCCAGAATGTCTGGCTTTAGGTGAGTGATCATACCATCATCATTATCTGGGTCATGAAGATCTTTTTTGTATAGTTCTTCTCTGTATTCTTGCCACTTCTTATTAATATCTTCTGCTTGTTAGGTCCATACCATTTCTGTCCTTTATTGTGCCCATCTTTGCATGAAATGTTCCCTTAGTATCTCTAATTTTCTTGAAGAGATTTCTAGTCTTTCCCTTTTTATTATTTTCCTCTATTTCTTTGTATTGATCACTGAGGAAGGCTTTCTTATCTCTCCTTACTATTCTTTGGAACTCTGCATTCAAATGGGTATATCTTTCCTTTTCTCCCTTGCTTTTTGCTTCTCTTTTCACAGCTATTTGGAAGGCCTCCTCAAAGAGCCATTTTGCTTTTATGCACTTCTTTTTCTTGGGGATGGTCTTGATCCCTGTCTCCTGTACAATGTCACAAACCTCCGTCCATAGTTCTTCAGGTATTCTGTCTGTGAGATCGGATCCTTTGAATCTATTTCTCACTTCCACTGTATAATCATAAGGGATTTGATTTAGGTCATACCTGAATGGTCTAGTGATTTTCCCTACTTTCATCAATTTAAGTCTGAAGTTGGTTATAAGGAGTTCATGATCTGAGCCACAGTCAGCTCCCGGTCTTGTTTTTGCTGACTGTGTAGAGATTGTCCAACTCTGGCTGCAAAGAATATAATCAATCTGATTTCGGTATTGACTATCTGGTGATGTCCATGTGTAGAGTCTTCTCTTGTGTTGTTGGAAGAGAATATTTGCTACGACCAGTGTGTTCTCTTGGCAAAATGATCAGCCTTTGCCCTGCTTCATTCTGTACTCCAAAGCCAAATTTGCCTGTTACTCCAGGGTTTCTTGACTTCCTACTTTTGTGTTCCAGTCCCCTATAATGAAAAGGACATTTTTTTTTTTTGTTGTTAGTGTTAGTTCTAGAAGGTCTTGTAGGTCTTCATAGAACCATTCAACTTCAGCTTCTTCAGCATTTCTGGTTGGGGCATAGACTTGGATTACCATGATACTGAATGCTTTGCCTTGGAAACAGAGATCATTCTGTCATTTTCGAGATTGCATCCCAGTACTGCATTTCAAACTCTTTTGTTGACTGTGATGGCTACTCCATTTTTTCTAAGGGATAATGGTCATCTGAGTTAAACTCACCCATTCCAGTCCATTTTAGTTTGCTGATTCCTAAAATGTTGACGTTCACTCTTGCCTTCTCTTGTTTGACCACTTCCAATTTGCCTTGATTCATGGACCTAACATTCCAGGTTCCTATGCAATATTGGTCTTTATAGCATTGGACCTTGCTTCTATCACCATTCACATCCAGAATTGTGTGTTGTTTTTGCTTTGGCTCCATCTCTTCACTCTTTCTGGAGTTATTTCTTCACTGATCTCCAGTACTGTGTTGGGCACCTACTGACCTGGGGAGCTCATCTTTCAGTGTCATATCTTTTTGCCTTTTCATACTGTTCATGGGGTTCTCAAGGCAAGAATACTGAGGTGGTTTGCCATTCCTTTCTCCAGTGGACCACTTTTTGCCAGAACTCTCCATGACCTGTCCATCTTGGGTGGCCCTACACAGCATGGCTCATAGTTTCATTGGGTTAATCAAGGCTGTGGTCCATGTGATCAGATTGGTTAGTTTTCTGTGATTGTGGTTTTCAGTCTGTCTGCCCTCTGATGGAGAAGGATAAGAGGCTTATGGAAGTTCATGTTGAAAAGTCAACTGCATTTGCTATAATCTGTTAGAGAAGAAAATGAATGCAAGTGTTGGGGAATGCCCTCCCATACCACCCTTATATGAGAAAATGATAAATTCTTAAAAGAGAACAGTAGGAAGATTGTAAACAGAAATCAATATAACCATTGTGAGGAATAGAGAAATGAATGGTAAGGATTAAGAGAATTGAAGAATGAGAGATTGAAGGAAAGATAATGAGGAAAGCACAATAGAGTTTGCACTTGGAGATTAATTTCAAACCTCCTGATGAAGTAAGACCATCCTGTACCAACTGCTAGGAAGAAATCAAAGGCTGATCCTTTGTGAAAGAACACAAGTAGTTCCTCAAGAAAGGAAACAACTCATCAGGGTGGTTGGTAGCCCCTTTATGGTGCTCAGACCTGACCAATTAATAGTGTAGGTTTGTGGTCTTGGAATATATACTCAAGATGAAGCTGAGGGTCTAAGAACGTTTATCAAGCCCACAATTTGCTGCTAACTTTTGATGATTAACTTTGGAATAAATGATAAAACTGGGGAAAAATAACTGAAATGTGTCTTTAAAAATTCTACTATTCTGATTAAAAATCTAAAGATAAGAAAGTTTCAGTGGTTTCCTCTTTCTTATCTTTTTTTAATCCCTTATTCTAGTTATTTTTAGTACTGAGGAAAGAAAAGACTTCCATGTTTAAGCTACATAAAAGCATGGATACTGTCCATGGGCATAACCTCCAGAGCCATGTATAAAACCTGGAAAAGAAGTACTTTTTTGATTGAATGAATGGAGAATGTGAATGGATGACTACATAAATTATATAAAATAGGAATGAGTTAGTTTTCTGACTTAACTGTGGTTAAAGTTTTTAAAGCAGAAGGCTGGAAAGCATATGGGATGAAAATTACAACTTAAGATATCAATGAAGACAATTCAAAATGTACCTCATTATGTTTCTGCCAATCCTGGGATCGAACCCAGGTCTCCCGCATTGCAGGCAGATTCTTTACCATCTGAACCACCAGGGAAATCCCAGAAACCAACAAAAAATTGTAAATCAAATATTTTTCAATTAAAAAAGAACAAATCAAAACAAAAATGCACCTCACTCATTTAATACATTTGAATCAATGATACAAAGAGAACTATGTTCCAGGATACTAAAGACACTCACAGTACAATCTCAGAGCAGTTGTTAATAGCATTCAACCAGCTGTGAAAAATGGAAGAGGGTTCAAAAGTTCAGAGATAGGGAAATATTTAGAGTGTTAGAAAAGGGGAAAGAGGCATGCTGGATATGACAAACAGGTAAGGTTGATGCCAATCCACAACCAAATTAATCTAGTTTCTTGGCATTTAGAAAAGATGGTAGCAGTTAGGAGCCATCAGTAATAATTCCTCCCAAAATTCTAAAATTAAAATGGAAGAATATGAGTATCATTATTAGAGAATATTTTTAAAAGAACAATGACAAAACGTGACATTTATGAGGTCTATTTTAAAACTTATTTTAAGTAATAATTATGCAAACCATATGGTAATATTTAAAAATTAGAAAAGTTATAGAACACAAATAATTTAATATATGATTTTAAAATACTTCCTATAAAAAAGGAAGAAAACAAACATAATATATGGGGTTAAGATAAGAATATGAAGGGTGAAAAATATAGGTATATTCTAGTAAAACTAAAAAAAAACCTAAATGTTTTCTTTTAATCAAATAATCTGGGGAAAAAACAGGTCCAACATTTATGTCATTAAGAAGAGATGGTTACTTTGCAATTTAATATATTTTTCTATAATAAATATTTACTAAGCAACTATTCTGCCAGGCACTATTCTAGGTCCTAGGGAGTCAGTGATAACCAGGCCACACAAGACTCATGCTCTCAAGGAGCCTACATTCTAGGGAGAAGAGCCAAGTACTAAACAGGTAAACAGATTAGGAAAGAAAACAATTCAGGAGAGTAATAACATAACCAAAAAGTCATTATAAACTGTACATAAAATGAAAAGGGAACATAATTGAAAAAATATTTCCATCAAAAATTATAGAAAGGAACAATTCCTTAATGATCTCAGAATGGATTCATATATTTTTAGAAACTGCCCATAGGACTTCAATAGCTAAATGATCAAGTCTCAAACAAACAAAATTTACACAAGAGAAAATACAAATAGAAAACAAATGTCTGGAAAATGTTCCAGCTAACTTGTAATCAAGAAATGCAAATTTAAGCAACTTTGCAACATCTGCTAAGTTAAAAAAAAAAAAAAGTTTGAGAAAATAGAAAACAGACTTACAGGAAGGATGACAACATAAACACAGTTTCCACTCCTCCCCAGGGAAAATCACTGAAATGACCATGGAAGAAGAGATGGGGCTGGGGGAGAACACAGAATCGCCCACTGTGAACCAGGGAATGGTGCCAACCCCATCTGAACCACAAATTGAGGAATGCCTGCCAGCTTCAGTACCAACTGTGCAAAGCAATAACTACCTTTCCTCTAAGGCAGTTACAGGAAGGAAAGGAGGGTAATCATGACAAAGCTCATGAGCAGGTCAAGAGCAGATGGAAGATGGCCACACTTGGAGTCAATTTCTCCATAGCTGGGGCCAAGCCACAGCTCTTCTGGCTAAATAGGAAAGAGAAATCATTGTGCCATTCCAAGCCATTTTTCACTAGGAAGTGACACTAGTCAGAGGACTATAAGCTTGAGAGGGAAAAGTTCTTGTGATTTGAAGGAGTAAGGTCTAGAAGCAAAGGCATATTGGAGAGAGACTGGGATTAATCAAATATAAATAACAAAGGCAGCTGTTTGGGAGAATGTATTTGTAGCCACATCAAGCAAAAAACCCAGAGGCCAAAGACTTTTTTCTCTTAACTGAACTATTTTTAATATTCTTCTTCTGCTGAAGTGGAAAAAAAAAAAAAAAAAAAACCCTCCCTAAAGAACTAGATACTGCTCCAGTTCAGCCCTGGGATTTCGTAGGAAGGAATGATGCTGAAGCTGAAGCTCCAGTACTTTGGCCACCTCATGTGAAGAGTTGACTCATTGGAAAAGACCCTGATGCTGGGAGGGATTAGGGGAAGGAGGAGAAAGGGACGACCGAGGATGAGAAAAATTAGGCAAAGTATCCAGGTTTCCAATGCCCTTGACTCATGGGGCCTTTCTCCCTTTTCGCAGGTTGCTGAAGACTTTTCTACTCTGAATAGCTCTTTCATCCAGCTTTCTACTTATTTTCTATGGGGAAAAACCAGGTAGCACCCAAAGAACCACAGAAGGAGGCTCTCCTGTGAGTTATTTAGAGAGAACAGGTCTGGACAGAACCTCCCTCATTCAAAGATGAGTAAGGAAAAACTGGGGCTCCCCAGGTGGCACTAGTGGTTAAAGAACCCACCTAACAGGAATGTTTCCTGCATTCCTAACAATGCAGGAAACATAAGAGATATGGATTTGATCCCTGGGTTGGGATGATCTCCTGGAGAAGGGCGTGGCAACCCACTCCAGTATTCTTGCCTGGAGAATCCCCAGGGACAGAGGAGTCTGGCGGGCTACAGTCCATAGGGTTGCAAAGAGTCAGACACGACTGAACAGACTGAGCACACACAAGGAGAAAACCACCACTGTGAATCGAGAAAACCACACAAAGCAATGTAGGAAGCATTTAAGCATGCAAGTTCTAGAATCAGAATCCAAGTTCTACCATTTTCTAGCCATGCAACCTTGGACAAGATGATTGCTTTTTCTGTGCCTCATTTATAAACTGAGGTTAATCAATATGGAAAATAAAGACTGTGGCAGTTAAGTGGGATAAGTATATAAAATACTTACCAAAATGTTTGACACATGGTAAACGTTAGGTTTATAATATCATCCTTATATTACTATGCCTTTGCAAAAATTTCACAACTAGTAAAAGAGAAATAACATTGGATGCATTGTTACCATTTTTTATTGAGTGTTTCTGGTTGTTCTCCCAGGCACATGTACTTTCCATCTCACTTAGTGTTAGGCAGGATGGTGTGAGTTGTTTTGATCATTGAAATGTGAGTAGAAGTCATACTTATCACTTTCGGGAGGCAGCTTGAAGAATTAGTGTGTGAATTTGCCAAGCTCTTTCTCCCTCCATCTCTCCTCTTTCCAAACAGTGGGCATTCCATCTTACTTGTATCCTGGAGTAAGGATAACTTGAAGCAGAGCCCCAGCCACCGATTATGAGTGAAAAAGAAAATCTGTTGGGCTAAGTCACTAAGAAGTTTGGGTTTTTGTTCCTGTAGCACAACTTAAGTCTATATTGACTTATACAGAAGTAAGGGGAATATTTTTGAAAATTTATCTCCAGAAAAAAGCAAAAAGTAGACAATAGTTGTTTTTTTATACCTAGAGAGACATTAAAGGTCAAATAGGTCTATGGAACAACAGCTCAAAAATGAGATGACAAAGTATCAGCTCTAGGCTGAATATTTGTATGTCCCCTCAATTTTGATAAGTCAACACCTAGTGTGATTGTATTTGGAAGTAGGGCCTTTGGAAGGTGACTAGATCAGGAAGGTACAGCCCTCATGAATGAGATTAGTACTCAATCCCTTGCCCTCATTAGACCACGTGAGGTTACAGCAAAAGGAAACACATTTATGATCCAGGAAGAGGACCAGTCAGAATCTAGTAGCACTTTGATCTTAGATTTCTCAGTCTTCAAAACTGAAAGAAATAAATATTTGTTGTTTAAGCCACCCAGTCTATTGGTATAGCAGTCCAAATGAACTAAGACAGAATCCAGATGTGATTAACAGTGAGGAAGTGAAGTCAAAGAAAGAAAATCAGGAAATAAATGCAGCAAGAGCTGGATCAGAGGTGAAACTGGCTCGTGCTATCCTTACTGGAGCCTCACCTCAGAGTTCAGAAAGTAATCACAGATTTGCCCAAAGACTGCTACAATAATATTCCTGGAAATATTGTTTAGAATAGAAAAAAGGATACATTATGGATTACTTAATATCAAGAATAGAGGATTTATTCAACAAACCTACACAAATAGATATTTTTCCAAAGAAAACATACAGATGACCAACAGGCGCATGAAAAGATGCTCAGCATCACTGATCATCAGGCAAATGCAAATCAGAACCACAGAGAGATATAACCTCACGCCTGTCAGAATGGCTATTATCCAAAAGATAACAAATAACAAGTGTTGGGGAGGACTTGGGGAAAACTCTTGTGCACTGTTGTGGGGAATGTAAATTGGTGCAGCCCTATGGAAAACAGCATTGAGATGCCTCAAAAAATTAAAAAATAGAACTACCATGTGATCCAGGAATTTCACTCTTGAGTATTAATCCAAAGGAAGCAAAAACACTAATTTGAAAAGATATATGCACCCCTATGGTCACTGCAGCATTATTTACAATAGCCAAGATATAGAAGCCATTCAACTGCCCATCAATAGAGAAATGGATAAAGATGTGACAGATTATACAATAGATTGCTCAGCCATAAAAAGGAATGACATCTTTTATTTTTTTTAATTTTAAACTTGTTATTTTGTATTGGAGTATAGCTGATTAACAACGCTATGATAGTTTCAGGTGAACAGTGGAGGGACTCAGCCATACATATACATGTATGTATTGTATATTTATATGTATATGCATTCTCTCCCAAACTCTGCTCCCCTCCAGGCTGCCACGTAACACTGAGCAGTTCCATCTTGCCATTTGTAACAACATGGATGAACCCAGAGGGTATAATGCTAAATGAAGTAAGTCAGACAGGGAAAAACAAATACTGCATGCTTTCACTCATACATGAGATCTAAAAAACAACACAAATGAATAAACATAACAGAAACAGACTCATAGATACAGAGAACAGGTGGTTGCCTCAAGGGAAGGAGGTCAAGGAAAGAAAGAAATAGATAAATTAAGAGGCACAAACTTCAAGCTGTAAAATAGATCAGTCATGAGTATGAACGGTACAGTGTGGGGAACACAGAAACTGTGCAATGTCTTGGCATGGTGACATATAATAACAAGATGTATTCTAGTGTCACTTTGATAGAAATACTTAGAAATACTAAATCACCATGTTGTATAACAGAAACTTAGAATTATAGAATGATTATAATTCAAAAACATACAAATAAATTCATAAGAGATCAGATTTGTGTTTACCAGAAGCAAGAGGATTGGGGAAAATGAAATTAGATCAAGGTGGTCCAAATGTACACACTTCCAGTTATAAGATAAATAAATACTAGGGATGTAATGTACAAAGAGACTAATGATACTATATGTTATATATGAAGGTTGTTAAGAGAGTGAATACTAAAGTTTTCATCACACACACAAAAATTATTTTCTGTATTTTTAATTTTGCTGTATGAGATGACAGATGTCCACTAACCTTATTGTGGTAATCATTTCATGATGTACTAAGTGAAATTATTATGCTGTCCACCTTACACTTATACAGTGCTGCAGTCAACTATGTCTCAATAAAACTGGAAGAAAAATAATCGTAAAAGATAAGTATCACCAAGTTATAAGAATCAAAAACTGCACTTAGAGCATAACATCTGCTTTGCAACATTTACATAAAAAAGAATACACTGGGGATAACAATATCAAAAATAGAGGATTTGTTCAATAAACCTATGCAAACCTTTATAAATTTATGATGGTGCTGTACAAACAGATTTTTCAGTATTAATGGAAATATTCTGCATTTGTGTTATACAACAGTCACTAGCCACATTTGGCAGTGTTACAGGAATGTGATTTTTAAATTTAATTTTGTGTTACTTAATGTATTTTAATTTAATTAAAATAGCCAATTGACTAGTGGTTTATGATAAGGACAGCTCATGTTTTAAAATAATAATGTGGATCTGTATTTGTTGGCATAAAAAGTGCCCATAATATATTGCTAAGGTAGGTTATATGGAGATTTATAACTGACATTTTTGTGTATGTGCATGAATGTGTGTGTTCACACACATAAATTTTTTCTGTACTGTCTAAAGTTCCCAATGGAGATTTTAATATTCTTTTTAATATACAGAAAGATACAACCATTTTCATTTAAAAAACAAAATTGCTAAAAGCTAGTACTTGTAATATTACAGGAAAACTGCAGATAGTATTGCAAATTGATGTAATTATTTTGAAAAAAGTAAATATTTCTGTGCCTCAAGAATATATATTAAAACAACTCTCAAAAGGAGGAAAAAAGATAGAAAATAACTCCCAAAGAAGGGACAAACAAAAATGTTGCCCCTAGGGAATAGTTATTTCCAAGTATTTTGCAATGAGTTAATTACAGCTCTCTTTAAATGCATTTACAGATTATAGTGGAAAGTGAAGAGGGGAAAATGTTAAAAGATGACAAGATAGAAGAAAGCTATTTTCCATTATAATTTTAATATTGCTTGCTCAATAAATAAATCTTTGTAGAACAGGTAGTGCCTCTAAAGGATAAACAGCACTAACCACTAAAATAACACCCCTGGTTCTCAAGGAGGAAACACCACTAAGGTTTATCATCATTTACATGATAGTCTGATGTATTAGGGGCAGTTGCCCTGAATGGCTGTCTTCTGATTGGTAACTCCTTTCATCCCTTGGCTTCACTGTCACTGTGGAAGCGAAGAGTGAGCACAGAGGATCATGCAGGGAGTCTGCCGGCCAGATCTATATACCACTGACCAGAACACAGTAGGTGACCCTGATCCAACTGCAGGGGACCTTGGTCAGTGTAATCTTCCTCTACGCCCAAGAAAAAAGTTGGGAACAGACCAGCCAGTCTCCGTAGAACTTGGCAAATCAAACCAAGTTCATTTGCTTTCTTGTAAGCTTATTAAGTAGGTCAATCACATTGGTGGATGCTGCTATTAGAGTGCCAAAGACTATATTTCAGATTTTTTTTTTAAATTCAGAAAATCACTAGTATAATGGTCTTTGTTCATTCAGGCTGCTATACCAAAATACCAAGGACAGGTGGCCTAAACAACATTCATTTCTTATAACGCTGGAGACGGGAAAGTCCAAGATCAACGTGCTAGCAGCTTCTATGTCTGATGGAGCCTACTCCCTGATTCACAGAGGGTTTTCTTCTTGCTATAACTACTCATGGCTGAAAGAGGCAAGGAACTCTATGGAGTCTCTTTTAGAGAACAGTCTCATTCTTGAGGGCTCTGCCCTCGTGACCTAACAACTCCCAAAGGACCCACATTTAAATATTCCATTAGGGGTTGGGATTTAACATATGAACTTTAGGGCACACAAATATTCAGTCTATAGCAATAATAACTAGAAAATGGAATCATGGCATCCGGTCCTATCACTTCATGGGAAATAGATGGGGAAACAGTGGAAACAGTGTCAGACTTTATTTTGGGGGGCTCCAAAATCACTGCAGATGGTGACTGCAGCCATGAAATTAAAAGACCCTTACTCCTTGGAAGAAAAGTTATGCCAACCTAGATAGCATATTCAAAAGCAGAGACATTACTTTGCCGACTAAGGTCCGTCTAGTCAAGGCTGTGGTTTTTCCTGTGGTCATGTATGGATGTGAGAGTTGGACTGTGAAGAAAGCTGAGTGCAAAGAATTGATGCTTTTGAACTGTGGTGTTGGAGAAGACTCTTGAGAGTCCCTTGGACTGCAAGGAGATCCAACCAATCCATTCTGAAGAAGATCAGCCCTGGGATTTCTTAGGAAGGAATGATGCTGAAGCTGAAGCTCCAGTACTTTGGCCGCCTCATGTGAAGAGTTGACTCATTGGAAGACTGTGATGCTGGGAGGGATTAGGGGCAGGAGGAGAAGGGGATGACCGAGGATGAGATGGCTGGATGGCATCACGGACTCAATGGACATGAGTCTGAGTGAGCTCCTGGAGTTGGTGATGTGAAACAGTGGAAACAGTGTCAGACTTTATTTTGGGGGGCTCCAAAATCACTGCAGATGGTGACTGCAGCCATGAAATTAAAAGACCCTTACTCCTTGGAAGAAAAGTTATGCCAACCTAGATAGCATATTCAAAAGCAGAGACATTACTTTGCCGACTAAGGTCCGTCTAGTCAAGGCTGTGGTTTTTCCTGTGGTCATGTATGGATGTGAGAGTTGGACTGTGAAGAAAGCTGAGTGCAAAGAATTGATGCTTTTGAACTGTGGTGTTGGAGAAGACTCTTGAGAGTCCCTTGGACTGCAAGGAGATCCAACCAATCCATTCTGAAGAAGATCAGCCCTGGGATTTCTTAGGAAGGAATGATGCTGAAGCTGAAGCTCCAGTACTTTGGCCGCCTCATGTGAAGAGTTGACTCATTGGAAGACTGTGATGCTGGGAGGGATTAGGGGCAGGAGGAGAAGGGGATGACCGAGGATGAGATGGCTGGATGGCATCACGGACTCAATGGACATGAGTCTGAGTGAGCTCCTGGAGTTGGTGATGGACAGGGAGGCCTGGCGTGCTGCGATTTATGGCGTCACAAAGAGTCAGACACAACTGAGCAACTGAACTGAACTGATGTTCCTTCTGCCCCAAATTCACTATCTTTTACCATTTTGACACATAACATTTTCTTCTGTTATCATACTGCACTGTACATATCACTCTGCACATTGACTTTGCCATCAGTATGTTTTGAGTACAATCAGTGTTTATATTCAACATTCTAATTACTTCTTTTAATTGTAACAATGCAGTTCATTGAATAAAACATATCTATTTATCAATTACTGGATATGGTAGTTATTCTCACTTTTCTCTGTAACAATGCTGCATGGGATAGATTTCAGCATATCTCCTTATGCATATGTGAGAAGCTATGCATATGCAAGTTTCTAGAAGGGAAACTGCAAGGTCAAAATCACTCAACTTTTTCAAAATTTTAATATTGTATAACATATACACATTTGAAGGTGTAAAGTATACATTTGTCAAATTTGCAGATGACACAACTCAAAAGGGAGAGATGATAGGATAAATGACAAAAATCAATGTTCAAACTTTAATAAGTTAGGATATGGAGCTATTAAAATCACCAAGATAGAATTTAAGAAAGATAAAATCTTCCATTTAGTTGAAAAAATTAAATGCCCATTGCAGAGAGACAGAAAAGAACTAGATAGCAGTTATCCAAAAGTATCTGGGGGTGTTAGTTAACCCCAACTTTGTTGTGAGCCAACCATGTTTAGACATTAAAAATGTATACTAATATGGATACTGGTATATAGCTTTATTAATAGAATACTAAGTGTAAAACTCTAAACTTAATTCCACTTTACCAAGTCAGAATTCCATGGTACTCAAATGAAACCAATTCATAGCAACAAAAGCAAAAAAGAGAAAGCAGTGACTTCACACACTACACTGTAGAGAGGATGGAGTTGGAGTGAGGCTGAGAGAAATATCAGGGCCTCAAATGCTGCTTTGACTCCATCCCTCCCCTTTACTCTCTTTTATCGAGACATCTCTCTGCCTGCTGGATTTATTCTGTAAGCCACCAACTGCACGAGGCTGGCCATGGCCATAGAGTGATCCTCATTTACATTTTCAATTCAGAAATTCCTTTTTGCAGAAACATGGATGGACCTAGAGGTTGTCACACTAAGTGAAGTAAGTCAGACAGAAAAGGACAAATACCATATGATTTCGCATGTATGTGGAACCTAAGAAAAGGGTACAAATGAACTTATCTACAAAACAGAAGTAGAGCCACAAATGTGGAAAACAAACATGGTTACCAGTGGGTAACTGTGGTGGCAAAGGGAAGGAGTTTGGAAGGCTGGGGTTGACATACACACTACTATATATAAAACAGACCACGAATAAGGACCTACCGTATAGCACAAGGAACTGTATTCAATACTCTGTAATGGCCTATATGGAAACAGAATCTTAAAAAAGAGTGGATATGTGTACATATATCCCTGTACATGTATGTACGTATATTTCCTGGTGGCTCAGTGGTAAAGAATCCACCTGTCAGTGCAGGAGATGCCAGTCTGTCCTTGGGTAAAGAAACTCCCTGGAGAAGGAAACAGCAACTCACTTCAATATTCCTGAGTGGGAAATCCCATGGAGAGAGGATCTTGGTAGGCTACTGTCCATGGAGTTCCAAAGAGTCAGACACGACTTAGGACTAAAATAACAACAATATGTATAACATTCACTTTGCTGTATGCCTAAAATTAACACAAGATTTTAAACCAACTATACTCAAATAAAAATTAAATTAAAAAAACATGAACACAATTTTAAAAAAAGAAGGAACTCCTATAGAAGGTCTCTTCTTGACCAATGCAATGGACCGAATGTACATGTCCACTTCTGTCCTTGGGTAAAGAAACTCCCTGGAGAAGGAAACAGCAACTCACTTCAATATTCCTGAGTGGGAAATCCCATGGAGAGAGGATCTTGGTAGGCTACTGTCCATGGAGTTCCAAAGAGTCAGACACGACTTAGGGACTAAAATAACAACAATATGTATAACATTCACTTTGCTGTATGCCTAAAATTAACACAAGATTTTAAACCAACTATACTCAAATAAAAATTAAATTAAAAAAACATGAACACAATTTTAAAAAAAGAAGGAACTCCTATAGAAGGTCTCTTCTTGACCAATGCAATGGACCGAATGTACATGTCCACTCAAATTCCAATGCTGAAATTCTAACCCCCAGTGTGATGGTAGTAGGAGGTGGGGCCTTTGGAAGGTAATCAGGTCATGAGTATGGAGCCTCAGAAATGAAGTAAGTGCCTTTATAAAAGTACCCTGGAGAGATCGCTCATTTTTTTTTTTTTTTTTGCCGTGTGAAGGTATGGAAAGTCAGCCGTCTGCAGTCTAGCAGAGGGCTCTCATCAGAACCAGCCACACTGGTGCAGATCTTGGACTTCCACCCCTGAGAACTGTGAGAAGTAAATTTCTGCTCTTTATAAGCAAGCCCGTCTAGATCCTCTGGAGAAGGGAATGGCAAGCCACTCCAGTATTCTTGCCTGGAGAATCTCATGGACAGAGGAGCCTGGAGGGCTACAGTCCACAGGGTCTCAAAGAGTTGGACATGACTGAGGCAACTGAGCATGCATACACAGGCACAATCTTTGCTACTTTGTCACAGCAGCCCAAACTCAGACTCCTAACAAGTGTCTCGTGTCCACACCATGGACAAATCAGAATGGCAGTCCCTTGTAAAATCAGTGGTTTCAGAAGGGAGAGGAACAACTGCTCCATAGCCCTATGGAGATCACTGTTGGCCAGGAAGCCAATTTGTATCTCCTAAAGTCGTCACTTTTCACCCTGGAGTCGTTGGGCATATAGTGTACCAGCAAGTTTAATCAACCTACTTGCTTTTCATAGAACTCTCCTTCCTTTCTTTGTCTTAGGCTGTGTGGTCAACATCACATAGATAAGAGTCCTAGATATATGAGACAGGTAACCCAAACTATGTGATATTTTATTCACTATGTGACTTTTTCACATTGGTTTTATATTTTTAAGATTTATAAAATAGAATACTTATTTATCACGACTAAATATCAAGCAAAGCATTCCTATCAGTGGAAGGAAGCCTTTGTTACCGGGGACCAGCCCCGGTGGATCCAGGGATATTCAAAGCGGGGACAGAGCGGGCGAGATAGGACAGGATAGGAGAGAACAGGATAGCTCAGGAAAGAATAGTATAGTAGGAAATTAGTGGAAGAAAAGAGGGCTGAATAACTTGGTTTACGGGGAAAACCAATAAAACCTCAAGACAAGAGGTTTGCACCATCTACGT
>SJXQ01003775.1:7870-74783 GCA_006408695.1 Aepyceros melampus
AAAAAAGAAATATCTAAGAATAAATCTAATCAAAGAGATAAAAGACATGTACTCTGAAAACATAAGAGACTGATCGAAGAAATTGAAAATGATACACATGGAAACATATTCATGTACACAAATTGGAAGAATTAATATTGTTAAAATAACCATACTACCCAAGGCAATCTACAGATTCAATGCAATCCCTAACAAAATACCAATGGCATTTTTCACAGAATTAGATTTAATAATTTAAAAATTTTTATGGAAACACAAAAGATCCCCAAATAGCCAAAACAACTGTGAAACAAGAACAAAGCTGGAAGTGTCATACTCCTTGATTTCAAATTGTACTACAAAGTCACAGTAATCAAAAACAGTGAGGTGTTTGCCCAAAAGCAGACATGTAGATCAATGGAACAGAATAGAGAGCCAAGAAATAAACTCATGCTTGTGGTCAATTAACCTATGACGATAGTGACAAAAATGTACAGTAGAGAAAAGACTACCATTCAATAAATGGTGTTTAAAAAGGTGACAGCTACATGCAAAAAGCAAACTGAGGTATTTTCTCACACTGTATAAAAAAGAAAGTCAAAATGGATGAAAATCTTAAATGTAAGACCTGGAAGAAAACATAGGCAATTCAGTGTTGGACATCCATCTTTGCAACATATTTTTGTATAAGTCACCACAGGCAAGGGAAACAACAAAAATAAACAAACGGGACTATATCAAATTAAAATCTTCTACACAGAAAATTATCAACAAAATGAAAAGGTAGCCTACTAAATGAGAGAAGATACTTGCTGTCAATTAACCTATGACGATAGTGACAAAAATGTACAGTAGAGAAAAGACTACCATTCAATAAATGGTGTTTAAAAAGGTGACAGCTACATGCAAAAAGCAAACTGAGGTATTTTCTCACACTGTATAAAAAAGAAAGTCAAAATGGATGAAAATCTTAAATGTAAGACCTGGAAGAAAACATAGGCAATTCAGTGTTGGACATCCATCTTTGCAATATATTTTTGTATAAGTCACCACAGGCAAGGGAAACAACAAAAATAAACAAATGGGACTATATCAAATTAAAATCTTTTACACGGAAAATTATCAACAAAATGAAAAGGTAGCCTACTAAATGAGAGAAGATACTTGCAACCGATATATCCAATAAAGGGTTAAAATCCAAAATATGTAAAGAACTTGTGTGACTCATCATCAAAAAGTCAAACAATCCAGTTAAAGAATGGACAGAAGCCCTGAATAGACATTTTTTCCAAAGAAGCTGTGGAGATGGCCAATAGACACATGAAATGGTGCTCAAGATCACTAACCATCAGGGAAATGAAAATCACAAAGAGATATCATCTTACACCTGTTGGAATGGGTACTACCAAAAAAGGCAAAAAATAACAGTATTTATGAGTGTATGGAGGAAAAAGGGATTTTTCTTGACTGTTGAGGGGTCTGTAAAGTGGTGCAGTTGCTAAGGAAAATAGTACATAGGTATCTCAAAAACATTAAAGCTAGAACTGCCATATGATCTGCAAACAAAATGCTAATTTGAAAAGATATATGTTCACTGTAGCATTATTTACAATAGCCAATTTATGGAAGTAATCCAAGTGTCCATTGATAGACGAATGCATAAAGAACATATGGTGTATGTATACAATGGAATATTGCTTAGCAATTAAAAAAATAAATCTTGCCATTTGTGACAACATGGATAGATAGAGAGGTTATTATGCTAAATGGAATGTCAAGCAGAGAAAGAAAATACTGTATGATATTACTTACATGTGGAATCTAAAAAATAAATAAGTAAATAAGAAAAACAAAAGCAGACTCAGATACAGAGACTTAACCAGAGATTGCCTGAGAAGAAAAGTGAGAGTGGGGGCAAAATAGGTGAAGGAGTTAAGAGATACAAACCTATAGCTATAAAATAAATAAGCCATAGGGATGTATATAGAGCATAAGGAATATGGTCAATAATATTTTACTAAATTTATATGGGGACAGATATCTGGTCATTAGTCTTATTGTGGTGATTATTTCACAATGTATGCAAATGTTAAATCACTCTGTAGTATACCTGAAACTAACAAAATACTGTACATCAACTGCTTTTCAATTTTTAAAGACAGGAAATAAAAACAGACTGGCTACATGGATTTAAAAACTAGCCAACTACAAACTGTCTACAACAGACTCTTTTCAGCTTTAAGGACAATGTAAATTCAAAGTAAAGGGATGAAAAAAGATATTCTGTGTAAATGAAAACCAATAAATAAATAAATAGTTATACTTATGTCAGACAAAATAGACTTTAAGCCAACTACTAGAATGAAAGACAATGAAAATCAAAAGTTAGTAGAGTGAAGGAAATGACCAATATCTGAATGAAAATAGATAAAATGGTGACTAAAAAGATGATAGAAAGATCAATTTTAAAAGACCTGATTTAAAAATTATAAACAGAATTTATAAACTGTTAGCTAGAGTAGGAAAAGAGGGAGGCCACAACAATAAAATTTGAAATGAAAGAGGAGAAAAGTGATTCAACAGAACAAGGATCATGAGAGACTGTTAGGAACAATTACACAGCAACAAAATTATACATCAACAATTTTGAAAACTTAGATGAGCTGGATAATCCCTAAAAACATATAGCCTACCAACACTAAATCATGAAGAAATAGAAAGTCTGAAAACCAATGACTATTAAGGAGATTAAATCAGCAATCAAAAATTTCCCAGAAAAAAATATTCCAGGTGGCTTCAATGGTAAATTTTACCAAATATTTAAAGAAAAAGTGATACCAACTCTTCTCAAACTCTTCTCAGAAATACAATAGAGGGAACACTTCCAAACTCATTTTAGGATGTCATCATTAGTCAATACCAAATCAGACATTATACTCTAAGAAAATCATAAGCTAATATTTCTGATGAGCATAACTATAAAATTTTCAACAAAACATTAGGAAGAGAAGTCAATAGTACTAAAAGGATCATACACCACAATCAAGTGGGATTTATTCCAGGAATGCAAGGACAATTCAAAATCTATAAATCAATAAAGGTGGTATATGACGTTGAGAGAATGAAAGATAAAACAGTATGGTATTTGCATAAAAACAGACATATAGATCAATAGAACAGAAATAAACCCATGTATATATGGTAAACTAATTTTTCACAAAGGAACCAAGAATATACAAGGAAAAGTCTCTTCAATAAATGGTGGTGGGAAAACTATAGGGCCACATGCAAAAAAAATAAACCTGGACTCCTATCTTACACCATACTCAAAAATCAACTCAAAATGCTTTAAAGACTTGAACATAAGACTTAGAACCACAAAACTCCTAGAATAAAACATAGGGAATATTTCCTTTAACATTCATATTGGCAATATGTTTTTGGATTTGACATTAAAAACAAAGGCAATAAAAGCAAAATCAAGGACATACAAAGACGGTGGAGCAGTAGGTGAATGTGGACTATATCTCTCTCCATGGATACATGAGTTATACACCTTCAGACACAGAAGTGCATGCAGAACAACAGCTGAAAGCAGACAGGAGTACCTGACCAGAGGAAAAGAATATATTGAGCCACGCAAAACTCAGTAGGATGAAGGAAGTAGGGGGAAAAACAGGGCTGTTAGTAGGACTGATCTACTCTCTGTGGGTGGGGGAACTGAAACAGGGGTCCGATACCCACAGCGGGGCAATTGTCTGAGTGAGAGGAGAAGCATTTTAGGCTGAGAGTGAAACAGCTGATCTGTGGCAGCCTAAATGGAATGAGAATCAGGCAGTCCTTGCCACAGCCACACATACCCTGGACAGGAACGCTTGGTCCCCTGGAAGGCGCAGCAACTAGGAGCTGGAGTTTAGGGATTGTGGAGCAATCCCAGGGCAAGGGATGCTGTTGACTGTGGAGAGATGGATTGATGAGATGTGAGGGAGATCATGATGGGAAATGCTGGTGCAAGAAAGCCAGGCAACATGGAAGCTAGGCGATACTGCTGAGTCACACGTAAGGGGTGGAGCCATCACTGTAGCTTCTCTCTCCCCACACACCAGCATTGGCAGGTGGACAATTGGACAGGCTGGCCTATCAAACTCCTGAAGTACTGAACTACAGAGTAAGACCCCACCCAGGGTGCTCCTTTAAGCGACTGATGCACCAAACTACAGAGTAGGACCCCAGCCACGGGCCCCTGTATGTGCCTGATGCGCCAAACAGAGAAGGACCCCAGGCAAGGGAGCCCTCTAAGTACCTGAATGGGTGGAGCTACAGAGAAAGACTGGCCAAGGAGGCCTTCTGATTTCCAGCTACAAGAGGCTCGAGAAAAGACTCTGATAAGGCCATAACTCCTGCCGTGGAGGCAGTCTCTGTCCCTGCACACTTGGCACCACCTGCGTCCCCACAAGCCAAGCAGCTGTGCCACCTTCATGCTCAACTCTCACTGGGACAGAGCTTCCCCAGGCACAAAAAAGTTGCTTCACTCGTGTCCAACTTTTTGTGACCCTGTAGACTGTGGCCTGCCAGGCTTCTCTGTCAGGGAGGGGGGATCTCCAGGCAAGAATACTGGAGTGTGTTGGCCAATACTGCTTGCCATATCCTTCTAGAGCATTATATTTCCTGCTGCCCTAGCCGCAGGACCCCCCTGAGTACCTGGTGCTGCCAGAACCCTTGCAACCCAAGCAGCTGCACCACCTCCGCACCTGGCCCTGACAGGGGCAAGCCCAAGTCCACCAGGGCAGCCTCAGAAGCAAACCCCAGTGGATGACCCACGTACAGAGGTGGAAATAAAACCACATTTGAAACCCAGGGGCAGTGTGGCTAAGGAAGAAGACCCAAAACCTTCCCGCAAGCTGTACAAGCTGCTGATTAAAGCCACATGATCATCTAGGCAGACTCGGTGTCTACTGAATATATAAAAGGCCACTGAGAGCTCTCACAAAAGAAAACACACTAGTTCTGATAGCTGTGTACAGTGGAGGCAAGAACACACAGGAGCAAACCAGGTTAGAATCTGAGTTGCCTCCACAGCAGATCCAGAGATCAGCACAATGTTGGAGGGCATCCTAGGGAGATAAGAGGAACTGTGACTTCCAGCCAGGGAAAGGACTCTGATAGCAGTAACTCAAGAAATATTTATTACTCTTAGTTTTTGACTTATTCTGTAGATTTTTTTTTTTTTTTTTTCCTTTTCGCCCCCTCTGTTGTAGTTGTCAATTTTATTGGCACTAAGAAATCCAATTAAGCTTTTGAGCTTTTTTTTCCCCCTCAGTCACATTTTTAATTGTTGTTATAAAGCTCTGATTCTACATTAGATTTTTGCAGTTCTGTGGAGTTTCCCTCCATTTTTTTTCTTTTCTCTTTTTTTTAATTTTAATTTTTAAACCTATTACTACTTTTTCTACATTTATTCCTTTGTTTTCTTTCCCTACTGTTCTTTCCCCCTTGCAGTCAATCTTTAATGTATATAAATCTTCTTTACCTACCTCTATTTAACTTTTCATATCTATTCTTTCTTTCTTTTCTTTCTCTCCTTTCCTCTCAACATATTTGGTAGTTTTATTTTCATTACTCTATTCCCCAGTTGGCACCTTGCTATAGTTTTGTTTTCCAGTTTGTGCTTTAGTTAGTTTTGTTCTGGTAGCTAAAATTTTTGGTTTCCTTTGTTTGCTGGGTCAATCTATTGTACTTTATTTTTGTTAGATTGCTTTGATTTTGCTTATGGGTGTATATGTATATGTGTATATTCAATCACACTTTTTATTATTGTTATAAACCTCACCTCTACATTTGGATTTTTGCAATTCTGTGGAGTTTTCCCTTTTTTCCCCTTGTTTCTTTCTTCTTCCTTTCTTTCCTTTTCTCTTTTTTATAATTTTAATTTTTAAACCTATTATATTTGTCTACATTTACTCCTTTGTTTTCTTTCCCTACTGTTCTTTTCCTCTTGCAGTTAATCTTTAATGTATATAAGTCTTCTTTATCTACCTCTATTTAGCTTTGCATATCTATTCTTTCTTTCTTTCCTCTCAACATATTTGTTAGGTTTGTTTTCATTGCTTTATTCTCCACTTGGCACCTTGCTTTAATTTTGTTTTCCAGTGTGTGCTTTAGTTAGTTTTTTTCTTAATTGGTAAATATAATTTTTGATAAATCCACTGTACTTTATTTTTATTGGACTGTTTTGACTCTGCTCATGGGTGTATATGTATATCTGTATATTCCATTGTTTTAATTATTATTTGCCTGATTTTGTAACTGCCATTTGTCTGGGATTCATCTTTGGTTTTTTGTTTTTGGATATTTGCTTTAATCTCACTTAATGCCAAAACATGGCACTTGTGGAAAATTCATTCCTGACAAGAGATTAAGCCCTAAGCCTTTGGATGGGAGCACTGACTCCAAGACCCTAGAACATCAGAGAACTAACCTCAGGGAGTATCAAATAGTGAGAACTCACACAAAGGAAACCACTTGAATACAAGACCTGGCATCACCCAACCACCAGTAGCTTCCTGTGCAGGACACCTCATCTAAACAACAAACGAAACAAAACTACAAACCCAATCATCAGCAGACAAGAGTACCTCCTCACTTAGTCTTGCTTATCAGAGGAAAAACAAACAAATAAACAAACAAACAAAAAGCACAAATATCACCCTATATGAAGCTTACACAAACCACTGGACCAACTTTAGGAGGGCAGAAACCAAAAGGAAAAAAGAACTCAATCTTCTTCAAGAAAAGAATTCAACTTTCCTTAAGGCCTGGGAAAAGGAGACCTCAAACACAATAAGTTAAAACAAATAATAATGAAAAGGCAGAGAAATAGTATACAAGTGAAGGAAAAAACTAGAAACACAGAAGTCCAAATAAATGAAGGGGCAATAGACAAACTACCTGAAAAAGAATTCAGAATAATGATAGTAAAGATGATCAGAAACCTTGAAAACAAAATGGAGAAAATGCAAGAATCAATTAACAAAGACCTAGAAAAATCAAAGAATAAACATACAGAGACAAACAACACAATTACTGAAATTAAAATACTCTAGAAGCACTGGGATGACCCAGAGGGATGGATGGGAAGGGAGGTGGGAGGAGGGTTCAGGATGAGGCACATATGTACATCTGTGGCGGATTCATGTCAATTATGGCAAAACCAACAGAGTATTGTAAAGTTATTAGCCTCCAATTAAAATAAATAAATTTATATTAATATATATATTAATAAAACTGGAGCATAACTGCTAGAAGCAGTCAAAATGTTTGGACCTATACATGGATCACCATGAATATGACAACTAAATATGCAGACTGATATCACAAACAATTGCCATTGGTGATGTGATATTCTAAAATGATAATGTTGAATAAACTTCTGAACAAAAGAAAAAATTAAAATATTAATGTAAAAAAATACTCTAGGAGGAATCAATAGCAGAATTTCTGAAGCAGGAGAACAAATCAGTGAGCTGGAAGATAAAATGATGAAACTAAATTCTGAAGAACAGAATAAAGTAAAAAGAATGAACAGAACTGAGGACAGTCTCAGAGACCTCTGAGACAATATCAAATACAACATTTGAAATATAGAGATCCCAGAAGAAGAAGAGAAAAAGAAAGGTTATGAGAAAACTTTTGAAGAGATTATAGTTGAAAATTTTCCCAACATGGAAAAGGAAATAGTCAATCAAGTCCAAGAGGCACAGAGTCCCATACATGATAAACTCAAGGAGAAACACACCAAGACACATACTAATCAAACTAACAAAGACTAAATAAAAAGAAAGAATATTAAAAGCAGCAAGGGAGAAGCAACAAGTAACATGCAAGGGAAACCCTCATGCTTAATAGCTGATCTTTCAGCAGAAACTCTGGAAGCCAGAAGGGAATGACAGGATATATTTAAAGTACTGAGCATAAAACCAATACAGTATTGTAAAGTAAAAACTAAAAAATAAAGAGCACGCACACACACAAAATACTGGAGTGGGTTGTTACTCCCTTTTCCAGGGGATCTTCCCCAGGAATCAAACCCATGTTTCCTGGGTTGCAGGCAGATTTTTACCATAAAAAAATAAGTAAATAAATAAATAAAGTACTGAAAGGGAAAAAAATCTACAACCAAGATTACTATACCCAACAAGGATCTCATTCAAAATTGATTGAGAAATCAAAAGCTTTTCAGACAAGAAAAAGTTAAGAGAATTCAGTACCACCAAACCAGCTTTACAACAAATGTTAAAGGGACTTTTATATAGTCAAGAAATACAAGAGAAGGAAAAAGATCTACAAAATCAACCCCAAATAATTAAGAAAATGGCATTAGGAACATATATATATATCAATAATTACTTCAAATGTAAATAGATTAAATGTTCTAATCAAAAGACACAGACTGGCTGAATGGATACAAAAACAAGACCCATATATATGCTGTCTACAAGAAACCCACTTCAGACCTAAAGACACGTATAGACTGAAAGTGAGAGGATGGAAAAACATATTCCATGCAAATGAGAAGCAAAAGAAAGCTGGAGTAGCAATCCTAATATTAGACAAAATACACCTTAAAATAAACAAAATTACAGGAGATAAGGAAGGACATTACATAATGATCAAGAGATTGATCCAAGAGCAAGACAAAACAATTGTAAATATCTATGCACCCAACATAGGATCACTTCAATACAAAAAACAAACACTAACAGAGACGTAAAAGGAGAAATTGACAGTAACACAATAATAGCAGGAGACTTTAACACCCCACTCACACCAAAGGACAGATCATCAAAACAGAAAATTAATAAGGAAATATAAGTCTTAAATGATACATTAGATGAGATGGATCACATTGATATCTTCAGGACATTTCATCCAAATGCAGAAGAATATACCTTCTTCACAAGCGCACATGGAACATTCTCCAGGATAGACCACATCTTCGGTCACAAATCAAACAATAAAAAATTGAAAATTAAGAAAATAGAAATAATATCAAGCATCTTCTATGACCACAGTGCTGTGAGATTAGATATCAATTACAAGGAAAAAAAAAACTGTAAGAAACACAGACACATGGAGATAAACAACACGTTTCTAAATCACCAACAGATTACTAAAGAAATCAAAAGGGAAATCAAAAAATTTCTAGAAACAAATGACAATGAAAACATGACAACTCAAAACCTATGGGATATAGCAAAAGCAGTTCTAAGAGGGAAGTTTATAGCAATACAATCCTACCTCAAGAAAAAAACATCGAATAGACAGCCTAACTTTACACCTAAAACAACTGGAAGAAGAAGGACAAAAGATCCCCAGAATTAGTAGAAGGAAAGAAATCATAAAGATCCAAGCAGAAATAAATAAAAAAGAAATGAAAGAAACAATCGTAAAGATTAATGAAACTAAAAGCTAGTTCTTTGATTAGATAAACAAAACTTACAAACTTTTAGCCAGTCTCATCAAGAAAAAAATGAGAAAAATCAAATCAACAAAATTAGAAATGAAAAAGGGAGATTACAATGGACAATGCAGAAATACAAAGGGTTATAAGAGACTATTATGAACAACTATGTGGCAATAAAATGGATAACCTGGAAGAAATGGACAGATTCTTAGAAAAGTTCAATCTTCCAAGACTGAACCAGGAAGAAATAGAAATTATGAACAACCCAATTATAAGCACTGAAATTGAAGCGGTGATAAAAATAATGTCCCCCAAAAACAAAAGCCCAGGACCAGACAACCTCACAGGAGAATTCTATCAAACATTTAGAGAAGAGTTATTGCCTATCCTTTTAAAACTCTTACAAAGAATTACAGAGGAAGGAACACTTCCAAACTCATTCTACAAGGCCACCATCACCCTGATACCAAAACCAGACAATGACAACACAAAATAAGAAAACTATAGGCCGATATCACTGATGAACATAGATGCAAAAGTCCTCAACAAAATTTTAGCAAAGAGAATTCAGCAACACATCAAAAAGCTCATACACCAAGATCAAGTTGGGTTTATCCCAGGGATGCAAGGATTCTTCGATACATGCAAATCAATCCATGTGATACACCATATTAACAAATTGAATGATAAAAACCCATGATCATTTCAATAGATGGAGAAAAAGCCTTTGACAAAATTCAACACCCATTTATGATTAAAACTCTTCAAAAAATGGGCATAGAAGGAACATAGTAAAGGCCATATATGATAAGCCTACAGCAAACATTATTCTCAATGGTGAAAAACTGAAAGCAGTCCCCCTAAGATCAGGAACAAGACAAGGGAGTCCACTTTTGCACTATTATTCAACATAGCTCTGGAAGTCCTAGCTACAGCAATCAAAAAAGAAAAGAAAAAAAAAGGAATCCAGATCAGAAAAGGAGTCAAGCTCTCACTGTTTGCAGATGCATAATACTGTACACGCTAAGTCGCTGCTAAGTCGCTTCAGTCGTGTCCGACTCTGTGCAACCCCAGAGACAGCAGCCCACCAGGCTCCCTCATCCCTTGGATTCTCCAGGCAAGAACACTGGAGTGGGTTGCCATTTCCTTCTCCAATGCACTTCAGTCGTGTCCGACTCTGTGCAACCCCAGAGACAGCAGCCCACCAGGCTCCCTCATCCCTTGGATTCTCCAGGCAAGAACACTGGAGTGGGTTGCCATTTCCTTCTCCAATGCATGAAAGTGAAAAGTGAATGTCAAGTCGCTCAGTCATGTCTGACTCCTAACAACCCCATGGACTGCAGCCCACCAGGCTCCTCCGTCCATGGGATTTTCCAGGCAAGAGTACTGGAGTGGGGTGCCATTGCCTTCTCCAAATACTGTACATAGAAAACCTTAAAGATAGTATCAGAAAATCACTAGAGCTAATCAGTGAATTTAGCAAAGTTGCAGCATACAAATTCAATACACAGAAATCACTTTCATTTCTATATATTAAAAATAAAAAATCAGAAAGAGAAATTATAGAATCAATCCCATTCACCAATGCAACAAAAATAATTAAATATCTAGGAATAAACTTACCTAAGGAGACAAAAGAACTGTATACAGAAAATTATAAGACACTAATGAAAGAAATCAAAGATGACATAACAAATGGAGAGATATTCTGTGTTCCGGGTAGGGAGAATAATATTGTGAAAATGACTGTACACCAAATGCAATCTACAGATTCAATGTGATCCCTATCAAATTACCAATGACATTTTCCCCAGAACTAGAACATCTCATACAGAAACACAAAAGACCCTGAATAGCCAAAGCAGTCCTGAGAAAGAAGAATGGAGCTGGAGGAATCAACCTTGCTGACTTCAGATTTTACCACAAAGCTATAGTCATCAAGACAGTATGGTCCTGGCACAAAATCAGAAACATAGTCCAATGGAACAGGATAGAAAGCCCAGAAATAAACCCATGCACCTATGGGCACCTTATTTTTGACAAAGGAGGCAAGAATATACAATGGGGCAAAGACAGCCTCTTCAATAAATGGTGCTGGGAAAACTGGACAGCTACATGTAAAAGAATGAAATTAGAACACTTCCTAACACCATACACAAAGATAAACTCAAAATGGATTAAAGACCTAAATGTAAGACCAGAAACTATAAAACTCTTAGAGGAAAATATAGCCAGAACACTCCATGACATGAATCAAAGCAAGATCCTCTATGACCCACCTCCTAGAGTAATGGAAATAAAACAAGTGGGACCTGATTAAACTTAAAAGTTTTTGCATAGCAAAGGAAATTATAAGCAAGGTGAAAAAACCCTCAGAATGGGAGAAAATAATAGCAAATGAAACAACAGACAAAGGATTAATTTCCAAACTATACAAGCAGCTCATACAACTCAATACCAAAAAAAAAAAAACAAACAACCCAATCAAAAAGTAGGAAAAAGACCTAAAAAGACATTTCTCTAAAGAAGACATACAGATAGCTAACAAACACATGAAAAGACACTCAACATCGCTCATTATTAGAGAAATGCAAATCAAAACTACAATGAGCTATCCCCTCACACCAGTCAGAATGACCATCATCAAAAAGTCTACAAACAATAAATGCTGGAGAGGGTGTGGGGAAAAGGGAACACTCTTGCAGTGTTGGTGGGAATGTAAATTGATACAGTCACTATGAAGATGGTATTCCCTAAAAAACTAGGAATAAAGCCACCATATGACCCAGCAATCCCACTCCTAGGCATACACTCTAAGGAAACCAAAATTGAAAGAGACACATGTATCCCATTGTTTACTGCAGCACTATTTACAATAGCTAGAACATGGAAGAAGGCAATGGCACCCCACTCCAGTGCTCTTGCCTGGAAAATCCCATGGATGGAGGAGGCTGGTGGGCTGCAGTCCATGGGGTCGCTAAGAGTTGGACACGACTGAGAGACTTCACTTTCACTTTTCACTTTCACGCACTGGAGAAGGAAATGGCAACCCACTCCAGTGTTCCTGCCTGGAGAATCCCAGGGATGGGGGAGCCTGGTGGGCTCTGTCTGTGGGGTCGCATAGAGTCAGACACGACTGAAGCAACGCAGCAGCAGTAGCAGCAGCAGAACATGGAAGCAACTTAGGTGTCCATCAACAGATGAATGGATAAAGAAGTTGCAGTACATATACACAGTGGAATGTTACTCAGCTGTTAAAGGAACACATTTGAGTCAGTTCTAACAAGGTGGATGAACCTAGAACCTATTATACAGAGTGAAGTGAGTCAGAAAGATAAAAATTGTCTTCTAATGCATATATACAGAATCTACAAAATTATTCAGTTTATTAAAGAATTTATTTACAGGGCATTGGAGGAACAGACATAGAGAATAGACTTATGGACATGGGGAGATGGGTGGAGAGGGTGAAATGTATGAAGAGAGTAACATGGAAACTTACTCTATCATATATAAAATAGACAGCTAACAGGAATTTGCTGTATGGCTCAGGAAACTCAAACAGGGGCTCTGTAGCAACCTAGAGGGGTGGGATGGGGAGGGAGATGGGAGGGAGGTTCAAAAGGGAGGGGATATATGTATATCTATGGCTGATTCATGTTGATGTTTGGCAGAAAACAGCAAAATTCTATAAAGCAATTATCCTTCAGTAAAAAAGAAATAAAAATTTTTTAAAAAGCAAAATCAAAAAGTAGGACTACCAAAACTTACGAGTTTCTGCACATCAAAAGAAACAATCAGCAAAACAAAAGACAACCTATAGAATGGAAAAATATTTGCAGCATATCCAATATGGAGCTAATATCCAAAAAATACATTATACTCATACAATTTAATAGCAAAAAACCAAATAGCTCAGTTTAAAATAGATGAAGTAATTGAAGAAGTATTTTTTCCAAGGAAGACATTCAAATGGCCAACAAGTACATGACAAGGTGCTCAACATCACTTAGTCATCAGGGAAATTCAAATGAAAACCACAATGAAATACTGCTTTACACTTGTTAGGATGTCTATTATCAAAAAATAAGAGAAAATAAATGCTAGAAAAAAGGAACCCTGGCAGACTGTTGGTGGAAATGTAAACTGGTATAGCCACCAGGGAAAGCAGTATGGAGATCCCTCAAGAAATTAAAAATAGAACTACCATATGAATCAGCAATCTCACTTCAGGGTACATATCTAAAGAAAATGAAATCATTATATGGAAGAGATATCTGTACTCCCATGTTTATTTTAACATGATTCATAATAGCCTCAGTATGAAAACAACACAGTGTTCATGGATGAAAACATGAATAAAGAAAATGTGATGTTTTGACAATTTTCTGGATTGTATTTGAAGGATGAATTAATAAATAAAATGTACTTAATGAAAATGTGGAATATATGTATACAATGAAATATTATTCAGCCTTAAAAAAGAAGGAAAATCTGCCTTTTGTGGCAGCATGGTTGAAACTGAAGGAAATTATGCTAAGTAAAATAAACCAGAAAGATAATGAAAAATACTGCATGGGATCACATATATGGAATCTAAAAAAAAAAAGAAAAAAAGCCAAACACATAGAATAGACAGTAGAATGGTTGTTGCTAATGACTAGGAGGGAGGGAAATAGGGAGAAGCTGGTAAGAGTACAAATTTTCACTTATAAATAAGGTCTGAGGATCTAAGGTATAAAATGATGATCATAGTTGATAATACTGTGGATTTAATTCAAACTGCTGAGAGTAGAACTTGTGTTTTCACTAAAAAAAGGAAATGTTAAGTGACTTGATGGTAGGAATCCTTTCACAATGCAAATGTGAATCATGTTGAATCATCACATCAATAAAGCTAAAAAAAAGGATATAATCACATGGAGCCAAAGTATCTCCCTACACTTAACTTCCTATTTGTAAGAATAAAAATATACAACCTTACCATGGAATGATTTGACCCTTATCATCTTAATTAAGTGCTCAAACTTGGCATTGCCAATAGTAAAACAATTTGATTTTATGTGTCACCTGAAAGAAGAGACTGAAAAAGTTGGCTTAAAGCTCAACATTCAGAAAACAAAGATCATGGCATCTGGTCCCATCACTTCATGGCAAATAGATGGGGAAACAGTAGAAACAGTGTCAGGCTTTATTTTGAGGGGCTCCAAAATCCCTGCAGATGGTGATTGCAGCCATGAAATTAAAAGACGCTTACTCCTTGGAAGGGAAAGTTATGACCAACCTAGATAGCATATTCAAAAGCAGAGACATTACTTTGCCAACAAAGGTCCATTTAGTCAAGGCTGTGGTTTTTCCAATAGTCATGTATGGATATGAGAGTTGGACTGTGAAGAAAGCTGAGCGCCAAAGAATTGATGCTTTTGAAGTGTGGTGTTGGAGAAGACTCTTGAGAGTCCCTTGGACTGCAAGGAGATCCAACCAGTCCATTCTAAAGGAGATCAGTCCTGGGTGTTCTTTGGAAGGACTGATGCTAAAGCTGAAACTCCAGTACTTTGGCCACCTCATGCGAAGAGTTGAAAAGGGTCATTGGAAAAGACCCTGATGCTGGGAGGGATTGAGGGCAGGAGGAGAAGAGGACGGCAGAGGATGAGATGGCTGGATGGCATCACTGACTCGATGGACATGAGTTTGGGTGAACTCTGGGAGTTGGTGACGGACAGGGAGGCCTGGAGTGCTGCGATTCATGGGGTTGCAAAGAGTCGGACACGAATGAGCGACTGAACTGAAAGGAACTGATGTAATTAATATGAAGTAAGCAGCATTCCCTATAAAGCATTCCTACTGTACTTGTTTAACTTGAAGCTAATTATTCTTTTAAACCAAACTTCCAGTTTATAGGAAAATAGGAGATAAAATAAGCAAGATAATTGACACCCAGATGGAAGTAATCACTCAGGCAAATTCAGATTGTAGAAGTTTTACAAGACAACTGGTCTAGTTTCTTCAAAATTCAATGTTATTAAAAAGAAAAAAAAAGGTATTGGAACTGTCCTCAATTAAGAGAGACTGAAAAGATACACAACCAAATATGACTGATAGATTTCAATTGGGTTTTTGCTCATTGAAAAGAAGCTAACTGAATTTTTTTGTGAACAATTGGCAAATATTTAAGCATGGAGTGGCTTTATGTTAATTACATTAGAGTTACATCAAGCTTTATTTTACATTATGTTAATTTTATCCTGGGCATTAATAGTATTAAAGTTATGAAGGAAAATTTCTTTATTTTTAAGAGATATAAAGGATGTCAATTTTTTAAAGTATCATGATCTCTGCATCTCCCTCTGAAATGACAAAAATTTCACAGTTGTTCCATCTAGATTGATACATGAAATGTGTTTTATCATTCTTTCAATTTCCTCTGTATATTCAAAATGTTTATAACATAAAGTTTAGTGGAGAAAACATATTTACCAAACAGTTTGTTGTCTAGAAAATTGTCCTAATGAATTCATGTTGAATAGTGACAAAAATTTCATCAAACTGTTCTTGATGAAATAATGTAAGTATATAAAAATTATAAATCTAGATAAAGAAGCTTTGTATTCTCAAAGAAAAAATTATCCTCAATAGAATTCTTTTGGCAGATTGATTATAAAATTTATGAACAGTAAAAGGCAAAGAATAGTTAACTTGTTTTAAGAAGGAGGGAAAATTCTTATGTTTCTAAATATAAAGATTTGCAAGCTATTTTTAAGTTAGGAAGATAAGGTACAGTTTTTTTTTAAGGAAGTTCCATACTGTTTTCCATAGTAGCTGCTCCATTTATATTCCCACCAACAGTGTAGGAGGGTTCCTTTTTCTCTACACCCTCTCCAGCATTTATTATTTGTAGACTTTTTGATGATGGCCCTTCTGATCAGTATGAGGTGATACCTCACTGTAGTTTTGATTTGCATTTCTCTGATAATTAATGACATTTAGCACCTTTTCATGTGCCTGTTGGCCATTTGTACATCCTCTTTGGAGAAATGTCTATTTAGATCTCCTGCCCACTTTTTGACTGGGCTGTTTTTTGATTGTTAGTTGTATGAGCTGTTTATATCTTTTTAAAATTAAACCCTTGTCAGTCTCATCTTTGCAAATATTTTGTCCCATCCTGTGGTTGTCTTTTCATTTTGCTTATGGTTTCCTTTGTTGTGCAAAAGCTTTTAAGTTTAACTAGGCCCCATTTGTTTATTTTCACTTTTATTTCCTTTGCCTTAGGAGACAGGTTCAAAAAAATAAGGCTGCAATAAATGTCAAAAGTTTTCTGCTGTTTTCCTCTAGGAGTTTTATAGTATCCAGTCTTGCACTTAGCTTCCCTGGTGGCTCAAATGGTAAAGAATCTGCCTGTAATGCAGGGGACCCAGGTTCGATCCTTGGTTTAGGAAGATCCCCTGGAAAAGGGAATGACAACCCATTCCAATATTCTTGCCTGGAGATTTCTATGGACACAGGAGCCTGGCGAGCTACAGTCCATGGGGTCACAAAGAATCAGACATGACTGAGTAACTAACACTTTCACTTTTTCTACATTTAGGGCTTTAACCCATTTTGAGTTTATTTTTTGTGTATGGTGTTGAACTTCCTTTGTGGCTCACCTGGTAAAGAGCCTGCCTGCAATGTGGGAAACCTGGGTTCGATCTCTGGGTTGGGAAGATCCCGTGGAGAAGGGAAAGGCTACCCACTCCAGTATTCTGGCCTGGAGAATTCCATGGACTACGCATTCCATGGGGTTGCAAAGAGTCAGACAAGACTCAGCTACTTTCACTTCACTTCACTTCATTTCTGTATATGGTGTTAGGAATGTTCCAATTTCATTCTTCTACATGTGGCTGTCCAATTTTTCCAGCATCACTCATTGAAGAGACTGTCTTTTTTCCATTATGTATTCTTGCCTCCTTTGTCGTAGAGTAATTGACCACAGTGTATGGGTTTATTTTTGGGCTTTCTGTCCTGTTCCATTGATCCTGCCAGGCTATCCTGTCCACAGGGATTCTCCAGGCAAGAATATTGGAGTGGGTGGCCATTTCCTTATCCATGGGATCTTCCTGACCCAGGGATCGAACCCATGTCTCTTTTGTCTCCTGCATTGGTAGGCAGGTTCTTCACCACTAGTGCAACCTGGGGAGCACACATGAAGGAATAGTGGAATATGCTGAGTAATAATCCACTATACATATGTATGTACATATAGTATAATATTACTCAGCCATGTAATTTACTCAAAGTCACCAATGACTGAGTAATCAAGCCAAGGTCTGAATCCAGGTTTATCCAACTCTAAAGTCATCTCTTTGTGTTAGAACAGAATGAATGTCCTTGGAGAATTTTAACAGGAAAAAAAGCGTTGGGATGTAAAAATGGATATCAGAGGAGAGTTTCAGGCTATGGAAAGCAGAGGGTGGAAGTTTGCTGCTGCTGCTGCTGCTAAGTCGCTTCAGTCGTGTCCGACTCTGTGCGACCCCATAGACGGCAGCCCATCAGGCTCCCCCGTCCCTGGGATTCTCCAGGCAAGATCACTGGAGTGGGTGGGTGGAAGTTTAGGATTGTAGATAAAAAAAGTAGGGGATGAGAAGTATATTTATTTAATGGAGAGGAGAGGAAGAATAGAGCTTTCCTATTTTAAAGGAATATGACTATTTCTTCAACTATTCTTGTGCCAATATGTAATTGTTTAGATTATTTTATTAGTAAAGGCTTTGATGGATTCAAGTTAAGTAGGTCACTTAGGAACTATTGATTTTTTTAGCCTCTGTTTCTATAAAGTAAAAATACTACTCAATTAGAGATAGAATGGTGTTGAAATTGACTATTTAGAAGAAGAACAAATCAGATTCTCACCTTACATCCTATATAGCAAAAACAAAAGACAGATACATTGAAAAGTTATTTTTTTTTTAAAAAGAAAGAAACCAAGAGGAAACAAAACTTGGAAAAAAAATAGGAAATATCTAGGAATAGAAAAAGGCCTTTAAAGCAGGAAGGCAATGAAATTTCCCTGCTAGCTGGGTTCAAGAATGCTCAGGCATTGCACTAACTTTAGTGATTCTAAGTTAGTGATGATGGAGGTATTTAGGAGATGGTGGGATAGTCAATGTTCAAAATGTTAAATTCCCTGTAAAATCTCCTAAAAGCATATTCCCACCCCTACTTCTTTATATCCAGCAAAGATCAGTGCCAGACCTTTTATTCTGCCAAGATTTATTCCCAATTTAAATCTTGGAAACTGCACACAGGCATAATTATTTTGGTCAATCAGAAGAGAGCTTATTGTGTTTCAAAACAAGTCATGCAAGGAAAGATTTAAGGAATTTCATTTTAGCCTGAAGATGTGAAATTTAAACTTCCACTAAAGGACGCTTAGAGGAAATGTTTAGAGAAAGTCATGGTGTTGGCTAGACTCTTTCTGAGTGACAGTCTGATGTCAGGTATGTGGTAAGAGTTAGTAAGAATCTTACATTTGGCACACTCTAGGTTCTCACACTCTCAGATAACAAGCTGGTCATACTAGAATTTTATTTTCCGTGGTTGTTTAGATTGCATTCCACTGCTGACTTGGTAGCTATTATTCAACTTATATTTTTTAAATGAACATATATCTGCTGGTAAGCAAAGAATACCACAGAGAATATTTTTTCTTGGCTTTTAAGTCTTTGGTCAGAATATTTAGAACTAGATGAATTCCAAGAGAAACAAAGATCTAAGCTAATGCTTATAGTTACTGCTATAGAATTCATATCCTTGTGTGTCATTTCTGACTGTAATTTTTAAATTAGTGTCTATGCAGTGTGAAATAATGTGAGAGTTTCTGCCAAGCAAAGCAAAACTAGGGGATAACGTCACAGGGGGAGTGTTGCCGATCAATGGAATGAGCTCTGAGCAAAAAAGGATATATTTTAAGTGGGAAAAGTTACATAAATATTCTCCGGGTAGAATCCAGAGAATATTGGTGTACTGATAAACTGTCAAGTGTCTGTCCCAATCAGTGTGATTTAGTCTTGCAGACAATTAACACAGCCTGATGTTGATGAAAGAACCAAACAAAGTACATTAATTGTATTACTCAGGGAAGACTGTTAGGAATATTTCAAAGCTACAGACACAAATGGATGTAAGCTCCCTGAATAAATGAACAAAGCAGAATTGGAAAAGTACTAAATGAGCATATCAGGAAAAGTTTATTCTTCTAGGCATTACAGTATGGCAGGTTTCTCTTTATCCCACTAACTAGCCAGAAGTTGGAATTATAGGAACCATACAAGGATTTCATTAGACAGAAAATTAAGTCAATGTATGATATATCAATAAGGGCATTGCTGGGTTTTAGGAAATAAATAAGGACTTTCCAAAAAGCACTGCATCTGAAAGGTTTAAACACTGGGACCCTCAATGCAACAGAGATGCTGGTGACTGATGGAGACTGTACAGAAAAACACTAACGATGCGAAGGATTGGGAGTAAGGAAATAATGAGAAATAATGAGAAAAGAACTGGGAGTAAGGAAATAATGAGAGATTTGACTCTGCCTGGTTAAACCATGATTCAGGCGGGATGTGGGTGATGATGCACAATGTTTTAAAGTTCCCAGTGACCATGAAGGGGAAAGATTTAGTGCTTGTAGAGCAATAAATTCAAGCTAATTATTAGGATAAACTTTCTGACAGTGTTATTTGTTTTATTTGGGAGATAAAGTGTTCCTAGAGTGAGGAAATGGGGAAGGTTAAGACAAATACCAACGGAGTGGAACACATTTTATAATAGGATAGCAGTGTAATGTCTAACACATGATCTAATGGCAGGCATATGACTATGGAGCCCAGACTTACTGTTGGGCAGATAGTCACTTGAACTCCTGGGCATTATTGGGTTAGGAGGAAGTAAGGTGACTACATAACTTTCTCTCTGATTGAGGTCACATCTGTAAAGAGAAAGAAATGGGTTCTTCTCTGCTTCATCATGGGAAGGTCCCCAAGGGAGGCATAAGCTAGGACCAAATGTGGGTGAATATAGAAGGGATCTGTAAGATGAGAATAGTACTTTTTGAAGCCTAAGGCTTTTGGTTTCTTGTGCTTTGGGGTGACATTTTGCTCGCCACCTCCATTTGGCCCCTGGATCTCTAAATTTCATGGGAATATTAAACCTCTTGTTAGTACTTTATTTTTAAATAATGCTTATCAAGTGGCACTCCTAAGCAAGCAATGGACAGGTTTATGAACATTTCTTGGATTTATTTGTCCCTAGTGGCAGTTATAAACCCAAGCCACAAGTTCAAACCCAGGTCTTTAGAGTCACTCAGATTTTGCATTCACTGTTAAATTTGTAGCGTCTTTGACTTTTTCTTGATTCCTTGTGTGTAAGAGTCTTAGGTTGCCAGTATTGCTGGGTTTAGCATGATATTTTTCTTACATTCTCTTGGGTTCTTCTTAAGAAGGGCAAACCTGTCATTCTTTTTCTGTATTGCTCAGGCAGAACTATTCAGAATACCCATAACAATCTCGTGTTTTTCCTCACAAGATTCCCTTTACCCAGTCATGCAAATCTGGTTAAAAATAGCCTTTGTTTAACAATACCCAGAGCGAGAACTATCCATACAAAGAGTGGCAAGAGCTTTGGGAAGGTAAGGAAATTGGGGAAGTAGGGAAAGAGGAGATATGCAGTCTTCTTGTACTATGAGACGGACAAAGAGATATACTAGTAATATAAAGACAAGTAAACAAGTTTTAAATAGATTGTGTCCATTTAAATCAACAAATGTTTCTTGTTTGCTAATATATGCAAGGATCAAGAAAGAAAATCCATAGTATGTAAAGATCAGTGAAATTACACATTAAAGAATTAATTGTCTCTTGGAAGAGGATTGGACACATGATATATTTGATATCAGTTGGGAATGATGTGATTCTATTGCCTCTTAGATAAGGGAGAGGCAAGGCAACAAATGACAGGTTACATTTTCATGATCAGCTTGGCACCCCTGGCTTACACACTTGCAGCCTTCACCTACTAGAGAAATGAAACTGTAGCTTTATGGGAAAAGTAGCATTCTTTATTGAATGGTTTAAAAGTATTCTTAAGGAGATCTCACTTTTTCCTCTTGCCCCTTTATACTTTATCACCCTTCTGATTTTATTGTAATATTTATTACAATGACTTATAAGTAACCATTTCCATTTTATTCTCAGCTTTTAAAAAATTTATATTGGAGTATTGTTGATTAACACTGATTAACATTGTTGATTAACAATGTTGTGTTAGTTTCAGGTGTATAGCAAAGTGAATCAGTTATATGTGTATCTATTCCTTTTCCAAATTTTTTCACATTTGGGTTATGACAGAGTATTAAGCAGAGTTCCCTCTGCTATATAGTAGTTCCTTGTTGGTTAACTATTTTAAATATAGCAGTGAGTACATGTCAATCTCAACTCTCAATGTATCCCTCCCTACTTCCTTCCCTGCTTGGTAATCATAAGTTCATTCTCTAGGTCTGTGAGTCTGTTTCAGTTTTGTAAATAAGTTCATTGATACCATTTTTTTTTTAGATTATTCATATAAGTGATATCATATATTTGTCTTTCTCTATCTCATTTATTTCACTTAGTATGATAATCTCCAGGTCTATCCATGTTGCTACAAATGGCATTGTTTCATTGTTTCTATTCCATTGTATATATACAGTATATTTTCTTTATCCATTCATCTTTCAATTGGACATTTAGGTTGCTTCCATATTTTGGCCATTGTAAACAGCACTGCAGTGAATATTGGGGTTCATGTATTCTTTTGAACCTTTTTTTTTTTTCTGGTCATGTTTATATGCCCAGGAGTGAGATTGATTGCTTGGTCATATGATAGCTCTGGACTTTCCAGATGGCACTAGTGGTAAAGAACCTGCCTACCAGTGCAGGAGACTTAGAGATGTGGATTCAATCCCTGGGTTGGGAAGATCCCCTGGAGGAAGACATGGCAATCCACTCCAGTATTCTTGACTGGAGAATCCAATGGACAGAGGAGCCTGGTGGGCTACAGTCTGGAGGGTGGCAAAGAGTCAGACATGACTGAAGAGACTTAGCCTGCATGCATTAGTTCAGTTCAGTTGCTCAGTCATGTTCAACTCTTTGCAACCCCATGGACTGCAGCACACCAGGCTTCCTTGCGTCACGCATTCTTGGAGCTTGCTCAAATTCATATCCATTGAGTTGGTGATGCCATCCAACCATCTCATCTTCTGAATGCATAGTAGCTGTATTTTTAGTTTCTTAAAGGATCTTCATACTCTTCTCCATCGTGGTTGCACTAATTTACATTTCTACCATCAGTGTAGGAGGTTTCCTTTTCTCTACACCCTCTCCATCATTTACTGTTTATAAGCCACTCTGACCAGTGTGAGGGGATACCTCATTGTAGTTTTGATTTGCATTTCTCCATTTTATTCTTAGGTTTTATTAGTTTCAGTCTTTACAGATTCCTGGGAATATATATTTCATCACCAGTTCTGTCTTAATATGTCCTAAACAGGATTTACCTTTTTCTATGATGATACTCACTCTTCCAACTTTCATGACTAGCTCTCACAGAATCTTTCAAGTGTCTGTCACCCAGGCTCCACATCCTTTCATTATCTTTGATTCTTTCTCCCATTTATGTATCTGGATACCAGTACATGTCAATTAGTCACTTATCCAACAAACTGTATCCTTGTCCAGGTTACCATCAACTGTCCCTTTGACTATTACAATTACCTTCTCTTTTGCCCATCTATAATTCATTCTCCATACATCGGCCAAAGCAGTTTTTAAGATATTAATAAAGGGAATTTCCCAATGCCTTATCACACTTATAATAATTTACTTCAACTCAAACTCACAAGGGCCTAGATGATATAAATCCTGCTTCATTTCCAACCCCATTTTATATTACTCTTTGCTTCCGACATAAATCCACACTGTCTTTCTTTCTCAGAGAAGGCAACGGCACCCCACTCCAGTACTCTTGCCTGGAAAATCCCATGGATGGAGGAGCCTGGTAGGCTGCAGTCCGTGGGGTCGCTAAGAGTCAGACATGACTGAGCGACCTCACTTTCACTTTTTACTTTCATGCATTGGAGAAGGCAATGGCAACCCACTCCAGTGTTCTTGCCTGGAGAATCCCAGGGACGGGGGAGCCTGGTGTCTATGGGGTCTCACAGAGTCGGACACGACTGAAGCGACTTAGCAGCAGCAGCAGCAGCAGCAGTCTTTCTTTCTATTCCACCACCATACCAAACTCATTCCCTAATAAGGGTTTTGCATTAGCTGTTCCCTCTGCTTGTTGTGCTTGTCCAGATCTTTACCTGGCTGGTGGCTTCTCCTGTCATTCAAGTCTCAGCTGAAATATCTTGTCACTAGCTTGGGGAAGGCACCCTGATCATCCTCCTCTCAGTTTTTCTTTATAACAGGACCCTTCATAGCTTTCATTACTATCTGGTATATTCTTTACACATATAAGCTCCATGAAAGTTTGAGACTAATTTCTCATTTTCAGCCCTATATTCTTAGAGTCTTCTGAAGTATCTGGAAGAAACAGCTATACAGAGACATTCACAGAACTTTGCACTGGGGGTAAAGAAATGAATATGATAAAATGCCATTGTTGGAAAAGTGAAGGTGAAAGTGTTAGTCGCTTGGTTGTGTCCAACTCTTTGTGATCCCATGGACTGCAGCCCATCAGCCCCATCCCATGTGTCTGTGGAATTCTCTAGGCAGGCGTACTGGAGTGGGTAGCCATTCCTTTCTCCAGGGGATCTTCCCATCCCAGGGATCAAAGCCAGGTCATCATTGTAATATCTGTTATCCATTTGACATTGTTGCCCAGTCCATAAGTGACGCAACTAATTGTTCTCTCTTAGACTTCTATGATCCAACAGACTATCCCTTTGAATTTACACCTTCTCCTTTTGGAAACATAACACTGTGAGTGGTTTTGTTATACCTGGCCAGGGAATTGTTCTGTCTCTTCAAGTTGGCTTCATGGAGATCAGATGCCATCAATCTGTGCTACTTTGATGTATCACCTTCAGTGCTTAATTATGAAACTGTATTTCTTATTATTGCTGTATGCTTTAGTTCTGTCTTAACTAGATAGTTAATGCTCGTGCTTTCTCTAAATTCATGTTATTGTTCAATCTGTGCATGCATGCTAAGTCACTTCAGTCAGGTCTGACTCTTTATGACCTTATGGAGTGTAGCCTGCCAGACTCTCTGTCCATGGGACTCTCAAGGCAAGAATACTGGAGTGGGTGCCATGACCTCCTCCAGGGGATCTTCCCAACCCAAGGATCAAATCCACCACTCTTACATCTCCTGCACAGGCAGGTGGGTTTTTTACCCACTATTGCCACCTGGGAAGCCCATCCTTCAATACAGGCACACCTAATAAACTCTTTTCAGGTTGATTTTTCAATATTATTCTCATAATGATGACAGTCTCTAAATATGACATTTGGGAACATTTTCTTCCCTGTCTGTTGTTTTTGTTCCAAAACATAGAAAAGAAAGCGTGCCTTGGGGAAAACCTTCACTTACAGCATTCACCAAAAGAGAGTAAGCAACTGATAGAAGGGACAAGGCTGATAGTTTTATTTTACTTCCCAGCAACAGAGTGAGATGCTAATAATGAAGTTTTTAAAATAATCCCTTGAAATGAAAATGCAGTTCAAATGAACTTTTGCTTTATATATTTCTTTAGAGTAAAGATGGCTGAAATTTAATCCTCTACCATTTTCAATACACCGAGTAGCATAAATCCTAACCAGGTTTTAATTCGTTTCTTTGAGGAAACTCTTTTCTTTATGCCTCATTTCCTGAATCCTACTCTGCCGTCCAGTTTGCTGCTATCCTGAGTGCTGTTTTCAAAATTGATCTAATTACAAATGGAGACTGTTTGAATCATGGAAACTTATTACCCATGATAATTTGCTACTCATTAAAAAAAAAAAAGATTATTGAATACACTTTATCTAACATGCTCATCTACTTAATATTTTATATAATATATTCAAAATATGATAATAGTTAACTAATTAATCAATAACAATCCTCATTTATTGAGGAAGTGCTACATCCTAGGGACAGGATTAAAAACTTTACCTGCTGACTTTTTACCTAGTCTTAATTCTGTGAGATAATTCATACTATTTTGTATAGAGAAAGAAATGCATCTATTTTAAGTAAGTGAATAAAGTAGAACTCAAATAGGGTTCTTTGCGGCTACAATGTCTCTGGCCTTAATTTATTTGCTATGTAAAATTTCACTGACGCTGTGGTCAATTTGACTTGTATTCAAAGCCTGCTCTGCCTTTACTAATTATCAGCATGCAAGGGGAGCTTGAATGATTGATGGAGTACACTGACATTGGTGAACAGTTTGGCAGCTGATCACTGGGGATGATTGCTAAGACTTTTTTAGATAGAAAGAGTAATAGTATTTGGAGTCACAAGACTTGCGTTTAAATTCTAAATCTAAGAATCTCTTGGATAAGTTACTTAATGAGCTTGAGCCTTAACCTTCTTGTCAGTAGAGTTAATAGTATTAATATTTTCCCCCAGAGATGCTTCAGGTATTATATTACATGAAATTATATTGAGGATGGGAAAATCTAAGCTTGAGTTTAAGTAGAAGTTCACAGTGATTGTTAAACTGATGGAAAGATTTACCTTCCAGAAACCTATTCTCATGGATACTTAGGAATTTTCTGGCATGTCTGGGGAAATGGTGGGATAACCTCAACGTAGATTCTTTTGCAGGGTAATGAGGAACCCTCAGGAAGAAAATTCATCCTCAAGGAAGAAAGATCTAATACCCAGTCTCCTACATTGCAGGCAGATTCTTTACCATCTGAGCCACCAGGGAAGCCTGCAATATATTTAATCAAATAATAAAAACTTAATTATTGTAAGGGCTTCCCAAGTGGCGCTAGTTGGTAAAGAACCTGCCTGCCAATGCTCCACATAAGAGACGTGGATCTGTCTGCAGTGCAGGAGACCCAGGCTCGGTCCCTAGATCAGGAAGATCCCTTGGAGGAGGGCATGGCAACCCATCCAGTCTTCTTGCCTCAAAAATCCCGTAGACAGAGGAGTCTGGTGGGGTACAGTCCCCAGGGTCATAAAGAATCAGACACGACTGAAGTGACTTAACACACACACATAATTACTGTAAAGAAGGAAGAATTCTAAATAGAGTTTGGTGTCCATCAGTAAAAATTATCTCCCAACCTAGTCACCACTGAACTTTAGACCAAAAGCTAAGTAGAGCACAAAATGGAAAGAACTATTTACTAAGCTCCTTATAGAATTTTGTAGCACAAGAAGAAGTTGCCTTGGGATTTGTCTGACAGAGGGAAATACAGGAAAACTCTACCTTTGCCGCAGACCATCTCAGAAGTTTAGAAACTTGGAGCTTTTAAAAAATTGTGTCAAAAACACAGGAAGCACTGGTGGCACCAGAAGAAAAGATAGTTTACATATCACCTTGATTGATCTAACGGATGCCAGATTGCGGGTGAAAGTATTTCTGGGTGGATCTGTGACACTGTTTCCAGAAGAGATTAGCATTTGAATCAGTGAACAGAGTGTCCCACCCCAATGTAGGTGGGCATCATCCAATCTTTTGAGGACTCAAATAAAACAAAAAATTGCAGGAAGGGTGAATTTGCTCTCTTTCTGCTTGAGTTGAGTGATCCATCTTCGCCTGCCCAAACACTGACATTCCTGCCTCTTAGGCTTTCAGACTCAAGTGCAGTGGCAATTCAATGGAACACAGAACATTTTTCCAATGAGTGGTACAATTGAACACCATATGCAAAAAGTAATAAACTTTAACCACATACTCAAATTGGTTCAGAGATCTAAATGTAAAAGATAAAGCTTTAAAACTTTCAAAAGAAAATGTAGAAAAAAATCTTCATGACTTGGGATTAGGCAAAGAATTCTTAGATATTACACCAAATGATGATCCGTTTGTAAAATGACAAATGGACTTCATCAAATTTAAAACATTTGCAGTGAAAAAGAATGTTAAGAGAATGAAAAGACAAACTAAAGTCTGGAAGAAAATATTTGCAAATCATGTATTAGACAAAGTACATGTAACCAGAATATAAAAGTCTCAAAACTCAACAGTCAAAACACAAACTACTCAATTAGAAATGGCAAATGATTTGAACAGATACTTCATTGAGGGGACATATGAATATCAAATAAACCCATGAAAAAAAGATTCACATCTTTAGCCATTGGGTTAATGCAAATTATAACTATGATGAGATAACACTAGACAGCTGGCAAAGACACAGAATAACTGAAACTCTCATTCATTGCTGTTGATGATGCAAAATGGTACAGTCACTGTGGAAAACAGTTTAGCAGCTGTCATAAAGCTAAAAATACACTTAACATATGACCCAAAAATTCTATTCCTAGGTATTAACTTTAGTGAAATGAAAACATATATTCACACAAAAACCTGAGATGAATGTTTATAGCAGCTCTATTCATAATTGCTCCAAACTAGAAATAGTCCAACTGTCCTTTAACAACTGAATGGATAAACAAACTGAGGTTCATCCGCACAATGGCATACTACTCAGCAATGAAAATGAGCTATTAATAAATTATTTGGATAAGTCTCAACGATATTATGCTGACTGAAAGAAGCCAGTCTCAAATTTTTATATACTGTATGATTCTATGAATATGATATTCTCAGAAAGACAAATATAGTGACAGTAGATGCCAGGGGTTAGGAATGCGGAGTGGGAACAGCTACAGAGGGGCATCATTAGGAATTATTTAGGATGAGGAAACAGATGTGTGTCCTGACTATGGTGGTGGTTACATGAATCTCTACATGTGTTAAAGTTCATAGATCTGTACACAAAAAATTAATTTTGGTGGTGGTGGCTTAGTCGCTAAGTCACTCAGTCATGTCTGACTCTTGCAAACCCATGGGCTGTAGCCCACCAGGCTCCTTTGTCCATGGGATTTCCTAGGCAGGATTACTGGAGTGGGTGCCATTTCCTTCTCCAGGGGATCTTGTCCACCCAGGGACTGAACCCACATCTCCTGCACTGCAGGCAGATTCTTCACCAACTGAGCCACCAGGGAAGCCCCCAAATTAATTTTACTGTATATTAATTATAAAAAAATCATGAAGGGCAGCACTCTCCCAGGCTGTCTGCATCACCAAATGCTGTCCTGTTCTTACACTCTATTGCCACATTACCATCTTTTCCAAAAGTGATTCAAACCCACTTCTTTTACCTACTCCATAATATTCAGCACATTATTCTCTGTGTCACTGAAACTGCTTCCTAAAGGCACTCATGATCCCTATTCTTCTGCCCATGAGGACTTCCTTAATAATTCTGCTCACTCTGCCCTTGACTCCTTTAACTCTTTCTGTATCCCTCTTCTTGGCACATGTTCTAACACTTAGATTATTCAAAAAATGTTTTAGGTGCATATATTGATCTGTCATAACCAAAAATCTTTTTCTTCAAAGAGCATGCAGATAGAGGACAAAGCCCAGACTTGCTGGAGCCACAGTAATCAGAACGTTATGTTGAAAAAAGAGCCAATATAATTTCTATGAATGTGAGACTTTGGGGAGGATAGCTTAGGACAAAATACCTAACTCCGATTGTCTACCAAATTATTACTTACAAAATTTCATTGAAGAATATACATACACATAACCACATATGTACATGTGCACACACACATAACTCTACTAAGCATACTTAGTTATCACTGGCCATTCAAAATGACTGGTTATGGTTACAGTGAGGTGAGGTGGTAGTTTTTTATTTTTATTTTTTAGATTAAGCACTTGTAAAATTTCCTTTTCATATCTCTTTTATATAATGCTTGGCATGTTTGCTTTGGCCTCTCTTCTAATTTAATTATTTTGATCATTTATGTTTTTGCAATCAAGAGATGGAAGGGTCCAGAATATTTTGACATTGGTGAAGTTGCAAAATATTTTTACTCCAAACACCCTATCTTCAGCCAGACTAGTTGCGTGTGGTTTTTCTGCTGGAAATGTTCATTCCACGCTCATTCAGTACACACTGATTGACAGCTCACCACGTGCCAGGCACAATGATAGCTGTTGTGAGTAAAATGATGAATAAAACAGAAACAGCACCTGCATTCACGGGGTCTACAGTCTAGTGACCGTAGACAGACAAATGAGCCAGTATTTGCAGGGCCAGTGTGTTAAGGGTATATGCAAGTTACGGATGCACACAGAAGAGCTGCCTGACCCAGTCACTGAAGTCAGAGATGGTTTCCTGGAGGGAATGATGCTCGGCTGAGTTTTCGGAATAAATAACACTTTTAGGGGCCAAGAATGATGGGGAGGGATTGACCGAAGAAAAACATGGGACAACGTTAGGTCCGAGAGTCCTGGGATTTGATACCATCTTAACCTGACCTATCAGAAACTTGGCGTCATTCTCCTGCAAAGTCCTCCCTTGCTTCTCTGAAACACAGGCTCTTCTGTCCTGTGAACTCAGCAGAATATTTTGCCCGAATCTATCTTTTGGCATGTCTGTGCTGCCTGAAAGCAGAATATCTTTTCATATGGGTGAGCCAGTTAGGATCACAGGCTCTTGGGTAAGAGTCCCTAGGTTTGCTCTGGATTTGAATTTCAACTGTGTGATATTTTGCTATGTATTATCCTCTCTAGAGGCTTCAGTTTCATCATCTGTAAAATGTGAGTAATAATACCTACTATACAGGGCTATTATTACAAAGGTTAAGTGAGGTCACAAATGCAACAGCTCATTTCCTTAACAGTGCACGTGCTATTGTTAAGCATCCAAAATAAATGTTACCTATTACTAATATGTGTGTGTGCCATAGTTTCCCAGCTAAATTGTAAGTTCCTGGAAGGCAAAACCAAGTTTTAATCAAAAAAGGCTAAGAGTATTCCACACAAAATTGTATTGAATTCCTTCAATAATTCCCTGAGTTTTATATTATTTTTCTGTTGTTTCAGATGTGAAGGCTGAGGCTCAGAGATGTTAACTTAAGGTTGCCAGTGAGTAAAGGGAGAATTAATCCCACATCCCTCTCACTGTAAAGACTCTGCCATTTCCATGACATAATGAAATAAGAGAAGCAAAATGTGTCACTCTGGGGTTTGGGGTTACAAACAACAGAAATGGAGATTGACTTATTTAAGCTGAAAGGAAATGATTGGAAGGTTACCTGGTAGCTCTCAGATTAATGGGATGGCTGGAGGTCAAGGTCTGAGAAGGGAAGCTGAGTATCTAGAAACACAATCTGGTTAGTGTGCTTCCATAGTTCCCAATCTGAGACACCAAAGCAGAGTCTAAACATACCCTGCCTTTTCCTGACAATTCTGTAGAATTGCTCACTGGCTCAGTCATGTCCAGCTCTTTGTGACCCCATTGACTATAGCCCGGCCAGGCTTCTCTGTCCTTGAAATTTTCCAGGCAAAAATACTGGAGTGGGTTGCATTTCCTTCTCGAGTGGATCTTCCCTGACCAGGGATCGAACTCACATCTCCTACACTGGCAGGTGGTTTCTTTACCACTGAGCCACTTGGGAAGCTGTAGTTTTACCCAAAGCAATAAATATGTTTTAAATCTAGGAAATAGTGAGACTGCTTTATCTGTTCTGCTGGCTGTGCCTGGATTCCAAGCCAGTTTGCCAGCCTAAGAGAAAGGAAAGATTTGAGTTTTAAGTGTTGGGTGTTTCTCTGTAGGTTTCTGGGAACTGAGATGATACAGAATAAGCACAGAGAGGAGAAAGGGACTGGGATTCTAGCTGCTGTGAAAGACTCAAGGAAAACTTCGAGTATAAGGCAAATGAGAAGGAAAAGGAAATATGAACACAGAGATTAAGTCTAGGAAAAGATCCTAAGAGGAATAAGAAAACAAGACTAGTTTTATATAATGTTTGTGAATAAGAAAAAAAAAACAGAGAATCAATATCTAATAATATGGGACATCCTGATTTAGAGATCAAAATAGAAACAATCAGGCTAATTATAGGAAGAGTTTAGAGGGGACCAAAGAAAAAGACTTTGGGGTATTGTGTCAGAAAAGTTATTAAAAGGAAATTAAGAGTTCCAGTTTCCTTCCCACTCCCCCACAAAACTGAAAGGTTGTTTGGGCCTCACATTTTCCAGTAAGACCATGGATTCCTAGCTGAGTCACATGCACACTAAATCCTTTCATATTTCCATTGATGTGTGAGTGTGTGAGGTGGGGTGTCCAACCTCTCTCTGGGCCCTTAGCTTCAAGGACAGAAACACAGAGAATGGAGAGGGAAGAAAATAACCATCTAGCTGCTCAAAGTATAAAAATTTAATAGTAGAGGTGAGTGTTGAGTTTTTTTGTGTGTGTGTTTTTCATGAGCATGCACGTTATTTTAAATATAGCAGTAAGGACAGAGAGTTGGACTGTAAAGAAGGCTGAATGCCAAAGAATTGATGCTTTAGAATTGTGGTACTGGAGAAAACTCTCCCTTGGACTGCAAGGAGATCAAACCAGTCAATCCTAAGGGAAATCAACTCTGAATATTCATTGGAATAACTAATGATGAAGCTGAAGCTCCAAGACTGGCAACCTGATGCAAAGAGCAGACTCATTGGAAAAGACCCTGATACTGGGAAAGATTGAGACAAAGAGGAGAATGGCAACATCAGAGGATGAGATGGTTGGATAGCATCACCAACTCAATGGACATGAGTTTGAGCAAACCTTGGGAGAGAGTGAAGGACAAGGAAGCCTGGCATGCTGCAGTCCATGGGGTCACAGTGAGTCAGATACAACTGAGTGACAGAACAACAACATGTCAATCCTAGATCAGTGCTGTTTTTATCGAGATCCTCCACTGCAAGCTATGCCTGCATCAATATATTTTATTATCAGGACTTTCCTCCATGTGAACGGGGGGAATTGTTAGAATCACTTTTTCATTTCCTGAGGACTTCACGTCAAGCATTATTCTAGATGTCGTCATTAAATCCTTATGTCAGTCTATGGGGTGACTGTCTCCATTATGCAGAAGAGGACTCTGAAGCTTGTGAGTTTAGATAGTGTGCACAAGTTCACACATAAAGAATCTGGGACTCTAACTTGTGTCTCGGAACACTTTGGCAGTTTAGCTGACTTCTGCTATAGATAAAAGAATACCAGTCCTTTAAATCCTAAGGCATAAGTTGTTCAGCAAAGATCTGGAGGCAGGCTGTTCAGCAACGCAGTGATGTCATCAAGGACTGGGATTTATATCTTTCTACTTGGCTATATGTGTTGCTGCTATCTCATGTCCAAGAGCATGAACAGTATGTTGCAGTTTTAGGCGTCCCATGGAGACATGACTGTGTCTGTTTGAAAAGAGGAAGGGGCATGTCCTCCATAAATCTCTTTTTTATTAGTGAGAAAATCCACCCCTTGCCAGTGTCTCATCTAAGTTTCACCACATATATGGTTGACTAGTATTAAGTCACATGCCTATGCCTAAATCCAGCTGCCTTCCATGATCAGGGAATTACTATGATTGGCTTTGATCAATGATGATTCATTGGCTGAGATGGTTATGGGGTCAGCTTCCCTTGAAAAAGAAGGGTGTTCATAGGGAAAAGTGTGGTGGTGATGGCAGCTGGGAAGGCAAGTGAATTTCTCTGCCACAGTTATCACAAAATTCTTGTTCTAGGAACCAACTTAGTTCTAATACAAGTGATGGAAATGAAAGAGAGAAGAGGAAGGAAAAGCAAAGTGGAGAAGAGGGAAGGGAAAGGAGGGTATTTCATTGCTAAGTTGTATCCAGCTTTTTGCAACCCCGTGGACAAACTCACAGGACTATAGCTCACCAGGTGGTGGCTCTGTCCACGGGATTTCAGGGGCAAGAACCCTGAAGTGGGGTGGCATTTCCTCCTCCAGGGGGTCTTCCCAACCCAGGGATCTAACTCAAGTCTCTTGTGTATCCTGCCATTGGCAGGTAGATTCTTTACTACTGAGTCAGCTGGGAAGCCTGAGGTAACACTTACAGATCATTTATTGTGTAAATTATTTAAGTCCCTTTCACACACTTCACCATATGTGCTTTCTATGGTACTTTTATTGAACCCATTTTCAAGAAGCTCATAGAGACTTTCAAAATCACATGTCCCCACAATGGAGAAATGATCATTTTTATCCAAACTGATGGATTAGAAAGTGTATGTTCTATTGCTCTTAGGGAAGATTGATTAGAAGTTATCCATTATTGATTCAAGTATAAAGGAGACATATCAAAGAAAAACTGCCATCTTTTTCTGGAAAACTAGTCTAATACCTCTTGGCACCTTCAACTCTCTCTGCATACCCAATCAAGCTGAATCACTAATTCACTGCTTATATGCACGCACTGTGCACTCGTCTATGTTGTATTTCTTGGTATTGGATAATTGAGGAAGAGGAGACTTTTCTGACCGTCCACTCGATCCTTATTTCCACATATCAGAAGCTATGACAACCATAGACAGTATTGGTAGGGAACCAAGAAAAAAAAGAAAAAAAAAAAAAAAAACAAGCAGAAATGGTACAAGGAACTCCAAGAGAGGCTTCTAATATTTCATTGTTATTGAAAATTACACTTCATAAAAAGTCTTGTTCATTTAAAGTTTGAAGAGTGACAGAAAAATGGCTTTCAGACTTAGGTCTGCTAAATGTAGGATAAATCAAAAAAGATGGAACAAGGAGAAACTTCAAGAAAAACAAAACAGAAAGTCAGTATGCAGTATAAATAACACTTCATTAGTGCTGTAGTGCCTTACCAAACAGCCTAGAAAATTCCACTGTGTAATCATAGTATATGGTGTAGGAGAGAATAATTTACTATCATTTGGGGTCTGTAATCCCTACCATGGAAAGGGGAATGTTCACATATAACTCTCTAATGATAGTGGACTTGCAGGCATAAATCCCTAAATGATGAGATGTGAATATATTTTAGAAATTCAAGTTTCTGTTGGGTTAGAAAAAGTTAGGCTCTCTGGTTTGATTGGCTTTCAATCTATTGCTTATCTGGTGAGAACTGCAGTCTTGGGAGTGAGCTACATCCATTCTGTATCTTAAGAGGGGCCACCCTCCAGGGTAGGGCATAGTGGCTTAGCCTCTTTCTCATAGGCACACATCAACACTATAAACACACAAGTTTTAGTTAGTCGTAGTCAATGCCAAAGCCATGGCAGCCTGCCGCACCATCCAAAAACACTCTCAGCAATAAATCAAGTGTTTTCTGTCAGGAAAGCTTTTTCTGTGCTAAGTTTTAGATGTTCTGCTTAGAGTGGGTCCAGAGAAAAAAATGAAGAACAGGGAAAATTAATAATAATTAATAATTTCACGCTTCACCCTTCAAACTCTCCTTTCCTCTCTTAGCAAAGGTTCTTATCTCAATACTGCTTAATTCTCAAACTCTCTTCTATGAAATCATCTCTAAAGCAAAGATCTAAAACTTATTAACGTGGGAATGTAAATGAAAGACAGGAGTTTAAGTGTTACTTCTCTCAGAGGCATTTTTTTAAATTTCAAATCTCAATCTAATCCTTCAGCTAAGCACGATTTAGAAAGTTTTCCAAAGGAATGTTCACCAGACAAAGAATACTAGGTATTGTACAAGAACTAGAGAGTTCCTGGAGGCTGGATTAGACCATATGATGTCTGTGTGGCAATGCTTATTTGTGGGGAGGGATCATTAGGGTTTAACCAGAAAACCATATAATTACAGTAGATCCTTGAACAACACAGGGGCTAGTGGCACCGGCCCCTATTAGGTGAAAATCCATGACCTTACAACTGGCCTTCCATATCTGTGGTTCCACATCTCCAGATTCAACCCAGAGTGGATCTTGTAGTACTGTAGTACACATTTATTGAAAATAAATCCACATAGACGTGGACTTGAGTAGTTCAAACCCATGTTGTTGAAGGATCTCTCATATAATCAAGCAGGAGAAAGATGTCTAAAGGAGAGACAAATGTGGAAAATCAGATTCAGATACCAGGCAGAAGGGGTAGAGGCTGGGGAGTGATAAGACTAGTGTTCCAGCATCAGTGATTTAGGGGGAGGCTGTGGATGATACAGAGAATGCCAGAAACCCCTTGTGAAATGACACAGGCTACACAAGATGGGCTGGGTTAAATCAGGCTTCTTTATCTGGTGGGACGGGTGGCAGAGAAGTGAACAGTGGTCCATGGACAGCCTTCAGGAAGTCTGAAAGCACCTTAAACTCTTACTTATAATGTTGTGCACAAAGACTTGAAGTTTTAAGTTCTCAGAGCAGCTCCACCCTCAAGGGTCTAAGTACAGCCTCCCAGTGAAAGGGGTCTTGGTGGGCCCCTGCAATCCGCTGCAGTGGCAGTGGTCTATTGTCAGGCGTGTGTTCAGCCTGGTTCCCACCTTCTAATTCCATCTTCTTTCGGCACCTGTAGCAGAACTGATAGTCCATGTTCGTTTCCTCCTTCCTTCTGGTACCGTGAAAGGGAGGAAATGTTTACTTGACTAGTACTGCTTTGCAGTAGTATCTCTGTCTCTCTCCCCCCATGAAAATGAACCGGGGTGTCCTTCCACTGCTCCACCCTGGAAATGCAGCTTGTCACCCCTGCCCCGTCACTGCTCTGCTGGCAGACCAATGAGTTAGCTACAGGCTCTCATCTTTCCGATTTCTCAGGTGTGAGCCAGATGTCACTCTACATGCAGAATACGAGAGAACACAGAAACACATATCAAGCTCTCCAAAACACCCCTTTCCCTAGAATTACAGTTGAAGGCGAGGTAAGGATAGAACACTCAGTACACTAATAGCACTTTCAAAAATCTTTTTTGATTTCACACCTTAATTTTTAAAATCAAAACTCCTTTTTGATTTCCTTTGGCACTTTAAATGTTTTATGCTATCACGTGGGTGCCAGGTGAAGGTATGGAAGCCTGTAATGAGAGATATCTTCTTGCAAACCTTCCTTGGACAATCTTCCAGTGAGGTATGGAAGGAGATGGAATCTTTCCTTGGAGCTATGTGTAAAACTAAGCCTGAAATTGTTTCATTTTGACCACCTGTGACTTGTGGGTATGTTAGGGGGTGGCATGGATTCCATGACCAGAAGCAGTATCCACTGGAGACAGGAACCAGCCTCCCAAAGCACAAAGAGCTCTGAAGAAATCAGTCCTGAAGAAGCATGGCTTCCTCTGGCAAAAATGGGCAAACATTTGGTTTATACCTGAAGAGGAGGCTTGCCTGGTCTGCATTTTACTATTTTGTGTAAACATGTTCTTTCAGGGCACATGCTTCTTCTTTTATTGGATGTTTAGAGTCACATATCCCTGTTGATGGGGTACATACGGTGGGATGCAGAGGCTGAAGAACCAGAAGAGAAGAGAGGAAGAGGGGTTTCCAGGCAGATCCTTTAGAGAAACTTTTATGTTTGCAAACAGCAGCAACAATAATGATGAAATATCACGCAGGGGCTGACTTGGATTTCTGTTCTAAAACAGAGTATTTGCCATCCAGAGGGTTTTTAGTATTCCGGTCTGTAGCAGGAGTGGCTTGCGGCCAGTCTCAACATTGCTAGAGAAGCCCAGAGGGTTTTCTTAAAAGTCCCAAATTGTTTGTGTTCTTTTCAAAACAGAATGAAATACAGAGCTATCTCACTTATCCAGCCCTACGGGGAACAGACCATTCCACAGAAATGCATTTTTCAGCTTGTGCCATGATTTAATAAAGTTTGCAAAACTGTTTTTGGTTGGCTTTTTTTTTTTTTTTGGTTCACCCTATTTTATTCCAATCTTTACAACAACCCATAGAATAGAATATGAGAGCCTTTCTTATCCCACTTGTAACCTGACTTGCCATCATGATACAGGTAGAATAACTCGTGTTTGCCTTCCATGGCTCTGGGTCTTCTGATCCCATGGGTATTTCAGAAGTCTTTCCAATATATCATATATAAGATACTTTGGGAAAATTCTATTTTTATTCACTACTAGTGAAGAGAAGTTGTTGTTCAGTTGCTCAATCGTATCCAACTCTTTGCAACCCCATGGACGGCAGCACACCAGGCTTCCCTGTCCTTCACTATCTCCCAGAGCTTGCTCAAACTCATGTGCATTGATTTGGTGATGCCATCCAACCATCTCATCCTCTGTTCCCCCCTTCTCCTCCTGGTCTCAATCTTTCCCAGCATCAGGGTCTTTCCAATGAGTCAGCTCTTTGCATCAGGTGGCCAAAGTATTGGAGCTTCAGCTTCAGCATCAGTCCTTCCAATGAATATTCAGGACTGATTTTCTTTAGGACTGAATGTTTTGATCTCCTTGATATCCAAGGGATTCTCAAGAGTCTTCTCCAGCACCAAAGTTTGAAAGCATCAATTCTTCGGTGCTCAGTCTTCTTTATGGTTCAACTCACATCAGTACATGACTACAGGAAAACCCATAGCTTTCACTACATGAACCTTTGTTGTCAAAGTGATGTCTCTGCTTTTTAGTGAAGAGAAGAGTTTAATTATATTCATTAAGTGTTTGCAACTTTTGAAGTGCCAAGTTCTGTTAGGTACTATTGAAGTTATTTAGGTTTAATCAATAATAGAGAGAGAGATGCTGGACTTAAGAAAAGTCTGGGATTTCCAGCTGGTGCAAGTGGTAAAGAACCTGGCTGCCAATGCAGGAGATGTAACAGATGAGGGTTCAATCCCTGGGTCAGGAAGATACCCTGGAGGAGAGCAGGGCAACGCACTTCAGTGTTCTGGCCTGGAGAATCCCAGGGACAGTGGAGCCTGGCAGGCTATAGTCTATAGGGTCTATAAAGTCAGACACCACTGCACCAACCTAGCACAGGATGCAATCAGTGGGGCGGCTGGAATGCTATGGCTGTGGCAGAGTCTGGCAGGTAGGTCATTGAGGACAAGCTAGGGAGGAAAAACAGAATTGAGAGTTGGAAGGGCAGATCGTGAACCTGAGAGTGGAATGGAGTCTTTAGTAAGATAGAGACAAAGCTGGCAAGAAACAGCAAGGTCATGTGAATAGGCACCTGCTGCTCACTAGCTTAGCAGTTCCTTCATATGTGGATCACCTTGGCTGGCCCACTCTTCAAGCACCCAACCCCAGAGCCTCTGGGGTTTTAAGAGGATTCTAATGGAAAGAGACACGTGGTTCCTGATCTCAAACTTTTTACCATCCTAAGCTGACCCCAAGATTTCTTATTTCTTATGGCTATATCACAAGTTCCATTAGCTTTTGAAAAACTAAAATTATCTTCCTGGAATTTTTTGGAGGTCTCCTACTCTGTTAAGCATTTTCAGCACACTCATTTGGAAATACGTAAATCCTACTCTGTCAAACATTTAAAGTTGAATTGTGGGTTGTTCATTGCCCTTTTGAGAGTTGAAGAGTAGAGACATTTGCTGAAAGGAGAAAAGGCAGTACTGTATCAGACTTCAAAAGCAGCCTATTCCAGAGAATCCCCTCGTGGTCCAGTGGGTAGGCCTCTGCCTCCACTGCAGGGGCCAAGGCTCAACCCTTTGTTGGGGAAGTAGGATCCCTGGTTGGGGAACTAAAATCCCACAAGCCACACAGTATGCCCGCCCCCCAGAAAAGCAGCATATTCATGAGCTAAATGTCTAACCAGAAGGATATATAGGCGCATCTTTGAACATCTAAGGAAGTCCCCTTTCTTCATAGTTAGTGGATTACTCCCACATAAAGAAATCTGTGTCTGCCATCTCCTGAGACTCTTTCCTGCTTTTGCCTTCTCCCCTCTTCCCTGGTGGCTCAGACAGTAAAGAGTCTGCCTTCAGTGCAGGATACCTGGGTTTGATCCCTGGGTTGAGAAGATCCCCTGGAGAAGAAAATGGCAATCCACTGCAGTATTCTTATCTGGAGAATTCCATGGACGGAGGAGCCTGGAAGGCTACGGTCCATAGGGTCACAAAGAGTCGGACACGACTGAGCGACTAACACTGCCTCCTCCCATGGGCAGGCTACATCCTTGAGCTCCCTTAACTCAGTCACCTCTAGCATTGACTGAAAGAGTTCCTGCATTTGTTCAGAACTCCCAGCTCCTTCCAACAGTGAGTTCACACTGATAATGGAGCTTGGGGAACGTGAGGTCCTTGTTTTTGAGCCAGAGTCAGTATTAGCATGTTAAATGCACTCTCCCAGAAACCTACCAGCTGTCCCAGTTCACCCTGGAGATTCTGTTCTGGGCCTTCTGCTGAGGAACTAGTTTTCCAGGTCCTTTCTTAATTCCTGCCTTTTCCTTCCCCAGACAAAGGAGTTCCTCTTCTGTAGCCAGGCTGGGGGCTAGTACCTGGGTACCCAATTACCAAGTCCCTAATAACCATCTGCAAGCTGGTTTATGTTATAGGAAACCAACTCTGAATATTCATTGGAAGGACTGATGTTGAAGCTGAAGCTCCAATACCTTGGCTACCTGATGAGAAGAGCTGACTCACTGGAAAAGACCCTGATGCTAGAAAAGATTGAGGGCAAGAGGAGAAGGGGGTGACAGAGGATGAGATAGCTGGATGGCATCATTGACTCAATGGACATGAGTCTGAACAAACTCTGGGAGATGGTTAGGGACAGGGAAGCCTGGCATGCTACATTCCATGGGGTCGCAAAGAGTCAGACATGTCTGAACAACTGAACAACAGCAACAAATAGAATGTGAGTGTCACCTGTTGCCGGGATCCCCAGATGTTGGGTCCTACAGGGTGCTGTAATATCATCCTTAGTGCCAGACATATACCTGAAACTTCACTGAAGACCAAAACACTTGTTATCCCCCCTATTTTAGTCAAGATGAAGCACTCCTTTCAGTCTCTAACAGTAACAGACCATCATCTGTCTGCTGCTAGCACTGGGCCCCTCTCATTATAGCTCCTGTCTTACTTGGTTACTTACAAATCCTAATGGAAAATAGTCGCTATGGGGTATTAAAAATATCTTCCTAAAAAGTACAAAGACTTTCAGTAAGACATAAAATAGTGTTACTTTAGTGTTAACTGAATATCAGATTATTTTTCAGAAGAAAATTACAGGCAGCATTGAAGTATAGTAAGAAACCTGGATTTAGGTTTGCATTAGGAGATGGAAGGATATCTGAGAAGACTATAAATACAAGTATAGAAGATTAGCTTTTCTCAGTTTTGCCAACACTGGCATGAGGGAGTTAAATTTCTGCCTATTAAATGTTTTAAACCATAAAAATATTTTCCTTGTCAGTTAACTTAGTTCTAAAAATTCTAAGGGGAGACTTTCAAAAAGCACAATTAATCATTCAGATTCAGCCATTCTGAAACACTTAAATTATTATCTGAAATAATGGGAAAGTCAAATGATACCTTTTATGTAAGTTCTCTGACATACATTTCAAAATATATATCTGATATATATACTCAAAATTGTGGGCTTCCCCGGTAGCTCAGCTGGTAAAGAAACTGCCTGCCAGTTCAGGAGACACAACAGACGTAGGTTCGGTCCCTGGGTCAGGAAGGTCTCCTGGAGAAGGAAATGGCAACCCATTACAATATTCTTGCCTGGAGAATTCTATGGACAGAGGAGCCTGGCTGGCTACAGTCCATGGGATCACAGAGTTGGGCACAACGGAACACCCACGCACGATCAAAATTGTCAAGTATAGAGGAGAGATAATTTCATGAAGCTTTGCATCTTGAGAACTCTGGAACTGAATAAAATAAGTTCTGTGTTGGAAAATGAGGGCTGTTTGTTTCTGGGATCTATCTACACTTTGTATTATACTTTTCTCTTCTCTTTCTTATATCCACTCCTGAGCTGATTGCTCATTTTGAAATGCCTCTGAGAGCTCCTAGTTCTGTGATTTAAACTTGGTAGGTGCTGAATAATGTTTGTTAAAATAGACTGAAATCAACATAACAACATATGGGCCCATTTTACCTATATTTCTAGGGCAAGATTAACTTTGTTTTTTCTGTTGTGCAATGAAAGCAAGTTGGCCGAGAGCTAGCAACCTTTCATTCTCTGGAATCATTTTTATTATTTATTTACTATTTGTAGTACAAACATGATTCCAGGGACTTAAGCAACTAAAATGTAGTTTTCTATTTAAATTCAATCCCTCTGTTTAGAAACCTTCTATCTAACAGGGAGAGTTTGGCAAAATTCAGAAACTAGTAAGAAAAAAAAAATGACGGCAACTATTCTTGGGATAGAAGAGAAAAGAGAGGAGAAATATTTATTGAATCCCTTCATACTCAACAGACCCATAACTGTTTCCAGAACCAGTTCAAACTAATTCTGTGTCTGCATGATTTTATTTTGGGTTTAACAAACTTTAGGACCACGGAAGGGAGAACCGGTTGGCAAAACATTTCAGACTATTCTCTTCTCTCCTCTCTTTCTCTTAAATGGTTTGGGCCTTGGCAAAACCAAAAAGTGCTTTTTTCCTAATGCTTTTTAATTTCTTGTGTGTTTAATTTTTAACTAAATGTGCATTTCAAAGGAAATGTAATCCAGCTGTTTCTTATTCTTTTGCACTCAACAAAATGGTACTATGTAAAAGCCATTCGATGTCCAAGAAGCCTTGAGCCCCTTTTTAAAAAAAGTACAGCTTTCTTTTCTTTGAACCAAGAATGCAAGCTTCGCCAAGAGAAGAGCTGGAACCAAGAAAGACTGGGATTTGGTTTAATTTAAACTCAGAATTTATAAGTGAGAAAACGATTGCAGCCTTGGCAGGATGTAGGTATTTCCAGGTAACTGAAATTTAACTCTTTTATTTATGAGCCCTGACCACATCCAATAGTGGCACTTCTATATTCCCTTCCCTGAGGACTTCCCAGAAGGGAAAATAGTGTCTATGTGTCTATGGATGCTGGGAGCAGAGAGGCGTGGGAAGCAGGATGTAACTGGAAGGACAGAAATCTTACGTCTACAGTTACATTAGAAAAAAGAGTAGAATGAACCCTGTTTATTTGGGACTTTGGTGTTCAAGAAAATAATCATATTCACAAGAGTAAAGATGCAATTTACCTTTAAAGTGTTCACATGTAGCTTACTAAATGAATATAACTCTCAATAAAAATGCAAAGAGATATGCTTAACTTACTTATGAGAAAGGAAATTTCCAAATTTTGGAAAGATTTATTTTTAATACATACATTTGTATTTTGATTACAAACTTTCATGTACTTACTAAAGTAGACTGCTGAAGTTCCTCCACTTGGAAACATTTTGTTGTTCTAATTAGAAGTTATTGAGTAATTGGAAGCAAAAAAAAATATGTATCTCTAAAGACATTTTATAATTCTAACTTTCACTCACAGAGAACAATTTTCCTCATTTTCCTATTGCTCTGAATTAAATTTTATTGAGTTAAAGAGAGGTGTATAAAATATTCTTACAGATTTTACTTTGACAAAAGCTTGTTTACATGGTAAGCCTGAATTTGGTAAGAATTCTACTGATGCTGCAGCAAATTTTGCCAACACACAAAATTTCCTACTGGCATAATATAGGGTCACTAAAAAACATACCACTTTCTAAGACTACTTTGCATCTCTTGTCTCAAATATTCTTTTCGTATTGCATGATAATGCTTTATGCTTGTTCCTTACTTGTAAAACTTTTACTCTAAGTGAGGTTCAGCACACATGTACCAAGAGGGCAAAGAGGTACCAGGAGCTCTAACTCATTAGACTTCTGTGGAAAGTAGGAAAAGGTTCCTGTTCACGGGTGATGTAGCTGCCAGGCATGGTTTGCCAAGTTGACAGTGCCTATGTGCAAACAGAAAGGAGCTCTTTCCTTTCAGTGACTACAGCCTTCAGCTTGGAGAAGGCAGCCCAGGCTGGATTTCAGGCTCTGTTTAGCCCACTGCTGAATTAGCGCAACTGCTCAGACCTGAGAACTGCATTCACTATCTGGGGAGATGAAAAGAATTTGGAGAAAAACTTATGTTTCATGAAGAAGTTTAAGACCTTTACTTGTGGGCTTTAAGACTGAAACCCCCAACTCAATCTCCCCTTGCAAAAACTTCAGGAAAGTCTCTATTGTTCAATAATACTATTGGTGCTGGGGATTCCTTTCCTCTGGAGAATATTAATTAGTATAGAAATTTGCATCCAAATGAATTTGAAGTTTCAATGAGGACAGAAGACATCTGAATCAGAAAGTTAACTAAGTCACTTGCCTGACTTGGAGTAAACCACTGTCTAATGGTGGGAGATGGACAACCTAAAGAAGTAATTTGTATCAACCTGGTAATATTCATATACTCCATTTGCAGAGGGTATTCTCAGATAGCAGAAGCCAGGTCTAAGCTCTGTCTTGGACAACCCCTAGCAATGTTTGAGGACATGGTGAATAATTATCTACAGAACTGAATGAAAGAAATACTGCAATTCTAGGTCTATGTGCCAATTCATGTCCCTCACCTTCAAAAATTTCACTTGAAGTGAATGAATTATTGTTGTATTTACTTTCCCTCAGATCCAAAGGAAATGAAATATTTTTGGGGAAAAAAAGTGATTGGGCAACTCTGAGGCGTTTTTGAGAACCATGTGTGTTTTCACTTCTTCTTTCCTTACTGCTTAGGAAATAAATACCTGAATGAAATTTAAATTTGATAATGTGTGAAGATTTTTCTTAAATCAGAAATAAAAAGTACTATGAAAGCTTTGCATTATGAGAAATTTGGGCTACTTTGGGCACTTATTTCATAGTAATGAGTGTATGACAGAAAGAAAAGGATAAAAAAGAGCTATGACAACATGGACTTATCACCCTTCCAGCCCAGCACATGAGCTCTCAGAACAGCTTAGTGACAAATGCAGTGAACAATGAAATCTGTTAGTAAAGGGACGAGGGCTGGTGGGGCCAAATGAGGATGGAGCAAGCTGGTGACAACTGGCTTGAGCAAGAAACAGAGGATCTGGAAAATTTAGAACCCTCAGGCTGCCTGGCTACTTGATATTGTGGAAAAGATGGAAAGGCTAAGAAAGGCCTGCATCCAAAAAGTCTTTCCAAAATGTTATCATTATAGTGCCCATAAGTCTTGAAGACTTTCCTTTCTCCTTGGGATTTTGAAATCCCAGTACTCTTGGTTTTCATAACCTTTCAGCCATTATGAGTTGACAACCAAATGTTGCTTTTTACCTGTGACAACTCAAAAAGGCCAGGCTGTGTGGGGGCTGGAGAAAGGAGGCTAAAAGGCAAAGTGTGAGAAAACTAAAGGAAATCTATGCCTGCTTCACAAATCTGTGCAAGAATAGCCTTAATTCTGCAAAACTGACACCATCTTCATGATCACACTTAATAATCAATATTTAAACTCATCTAACATTTTTCCTGCTTGCTTGGAAAGAAGGAAGAAAATGACATGTATTAAGTATCTATCAAGTACTAGGTGTTTTAATAAATAATCTCTTGTGTATTTCTCATAACAGCCGTGTGGCACTAACATTGGTCTACTATCATTTCCATAGGTAGCAAAGAAGAGCTGGAAGTTAAACCAAGACTTCACACTATAAGTCCAATTGTCTTTTTGCTCTTTCAAGATGCCTCAAGGCTAAGCACTAAGCTTGTTCACCTCAGCTTCTACTTTTTTTCCCATTTTGATTTTTCTGCTACTGGAATTTTGTATATCCTTAGAGTGTAAGTTTCTTAGAACAGTTCCTTGAGTTAGGTATTATTGCCCCAATTTTTTAAAAAGTCTATCCATTAAAAAATTTTTTTTTATTTTGTATTGAGGTATAGTCAATTAACAATGTCATGATAGATTCAGGTGAGCAGCAAAGGAATTTAGTCATGCATATACTCCCCCAAACTCCCCTCCCATCCAGGCTGCCATACAATATTGAGCAGAGTTCCATGTGGTAGGTCCTTGTTGGTTGTCCATTTTGAATATAGCAGTGTGTACCTGTCCATCCCAAACTCCTTAACTCTCCCTTCCCCCCATTCTTCCCCTCCACTGCAACCACAAGTTCATTGTCTAAGTCTGTGAGTCTCTTTCTGTTTTGTAAGTAAGTTCATTTGTTTCCTTTCTTTTTAGATTCTACATATAAGGGAAGCCATACGATATTTCTCCTTCTCTGACTTACCTCACTCAGTATGACTGTCTATAGGTCCATCCATCTTACTCCATTATTTCATTATTTTTAATGTATTGCCCCAATGTTTAAGTAAGGCAACTGAGGCACAAAGATTAAAGCCCAAGGTTGCAGAGCTATATAACAGTGCAGGCAGGAGGCAGTTTCAGGCATGCTGACTGCAAAGCCCATGCTCTGAACCACTGGGGACTCCTCTGCCTCACTGTCTCTAGGGAACTACCACTCAGTGTTGACTGTGACTTCCCTGGCATCCTGGAGGCCCGCTAGCTGACTTGCTGTGGGTGTCAGCAAAACTTGAGAAAAGTATCTATTGACCTTCACACTGAGGCTTTCTGCACCTCGATGCACACAGCATGCCAACTGCAAGTCCCTTCAGCAAGGTCAAATCAGTGATGGGAACGCTGAAGACTTGTCTGGCGTGGAGTTCCTATGATTGCTTTCATCCTTTCTTGTCCAACACTGATCAGAATTTTAATAGGAACCAGAGTGATAGGAAACATTTTGCAGACAAAAAGGAACGAGTTCAGACTTCTCATTTTATTCTAATGAAAAAACCTATCAAGGAAAAATTTCGGGGAGTGAACATTACTGTCTCCTCTCCACCCTCCATGGAAAGCAATCCAGCAGTAGAATACAGGGTATCTCTTATAACTCTACCCCTCACTGGGGTGTAAATCATTCTCCAACTGCAGATCAGGCATAAATTGTTACGAAACCGCGGTGCTCACTAAATGTTATTGCGTTATTAAGACATAAATCCTGTGTCAGTTCGATGAAATGTCTGAGGCCATTGAGTTAAACAAGTCAAGGCAGCTACTTAATGATTTCCAAACATTCTATTATTAAAGTCCAGACAAGAAGTTTCAGAGGAAAGCCATGTTCATGTGGACTCTACCCAGCCATTTATCACATTTGTTCAGCGACCAATAGCCATAATGACTCCCCCAGCTCTGCACTCCAGTCTCAGGAAAAGGGCCTAGAATGGGTGATCTATGTCACCAAGGAGAAGAAGCCCAGAAACTGGGAAGCCTTCTTTGACCTTTACAACCGTTATCACATGAATTACATGGCTACATGAATCACAGGCTTGCTGCCACTCTCAGATGTCTCTCTTTTTAAAATCTGTATCTAAGGCATCTTCTAGAAGGTAGAGAATGAAACGGACTCATTTTGCCAAAGAGATGTGACCCCAATGAGCTGATTATAGCCCCAATTTGTGTAAATACAAAATAATGACTTATAGTTGGATAGCTCTTAAGAGTTTTATCTATCTTCCCTTCTTGTTACTTTACAGGAAAGTTGGAATGATCAAATAGAACCTTCCTGATACCTAACCTCCACTTTCAATTTATCTGCATTTCCTTTTCCATCCCTGAGGTCAGGATGGGAAAACTACCCATCTACCCAAGATGCACCACTCTGCAAATCATGGAATCGCATCACTTTCCCCATTCTCTTTCCTGAGATACTCTATGAAAAAGTTTCTCCCCTGGCTCTACTTGCACCCTTTTTTTTTTTTTTTTTCCCCAAACTGGCCCCTTCCTATTAGCATTTAAATAAGCTCAAGTCCTCCACATATTTGACTAAACAGTTATACTTTTGTCAAACTCCACCCCCTGTCTGCTGCCTTATCTATGTCCTTTCACTGCTAAACTTTTTGAAAGAGTCTCTCTCACTCACTGTTTTTTATACTTCACTTTTCATTCAATCCTGAATGAGAGGACTTTCAAATCATTCAGTCTCACTTCTGCCCCTAAAAACTCCTCTGGAATTAATCTTGCCAAAGTCACTGTGTAGATTAGAAGTCTCTGGCTGCAAGCAACAGAAAACCCAATGCAGACTGAGTTAAATTGCAAGGGAGTTTGAGACTCATGTAATAGGGGAACCAGGAGTAGAACAATGGTCCGTGGCTCCAGGTCTGCACTTCCGCGTGAGTCAGCTGGGTGCAAAATGGCTGCAGCATATCCGAGCTTCACTTCATATCGCACAACGACATTCAGAAGAGGAAAAGTCATCTCTTCTAGTGGTTCTCCTTTGGGAGTATAGAATCATTTCCTAGAAACTCCCAGGAAACTTTTTTTCAAATTACTCCTTAATGTGAATTGTACGTGTTATGCTCACTCCTAAAATAAGGCTTAAGGCCAAGGGAACGCTATGTGATTGCCATACTTGTAAGAGTTGAAATTCTACTTAAATCAGTGGTTCTCAACAATTATTTTGTCCCCAGATGGACAAGTGGCAATATCTGGAGTCAGTTTTGATTGTTATGACTGTGACTGTGGTACTGATGGCATTCGGTGGGTAGAAGTCAGAGATGCTGTTAAACATCTCACGTACATAGGACAGCCCCCAACAACAAAGGATGATCTGGCCCAAATGTCAGTAGTATCATTTTCCTTCTTTATTATCCCCACATATCATCAATCACAGAAATACAAATACCTATAGTTCTGTAGTTTGTCCATCTCTCTGCTTGCTCAGGGCCACTTTCCTCATTCAGGTCACTACACTTTTCGTGTTTTGACTGATTTTTATATTGTTTTACTAGCATCATTTTTCCAACTGGGATGTCAAATTTTGCTGCCATCCAATCCACTTAAAGCTGTGCAGCCTGTATCAGTTAAGGTTTGGCCACAAATGAAAGAGAAAGTCTACTACAGGGCAACTTTGTTTTGTTTTGTTTAGTTTAATGGACACAGTGAGCAGTTGGGCCATTTCTGTCTCTACATGCCATCGTTAGCATTTTATCCCAGAACATGCTATAGTTGTCTGAGGTCCACAAGGAGTGGCAAAATGCTGAGGATGGCAAAAGGGAAAAATGGAACAAATACTTTTGATTCTTGATGACATCCTTGAGTGCTAAAATGAGTCAACTCCAGAACAATCCTACTTCAGGACTTATTATGTGCAACACTGAGCATTACTTAGTACTTGAACCACTTAAAATTTCATTTTCTTCTTGCAACCAAAAGCTTTCTAAATGGAACACCAACCCTAAAATGCATTGTTTTGTTGTTGCTATTGTCATTGTGTGCTCAGCTATGTCTGACCCTTTGTGACCCCACAGACTGTAGTCCACTAGGTTCCTCTCTCCATGGAATTTTCCAGGCAAGAGTACTGGAGTGGGTTGCCATTTCCTTCTCCAGGGGATCTGCCCGACTCAGGGATAGAACCTGTGTCTCCTGCATTGGCAGGCAATTTCTTTACCCCTGCACCACCTGGGGGAACTCATTAAGATGAATTGTACTGACTGATCTGTAATGATAATAACATTGCTAGATGGTTCTTAAGTCTCGGTTTAAAAACAATAATGATGCTCTCACATTAAATGCTGAATACATATTATTGCTGTAGGATATGTCAGATCACCCCTAAATTGTACCCAGCTCCTAAACCCAGTTCCTGGAAAACCTGTGCCAGGCTGCTGTTACATTGAGTATGACCTTACAGGATACTTTATCCTGAGATTCTAGTTTTCTGTTCTCCAGTCTTTCATACAAATAACATTTCCCCACATATGCCTTGGCTTTAAAAGTGTTTAAAAACTTGGAGGATAAGTCTCTGGGTCACTGTCTTTCTAAAAAACATACATTGCTTCAAAATAAAAGCCTGCTATGAAAATGGTCCATTTTCCACACTCCATTTCCCATCAAAATTCTAATTCATGTTTTTAGCTTGCTTCACATCTTCCTCTGGAGAATAAGAAACACATCGCATTTGAAAATAACATTGGCTTGTGCAAGAGAAATTCATCAGTCATGTTTTCAGGTATAAATCCTAAATCATATACTTAAAATATGCCCTCTCCTCTTGGGAAGTATGCATAGCTTGACATGGGAACCTGAAATAGCCTGAAGGTTGTACTTGGCTAAGGAATGATTTGTATGCTTTCTTGTTGTTGTTCATCTCCTATTACAGTAAAAAGAAATTATCTGAGTAGATGAGATTATTTTAGGTCTGGGTTCTAAATATATCCTGGATATCATGCAGTCTAACATCATTTTACATGAACCTGAGTCCTAATAGCAGTCAATGCAGGAAGCCCTGAGAATGAAATCTTTATAGTTTCTTGGGTCACTCTGCAGTTCTGGGGGAGGAGGAGAAAAAGAGACACAGTTAATGAGTTGGACTATTTAAATCAGGATAAACAGGAGCTACAATGGTAGTTATAGGGCAACAGTATGAGAAAGAGGAAGCCAGATGGAGGCAGTGCTTTCTGTAGAGTTTAAGAAGATGAGGGTTTCCAGGCACAGAAGTGTGTGCTTAGGTTCAAATCCAAGCTTCTCCATTTGGTACCGTATTAGTGTCCATGTAAGTTCAGATATAAATCTAGGCTTCTGTAACAAAAGAATAGTATAATAAGCGTTCTTAAAAGAAAACTTGAAAAAATAAATAAAAGCCAACTTGAAGGAACTCCCAAAGACTAAACTGGGAGGATCTGAACAGAAAGGAGAGAAGGACAAAGGGAGGAAGGGAGAGAAAAAGAGGAAGAAAGAGGGGAAAAGGAGAAAAAACAGGTAAGGAAGAAGAAAGGAAGGAAAGCAGGAAAGAAGATAGCTATAGACACTCACCACAGTAACAGTTGTTGCAGGCAAGAATCATAATGGATATTAAAATTAGTAAACAAAAGTATTATGAGACACAGATTTGCAGTTTCTCAAAGTATCTTTCCATAAGATATCTATTAATTTCAAGGATGAAAAACTTGTATAGAACTTTGGAAGTCACCACCTTAACCATGGCATCAAGGTAGCATCAGTAGTGATGAGACAGATTAGTAAAAGGTGTCTTCTGATAGGATGCACTGAGAAGGGAGAAAAATCCTTTTGGTGGTATCCTTGCCAAAAATGAATATACTGAATTAAGCATAGGAAAGATTCTGATAAATAAAATTGAGGGACTCATTGAAAGCTTCAAGGTCATAAAATACAGAGAAAGATGGAGGAAGAGTCTTAGGTTGAATAAGTCTGAGGAGACATGACAGCTAAACGGATCCTGGAGGATCCAAACAGAGGACATTGGTAGACCACTAATAACATTTGAATGAGGTATGTATGTAGATGAGCTAATAGTATTGTATAAGGGTTTTCTGCGTATGTCAGGAGTTGATAATTATACTACAACTACATTAGATGTAATATATGGTAAAATATATGGTAAAGGGTAGATCTTTAAAAATTATAAATCATTATACTGTACACCCATAATTTTATACATTAAGAAAATTGGAGATGTCAAGGGAACACTTCATGCAAGGATGGGACCAATAAAAGACAGAAACAGTAAGGACCTAACAGAAACAGAAGAGAATAAGAAGAGATGGCTACAATATACAGAAGAACTACTCAAAAAAATGTCTTGATGGCCTGGATAACCATGACAGTATGATCACTCATAGCGCTGATATCCTAAAGTGTGAAGTCAAGTCTGCCTTAGGAAACATCACTATGAACAAAGCTAGAGGAGGTGATAGAATTCCAGCTAAGCTATTTCAAATCCTAAAAGATGATGCTGTGAAAGTGCACTCAATATGTCAACAAATTTGGAAAACTCAGCAGTAGTTATAGGACTAGAAAAGGTCAGTTTTCATTCCAATCTCAAAAAAGGGCAATGCTAAAGAATGTTTAAAATACCATACAATTGTGCTCATTTCACATGCTAATGAGGTTATGCTCAAAATTTTTCAAGCTAGGCTTCCCTGATAGTTCAGGTGGTAAAGGACCTGCCTACGATGCAGAAGACTGTGGTTCGATTCCTGGGTCAGGAAAATCTGCTGAAGAAGTGATAGGCTACACTCCAGTATTCTCAGGCTTCCCTTGTGACTCAGCTGGTAAAGAATCTGCCTGCAATGCGGGAGACCTGGATTCAATCCCTGGGTTGGGAAGATCCCCTGGAGAAGGGGATCTACTCCAGTACTCTGGCCTGGAGAATTCCATGGACTATATACTCCATGGAATCACAAAGAGTCAGACACAACTGAGCCACTTTCGCTTTCAGCAGTACATGAACCAAGAACTTCCAGATACACAAACTGGGTTTAGAAAAGGCAGAGGAACCAGAGACCAAATTGCCAACATTTGTTGGATCATAGAGAAAGCAAGAGAATTCCAGAAAAACATTTACTTCAGGTTCATTGACTACACTAAAGCCTTTGATTATGTGGATCACAACAAACCAGAAAATTCTTAAAGAGTTGGGAATATCAGACCACCTCCTGAGAAAATGTATGCAGGCCAAGATGCAAGAGTTAGAATCAGGCATGGAACAACTGACTGGTTCAAAATTAGGAAAGGAATATGATGAGGCTTATATTGTCCCCCTGCATATTTAAATTCTATGCAGAGTGCATCATGCAAAATGCTGCACTGGATGAATCACAAGCTGGAATCAAGATTTCCAGGAGAAATATCAGCAACCCCAGAATGCAGATGATACCACCCTAACAGCAGAAAGTGAATAGGAATTAAAGAGTCTCTTGATGAGTGTAAAAGAGGAGAATGAAAAAGTTGGCCTGAAACTCAATATTCAGAAAACTAAGATCATGACATCCGATTCCATCACTTCATGGTAAATAGAAGGGGGGAAAGTGAAAACAATAACAGATTTTATATTCTTGGACTCCACAAACACTGTGGATGGTGACTGCAGCCATGAAATTAAAAGATACTTGCTCCTTGGAAGAAAAGCTATGACCCACCTAGACAGTATATTAAAACACAGAGACGTCACTTTGCCAACAAAGGTCCATCTAGTCAAAGCTATGCTTTTTCCAGTAGTTATGTATGGATGTGAGAGTTGGACCATAAAGAATGCTGAGTGCCAAAAAATTGATGCTTTTGAACTGTGGTGTTTGAGAAGACTTTTGAGAGTCTCTTTGACAGCAAGGAGATCAACCAGTCAATCCTAAAGGAAATCAGTCCTGACTATTCATTGGAAGGACTGATGCTGAAGCTGAAGCTCCAATATGTTGGCCATCTGATGTGAAGAACTGACTCACTGGAAAAGACCCTGATGCTGGGAAAGATTGAAGGCAGGAGGAGAAGGGGTTGACAGAAGATGAGATGGATGACATTACTGACCTGATGGACATGAGTTTGAGCTAGCCCTAGGAACTGATGATGGACAGGGAAGCCTGATGAGCTGCAGGCCATGGGGTTGCAGAGTCAGACACAACTGAGTGACTGAACTGACTGACTGACACTTCAATTAAAAAAAAAAACCATAGCTTTGAGCAAATTGAAGGAATTTAATAAATATTTGTTGGATAGATGTTTACTAAGCTAGTAACACTGGACTAGGAATTGCCAAGAAATATGGAGCTCCTTCAGAAAACTGACCAGAGTCCTTCTTTTGGGAAGGCATTGGGACTTCTGGGTAGAAAACAATGGGAATTATTACAGACAGATGCCATTATTAAAAGTTTGATCTTACAAGAGCAGACATCTGAGACTGTTGACAGCAGAGCCAGAGCTGCCCTGATGGAAGGTTTTTAATAAAGGCAAGAAACTTTTGTTTAAAAAAAAGACCAAAGCACTTCGTACTATTTGGCAAATTTTTAATGAGTCTGAAATTATTTTAAAATTAAAAGTTAAAAAATAATACTAATTAACAAGAAACATAAATAAACCAAGCAGGAATCTCAGATATAGAGAAATGGGCAATGAGAGCCCAGTTTCAGATGTTAAAAAAACCAACTGGAAGCCCACCAATTGTCTAAACTTCAAACAATACTGCACTAATCAGCTCTGCATCTAAATGAAGGAATAGAAACTTTTAGCAAGTTACCCTAAAATGGAATCCCTTTTTCTACAGCTTCTTTTTCTTTATGTAGTTTTATGTGCTTCAGATCTGTCATTTATTTTTGAAATGTGCAATCTTGCCTATAATTCTTGGATAGTTAGCATTCTTGTCATTCCCTGTCCTTATTGGCTGCCATTTGAGTTCCTTGCCTACAATTAGAGCTTCATTCCTTTGACTTACAGCAAATTGTTCTTGTTAACAAAAAAAGAAGAATATCTCCTTGTATAAGTTATTGAACCTTAATGGCAGTCACTTTGAAAAGGAATTTTTGAGTAATAATAATCATTTTTTACAGAGGGTGATGGAAATAGCACAAGGATATTGTGTCTCTGAAGTGGAAGATGAGGCAATAAAGAGGAGGAGAAACAAGAATTCAGGACTAGGAGACAAGATAATGGAGCAGAAGGACTTGTGCTCATCTGTTCTCAGAAAAATACCAAAATCACAACTAATGGCTGAATAATCATCAACAAAAAATATTGGAAACTACCACAAAAGATAGATACTCTACATTAAAAGAGAATGAAGAAGCCATGAGACAGTTGGAGGGGCATATTGTGGTACAATCAACCCCATACATACCAGGTGGGCAACCCCCAAACTGGAAAATAATTATGTTGCAGAGGTTTCTCATAGGAATGAGAGTTCTGAGCCCCATATCAGGATCCCAGTCTGTGTGTCTGGCATCAGGAGGAGGAGCTCCCAGAGGATTTGGTTTTGAAGGCCAGTGGGGCTTGATTGCAGGAACTCCACAAGACTTGCGGAAAACAGAAACATCACTCTTAGAGGGCACACACAAGGTCTCATGTGCACTAGGACCCAGGAAAAAAGAAGTGACTTTGTAACAGCCTGAGCCAGATTTATCTACTGGTCTTGAAGGATCTTCTGGGAGAGTGGGGTCATCTGTGGCTCACTATGGGGACAAGCACTCTGGTAGTAGAAGTACCAGAGAGTATTCATTAATGTAAGTTCTCCTGTAGGCTGCCATTTTGATACCAAGACCTGGCCCCACCCAACAGGCGGAAGGCTCCAGTGCTAGAACACCTCAGGCCTAACAACCAACGAGGCAGGCGCACAGCTCCACCTGTCAGGAGAGAGGTTGCCTAAAGTCTCCCTGAGCCCACAGCTGCCTCTAAACACACCCTGTGACATATCCCTGAACACAAGGGGTGCAAGACCCAGCTCACTCACAAGGGCACAGGTACCAGGTTTTCCCACCAGGAATCCTGCAGCAAGTCTCTTAGATCAGCCTCATCCACCAAGGGGCAGACACCAGAAGCAAGAGAAGCTACAATCCTGTAGCCTATGGAATGAAGACAGAAAACACATAAAGTTAAGCAAAACAAGCTAGCAGAGGAATATGTTTCAGACAAAGGAAAGGGTAACATCCCAGAAGAACAATCAAGTGAAATGTAGACAGGCAAGCTACTCAAAAACAAAATTCAGAGTAATAGAAATATGATTCAAGATCTTAGAGACAAATGGAAGCACAGAGAAGATACAAGAAAGATATGAAAATATTCTTAGAATTCTTCTTCTAAAATACAAAGAACAAAATAGAGTTGAACAATACAACAACCAAAATGGAAAATACACTAGAAGCAATCAGTAGCAGAGTAACTGAGGCAGAAGAATGGGTAAGTGAGTTGGAAGACAGGATGGCTGAAACAATGGCAGTGGAACAAAATAAGAAAAAAGAATGAAAAGAAATGAAGACAGTCTCAGAGACTTCTGGGACAACATTAAATGAACAAATGTTTGCATTACATGGATCTTAGAAGGAGAAGAGAGAGAAAAAGGACCCAAGAAAATATTTGAAGAGATAATAGCTGAAAACTTCCCTAATATCGGAAAGGAAATGGTTATCTAAATCCAGGATGTGCAGAAAGTTCCATACAGGATAAACTCAAGGAGGATCAAGATACATACTAACCAAATGACAAAAATTAAAGGCAAAGGGAAAATATTAAAAGCAAGATGAGAAAAGAAACAACATACAAAATAATCCCCATATGATTATCAGCTGATTTTTCAGCAGTAGTTCTGCAGGCCAGAGGGAATGGCATAATATAGTTCAAGTGATGAAAGGGAAAAACCTATAACCAAGAATACTCTACCCAGTAAGGCTCTTATTCAGATATGATGGACAAGAAAAAGCTAACAGAATTTAGCACCACCAAACCAACTTTTCAACAAATGCTAAAGGAAATTCTCTAAGTGGAAAAGAAAAGGGCACAACTGGAAACAAGAAAATGATGAATGGGAACGCTCACCAGTAAAAGTAAACATAGAGTAAATTCATACACAAATATGACATCAAACCCAGCAATCATGAAAGTACATGCAGGATATTAGAAATGCATTTGAAATTAAGAGACCAGGAGCTTAAAGCAATCTTGTATATATATATACATCAAATCCCATGGTAACCACAAGCCAAAAATCTACAGTAGATATACACACAAAAAAGAAAAAGGAATCCAAAATCACATTAAAGATACTAATCAAATCACAAGAGAAAAGAACAGAAGAGGAGGGAAAGAATAAAGTCTTACAGAAAAATTCAAAACAATTAACAAAATGGTAATAAGAACACACATGTCAGTAATTACTTTAAATGTAAATAGATTAAGTGCTCCAACCAAAGACACAGACCAGCTGAATGGATACAAAAATAAGATCCATATATACGGTGTCTAAGGAGACCCACTCAGATCTTGGGACACATACAGATGTAAGTGGCAGAATGAAAAAAGTATTTTATGCAAATGGAAATCAAAAGAAAGCTGGAATAGCAATGCATACATTAAACAAAATAGATATAAAAATATTGTTACAAGAGACAAAGAAGGACATTACATAATGACCAAAGAAGCAACCCAAGAAAAAAATATAACAGTTGTAAATAGACATGCACCCAACATAGGAGCACTTGAATATGTAAGGCAAATATTATTAGACACAAAAACAGAAATTATTAATAACGCAATAATAGCAGGGAAATTTAAATTTCACTTATATTGATGGAGAGACCATCCAGACAGAAAATCAACATGGAAACACAGGCCTTAACTGAAACATTAGATTGTGTGTGTGTGCTAAATCGCTTTAGTCATGTCTGACTCTCTGTGACCCTATGGACTGTGACCCACCAGGCTCCCCTGTTCATAGGATTCTCCAGGCAAGAATACTGGAGTGAGTTGCCTTGCCCTTCTCCAGGGGATCTTCCTGACCCAGGTATCAAGCTCACATCCTTTATGTCTCCTGCATTGGCGGGTGGGTTCTTTACCACTAGTGTCATCTGGGAAGCCCTGAAGCATTAGATCAGATAGACTTAACTGATATTTATAGAGCACTCCATCTGAAAACAACAGAATACACATTCTTCTCAAGTGACATGGAACATTCTCTAGGATAGATAGCACACTGGGCCACAAAATGAGCCTCGATAAGTTGAAGAAAATCATTATCAAGCATCTTTTCTGACAGTATTAGATTAGAAATCAGCTATAAGAAAAAACAGTACAAAACACTAACACGTGGAGGCTGAACAATATGCTATTAAACAACCAATGGATCGCTGAAGAAATCAAACAGGAAATCAAAAAATACCTAGAGAAAAATGAAAATGAAAACATGGTGATCCAAAACCAATGGGACGCAGAAGAACCAATTCTAAGAGATAAATTCATAGCAATACAATATTACCTAAGAAAACAAGAAATTCTCAAAAAAACATTATACCTAAAGCAACTAGAAAAAAAATAAACAAAACCTGCAGTTAGTAGAAGGAGATAAATCATGAAGATAAGAGCAGAAATATATGAAATAGAAACAAAGAAAATAACAGAAAAGATCAACGAACTGAAAAGTTCGTTTTCGAAAAGATAAACAAAATTGAAAAACCTTTAGCCAGACTCATCAAGAAAAAAGGGAGAGGCTCAAACCAATAAAATAAGAACTGAAAAAGGAGAAGTTACAACTGATATCACAAAAATAAAGGATAATAAGAGACTACTACAAGCAACTATACACCAATAAAATGGACAATCTAGAAGAAATGGATGAATTCTTAGAAAGATACAATCTCCTAAGAGTAAATTAGGAAGAAATAGAAAATATGAAGAGACCAATCACAAGTACTAAAATTGAAACTATGATTTAGAAACTCCCAACAAACAAAAGTTCAGGACCAGGTGGCTTCACAGGGGATTTCTGTCAAGCATTTAGAGAAGAATTAACACCTATTCTTCTGAAACTATTTCAAAAAATTGAGAGGAAGGAATACTCCCAAATTCATTCAATGAGGACACAATGATCCTGATACCAAGACCAGACAAAGATATCACAAAAAAAGAGAATTACAGGCCAACATCACTGACGAAGATAGATGCAAAATCCTCAACAAAATATTAGTAAACTGAATCCAACAATACATTAAAAGGATCACACACCATGATCAGGTGGAATTTATCCCAGGGATGCAAAGATTTTTCAATACCTGCATATCAATCAGTGTGATACAGCACATTAATAAATTGAAACATAAAAACCATATGATCATCTCAGTAGATGCAGAAAAGGCTTTCAACAAAATGCTATACTCATTTATGATTTAAAAAAAAATCTTCAGAAAGTGCTCATAGGGGGAAGCTACCTCAACATAGTAAAAGGTCATATATGACAAACCCACAGCTAACATACTCAGTGGTGAAAAGCTGAAAGAATTTCCTCTGAGATCAGAACAAGGATGTCCACTTGGGCCATTTTTATTCAATATAATTTTGGAAGTCCTAGCCATGAAAATCAGAAAAGAAAAAGAAATAAAGGAGATTTAAATTGAAAAAAAAAAAAAGAAGCAAACTGTCACTGTTTGTAGAGGACATGATATTATGCATAAAAAATTATAAAGATGCTACTTGTTGTTGCTTAATCACTAAGTAGTACCTGACTCTTACAACCCCATGGACTGTAGCCCTCCAGGCTCCTCTGTCCATGTGATTTCTACTAGAGGGTGGGATGATTTGGGAGAATGGCATTGAAACATGTATAATATTATATAAGAAACGAATCACCAGTCTAGGTTCAATGCAGGATACAGGATGCTTGGGGCTGGTGCACTGGGATGACCCAGAGGGATGGTATGGGGAGGCAGGTGGGAGAGGGGTTCAGGATGGGGAACACGTGTACACCCGTGGTGGATTCATGTTGATGTATGGCAAAACCAATACAATATTGTAAATAAAAAAAAAAAAATCTGAAAAAGAAATAAAAAAATAAATACATTGTGAATAACTCTAATCTTATTTAAAAATTCATGCATTAATTCTACTATGGAATTTATGAATTTTCATAATTTGCAAAAAAATAAATCAAAGACAAATATCATATGATATCATTTACATGTGGAATCTAAAAAAATGATACAAATGAACTTACAAACAAAACATACTCATAGAAAACAAACATGGTTACCAAAGGGAATTAGGAGGTTGGGATTAACATATTAATACATATTCTCTCTCTCTTTAGTCACGTCTGACTCTTGTGACCCCACGGATTCTTACAGCTCCTCTGTCTGTAGGATTCTCCAGGCAAGAATACTGGAGTGGGTTGCCATTTCCTTCTCCAGGGGATCTTCCTGACCCAGGGATTGAACCCTGGTCTCCTGCACTGCAGGCAGATTCTTTTCCAACTGAGCTAAGAGGGAAGCTCAATACATACACTGCTATATATAAAATAGCTAGTCAACAAGTACCTACTGTTAGCACAGAGAACTCTACTGAATACTCTGTAATAACCTATGTGGAAAAAGAATCTGAAAATATATGTATACACATATATGTATACAAATAACTGAGGGATTCCCAGGTGCTTCTAATCTGCTTGCCAATGCAGGAGACACAGTAGACAGGGGTTCAATCCCTGCACTGGGAAGATCCTCTGGAGAAGTAAATGGCAACCCACCCCAGTAATCTTCCCTGGGAAACCCACGGACAGAGGAACCTGGCAATCTACAGTTTGAGGGGTTACAATGAGTTGGACACAACTGATTGAGCACACACACGTATAACTGAATCACTTCACTGTATACATGAAACTAACATAACATTGTTAATCAACTATACTCCAATATAAAATAAAAAGGTTTTAAAACTACACCTAAAAAGAAGAATTCAAGACCCTTTGAGGAGAATATTTTCTTTTAAATAGTGGTTCTCAAACTGAATCCCAACAGAGTATTGGGTAGAAATGTTCAGCTCCTATAATAATGGCTCTGTTCTCACAAGTCACTGAAAAAAAAAAAAAACGTGAATAGAATGTCTTCCTTTTTAATTTGCCAGAAGTTTTTGCTCTCTTGGAAAAACAGAAAATACATGTAAATAACCAAAGGTGCTTAGCATAATACCTTGTTTTTCTGTGGATAATGTGTTGTGGCTGTGACTTTACATTACTTACATATAACAGAGACATATATTCTGATAGCAAAAATGTTCATATATGTTGGATGAAATGAGATAGATCCTTTGCATGGAGTATCATGGTTTCTAGGTATTTCCCTGAACAAATCTGAGGATCACTGTGCTATCTAAGAATTTAAGAGATAGTGGGCTGTGAGTTTGCATTACACCCACCACTTCCACCATCAAAGAGGTGTTGCATAGGCCTCAACGAGAGACAGCTCTATGCCTCGTTATGCAAATATGGGCTTCATCCCAGGATTTTTCCATTAGCAGTAAATTTGCTTCTAATAGCTTGAAACCGTTCCAAAGCTTCACATGAACACATCATTCACCATCCTGCTTGCTGCTGCTGCTAAGTTGCTTCAGTCGTGTCCAACTCTGTGCGACTCCATAGACAGTAGCCCACCAGGCTCCCCCATCCCTGGGATTCTCCAGGCAAGAACACTGGAGTGGGTTGCCATTTCCTTCTCCAATGCATGAAAGTGAAGGTGAAGCCGCTCAGTTGTGTCCAACTCTAAGCGACCCCATGGACTATAGCCTACCGGGCTCCTTCCATGGGATTTTCCAGGCAAGAGTACTGGAGTGGGTTGTTATTACCTTCTCCAATCATCCTGCTTAATGGTCATCTAATATAAAGACTGGGCTTCCCTGGTGGCTTAGTGGTAAAGAATACGCCTGCCAATGCAGGAAACGTGGGTTCGGTCCTTGGGTCAGGAAGATCTCCTGGAGAAGGAAATGGCAACCCACTCCAGTGTTCTTGCCTGGGAAATTCCATGGACAGAGGAGCCTGGCAGATTAAAGTCCATGGGGTACCAAAGAATCGGTTACAACTTCGCAACTAAATAACAATGTGAAAACCAGCCTTTGTCTTTCACAAGTTTTAGCACTTCTTGTTTCATTTGGAAAATTATTTCTGACAATGTCTATATGTTTGAATTTATTATTATGAGCTGAATATTTACTAAAGGCCTCTTTTTTTGTTGCCTTTGCTAAATTAGAGATATTACTTTGTACATACATTCTGAATAACTGCAGCTGATATAAAAACATGAAATTTTCAAAAATGAAAATTGAAAAAATGAGCTTGACACACTTTTGCTATGCTATTTAAGTTTCAGATTAGACATTGAAAAAAAATCTAGCTTTGAGACATTCACATAAAATAAGCACAGAAAGACTTGGGCTCCATAGACTAAGGGCTGGAAGATAAGCAGGCTGATGAGTCTGAGCATTAGGGGAACACATTCCCACTTTGGTCTTGATGAATCCCCTGGACCCTAGAAAAAAGCTCATGGTCCATAGAACCTGAGTTATGTGTATATATATATATATATGTGTGTGTGTGGTGTGTGTGTGTGTGTGTGTATGGTCACCTGAATATACACATCTTGTCCACAGAAGGGCAAGGTGGTGGAGTACAGTAGAAAATGGACAGGGCCTCAGGAGGCCAAAGTTCTAGACCTAGGTCTGGTACAACCAGACGACCCATGTCATCTCTGGACCATACTTTCTTTACGCATACAATAAGAAATCTGAGCTAGATGACTGCAAGAGTCTCTTCTAATCCTCAAATTCTGTGATAGTGATTGGTAAGTTTTGACTGGATGCCTTTCATTTCTTATATAAACCTAACTGCATGAGAATTAAAAATAGAATTCATTGCCTGGTGGGCTGCAGTCCATGGGGTCGCTAAGAGTCGGACACGACTGAGCAACCTCACTTTCACTTTTCATTTTCATGCATTGGAGAAGCAAATGGCAACACACTCCAGTATTCTTACCTGGAGAATCCCAGGGATGGAGGAGCCTGGTAGGCTGCCGTCTACGGGGTCACACAGAGTTGGACACGACTGAAGCGACTTAGCAGCAGTAACAGCAGCAGCCAGTTAATTAAATTGTGGTGAACATTTTTTGAGAGAAGACAAAGTGAACTTTTTCTCATGAAAAATTCTCATCCACTGTTCAAAAAAGGAAAGTAGAAGTTGGCCACAGAACATTGAGTCTCTTCATAGAGCTCACTTATATCTTTGTAAGAGAAAAAAGTTATGGATAAAGAAAATTTTTGATTGTTATTCCCGAGTCCTAAACAAGTCCAGTGACAGTTTTACTTTTTCTGAAAGTATCTTTCCTCTAACTTGGAACAGATGCCTAAAACTCCCACTACATATTGTTTGTGTGTGTGTGTGTGTGTGTGTGTGTGTGTACATAGGCATTGACTTCAAAGCATCTGGGTTGAAATTGTACAACTTACCCTCTCATACAAATACTATGAGGATACACTGAATTGTACATTTTTTAGTTTAAAATGCTATCTCATGTCCATTAATGAGAGAATTAATAAACAGATTTGTAGTTTATCTTTACAATGAATACTGTTCAGCAATAAAAAAGAACAAATATGAATGAATCTTTAAAGCATGATGAGTAAAAGGACTCAAGAAACTCTAGAAAATACAAATCTAATCTTTGTAAAAAAAAAAAAAAATAGTATAGCGGTTGCCTGAGGTGAGGTGGACAGAGAACAGCTGCATGAGGTAATTCTCTGGGGATGAAAATGTTCTGCATCCTGTTTGGGGTGTTAGTTCCACAAGTATATTTATACAGACTCATTGAGTTGTGCATTTAAAATTTGTGAATTTCACTATTTGTAAATTACTACAACAAAGTTGTTCACACTTAAAAGAAAAATGCTATCCCAATAGTCTCAGTGGATACTTTCATAGTCATCACTTTAATTCTACCAATAAAATTTTCTTTTTTGATTTATCATGTATCTATCTATCACACTATCCTCTGAATTAAAAAATCAACACATGTAAACCCATGGCTGATTCATGTCAATGTACGGCAAAAACCACTACAATATTGTAAAGTAATTAGCCTCCAATTAAAATAAATAAATTAAAAAAAATCAGTATGTGGAAATTTTACATTTTTTACAATATTGAGTCCTACCATTCAGGACTGGAAGAAATACTTTGAAACACGAACAGATTTTTTTTCTCCCTGTATAATAGGATTCTACAAGTTTATAAATCCTATCATGGATAACCAAAATATTTTCTTAAATGTATTTATGGAAGTAGAGAGCTGCTTTGGTGGCTCAGTGGTAAAGAATCCACCTGCAAGGCAAGAGACATGGATTCAATCTCTGAGTCAGGAAGATCCCCTGGAGAAGGAAATGGCAACCCAACTTTAATATTCTTGCCTAGGAGATCGCATGGACAGAGGAGCCTGGAAGTCTATAGTCCATGGGATCTCAAATAATCAAACACAACTTATTGACTAAACAACAAAAATAACAACAACAGCAATGGAACCAGAATTGAATTTATCTAGAAACAGATCAAGTAACTATCTCTGTGTTCTAATATTAGGAAATGAAGATACTTTTGCGTTCAGTTCAGTTCAGTTCAGTCGCTCAGTCATGTCTGATTCTTTGTGACCCCGTGAATTGCAGCACGCCAGTCCTCCCTGTCCATCACCAACTCCTGGAGTTCACTCAAACTCATGTCCATCGAGTGGGTGATGCTATCCAGCCATCTGTCGTCCCCTTCTTCTCCCACCCCCAATCCCTCCCTGCATCAGAGTCTTTTCCAATGAGTCAACTCTTCATATGAGGTGGCCAAAGTATTGGAGTCTCAGCTTTAGCATCAGTCCTTCCAATGAACACTCAGGACTGATCTCCTTTAGAATGGACTGGTTGGATCTCCTTGCAGTCCAAGGGACTCTCAAGAGTCTTCTCCAACACCACAGTTCAAAAGCATCAATTCTTCACTGCTCAGCTTTCTTCACAGTCCAACTCTCACAAACATACATGACCACAGGAAAAACCATAGCCTTGACTAGATGGACCTTTGTTGGCAAAGTAATGTCTCTGCTTTTGAATATGCTGTCTAAGTTGGTCATAACTTCCTTCCAAGGAGTTAGCATCTTTTAATTTCATGGCTGCAATCACCATCTACAGTGATTTTGTAGCCCCCCAAAATAAAGTCTGACACTGTTTCCACTGTTTCCCCATCTATTTACCATGAATGATGGGACCAGATACCCTCTCTAATCTTCCCTGCTTCCTCAGAGTTAAACTAACAGATAGTCATATTTTTGACATAATGCATTAATTCTAGAATTTAAAGGAAGACTACTTCTAGGAGAATAAAAAAAAAACACACATCAAGCCATTCTTGCTATCTATGTTATTTACAAGTTTAAATGAGTAGCTACTAAGTAGGAGGGGTCAAGGGGCTGGGTCGTGCAAGCGTTACACTGGGATTATTCAGAAAAGAAAGTTTAGCCTAGCACTGGTGAGTCGGAGTGGGGCCCTGGGCAATAGGGTTAAACCTGACACTTGAGGGTAGGAAACAAGGCGTGGAAGTTCACGTAGGTGCTGAGGGCACTGTCGTGAGGAGGCACCTGTTTCCCAGAAGGACCATCTGCAAGGTTGCAAACATGACAGAGTGTGGATCATCAAATAGAACTATCACTTCTTTGGTAAGTATTAAAAAGTCTGGGCTACCTCCAAATGCTAAAGTAAGATTTGTGTTAGATATTGGGGGGTGCCTAGGGGTTGCAATCCATTTGGCTGTGCATTTCCTGGTCTGGATGTTATGTCATTTTGATTTTCTGTTGAAGGGCTGTGGGGACTTGGAAAGGGCATCCTTAGGGGGTTCAGAGGGACTTTCTGCCAATCTAATCAACACAGGCCCTGGCTTAGTTAGCTTGTTTTCAAAATTGTAGGCCCTGTTGTTCCAAAATTAATATTTTTGAATATTCAACACATCCCTGGGGGAGAGCAAAGGGCCTCCCCACCTTTATTTCCCCTGCAAAACAAGTCAAGATGAAGTCTTTGCTGACAAAACTCTTGGCTTCCTCTTGTTCAGCTGTACTTCATCCCCACAGACTTCCCTCTTGGAAATCCCAAAATAGTCACAGAGGCTGGTCTCCAAGGCTTGAGTTGACCTGGCCTGTCTGGCTGCCTTCCAAAAAAGATTTTTATGAAAAATATTATCTTGGTTTTTTTTTCTCATCAGAGACTTAAAAAATTATAACCCATGCAACAACGTGTCCTTCCCTTCTTTATCATTCTTTCACAGTTCTAAAGTCTTTTTACCCCATGGGGTACATGCCTTCTTCTCCGGGCTTAATAGTTTCTGAGAGAAACTTGTGGAGTAGAGAAGTATGGGTCCTTGATCATAAAAGTGTGAAGATATTTGCAGCAATGATAAGAAGATATTGAAACCCTGAAAAAGAACTGTCCTTCTACCCAAAAATCAGTTCCCAGTTTGCTTCAGTGGGAATTTGGTTATACGTTTTGGTTGTTGTTTAGTCACTAAGTTGTGTCTGACTGTGACCCCAGGGACTGTAGCCCACTGAGTTTCTCTCTCCATGGGATTTCCCAGGCAAGAACCCTGCAGTGGGTTGCCTTTTCTTTCTCAGGGGATCTTCCTGACCCAGGGATCAAACCTGTGTCTCCTGCATTGCAGGCAGATTCTCTTACCACTGAGCCACCAGGGAAACTCACACTTTACACGTATACCAAAAATAAATAAATAAATAAATTGCTGTTGACAAAGTCTGGGATATAGTCAGGAGTCCTATGACCTATACCTTAATCATTCTGTCAAGTGAGACTTCATCCCCATATATCCTATCACAATACTGTTGTCATGTTAACTAAAAGTAATAAGGGCTTGGTACCTCCCAGTGTCATTTTTCTGATATGTTGGCTGCATCCCTTGTTAGGCTATGAGCTCCTTGAGAGGCAGATCTGGGCCTCACTCACCTCTGCATTCCCAGTCCTTTTCACAATGCTTGAGATGTAGAAAGTGTTCAACAAATGTTGGATTAGATCTACAGTCAAAAGACCAAAGACCTGACTCTCCTTCATGGCTTACTAGCTAAGTGTTATACAGAGTCTGTTAGCCTGTTTGAACCTCTTTCAAGAGAAAAAAATGGAAATGATATTACTAAATGCATGCATGAGCTGTAAGAGGCTTAAAAGAAATAATTCTATGTGGAAATAATATAATAGTAAGTTCAGTTCAGTTCAGTCACTCAGTCATGTCCGACTCTTTGCGACCCCATGAATTACAGCATGGAAGGCCTCCCTGTCCATCACCAACTCCAAGAGTTCACTCAGACTCAAGTACATCGAGTCGGTGATGCCATTCAGCCATCTCATCCTTGGTCGTCCCCTTCTCCTCCTGCCCCCAATCCCTCCCAGCATCACAGTCTTTTCCAATGAGTCAACTCTTTGCATGAGGTGGCCAAAGTACTGGAGCTTCAGCTTCAGCATCATTCCTTCCAAAGAACTCCCAGGGCTGATTTCCTTCAGAATGGACTGGTTGGATCTCCTTGCAGTCCAAGGGACTCTCAAGAGTCTTCTCCAACACCACAGTTCAAAAGCATCAATTCTTCGGCGCTCAGCCTTTTTCACAGTCCAACTCTCACATCCATACATCACCACAGGAAAAACCATAGCCTTGACTAAATGGACCTTAGTTGGCAAAGTAATGTCTCTGCTTTTGAATATACTATCTAGATTGGTCATAACTTTTCCTCCAAGGAGTAAGCATCTTTTAATTTCATGGATGCAGTCACCATCTGCAGTGATTTTGGAGCCCAGAAAAATAAAATCTAACACTTTCCACTGTTTCCCAATCTATTTCCCATGAAGTGATGGGACTGGATGCCATGATCTTCGCTTTTTGAATTTTGAGCTTTAAGCCAACTTTTTCACTCTCCTCTTTCACTTTCATCAAGAGGCTTTTTAGTTCCTCTTCACTTTCTGCCATAAGGGTGGTGTCATCTGCATATCTGAGGTTATTGATATTTCTCCCAGCAATCTTGATTCCAGCTTGTGCTTCTTCCAGCCCAGCGTTTCTCATGATGTACTCTGCAGATAAGTTAAATAAGCAGGGTGACAATATACATCCTTGACGTACTCCTTTTCCTATCTGGAACCAGTCTGTTGTTCCATGTCCAGTTCTAACTGTTGCTTCCTGACCTGCATACAGATTTCTCAAGAGGCAGG
>SJXQ01003775.1:74800-189329 GCA_006408695.1 Aepyceros melampus
AAGTTAAATAAGCAGGGTGACAATATACAGCCTTGACATACTCCTTTTCCTATTTGGAACCAGTCTGTTGTTCCATGTCCAGTTCTAACTGTTGCTTCCTGACCTGCATACAGATTTCTCAAGAGGCAGGTCAGGTGGTCTGGTATTCCCATCTCTTTCAGAATTTTCCAGAGTTTATTGTGATCCACACAGTCAAAGGCTTTGGCATAGTCAATAAAGCAGAAATAGATGTTTTTCTGGAACTCTCTTGCTTTTTCCATGATCCAGCAGATGTTGGCAATTTGATCTCTAGTTCCTCTGCCTTTTCTAAAACCAGCTTGAACATCAGGGAGTTCACAGTTCATGTATTGCTGAAGACTGGCTTGGAGAATTTTGAGCATTACTTTACTAGCATGTGAGATGAGTGCAATTGTGTGGTAGTTTGAACATTCTTTGGCATTGCCTTTCTTTGGGATTGGGATGAAAACTGACCTTTTCCAGTCCTGTGGCCACTGCTGAGTTTTCCAAATTTGCTGGCATATTGAGTGTAGCACTTTCACAGCATCATCTTTCAGGATTTGAAACAGCTCAACTGGAATTCCATCACCTCCACTAGCTTTGTTCGTAGTGATGCTTTCTAAGGCCCACTTGACTTCACATTCCAAGATGTCTGGCTCTTAGAGAATAGGTAATATCAATTTCCTTTTTTTAAAAGCTAACTTTTTCTGAATACTACTTTTGTTTCCACTTCTAAAAGGTACTCTACTAGCATCTCTCCCTTTTCCTTCTCATCAAGTATTTAATAATCATTTTTTTGCCTGAAAATATGAAAAATAAGATCCAGTCTTTAATTTGCAATGGTTAACATCTAGTTACAAAGACAGCTCATTGAAAATCAAGGTAAGTAATAATTTTAGGTAGCACATCTTAAAAGCAATATAATGCATATGGCATCCACGTGGACTGAGGCTGCCCCTTCTACCTTGTGCTCTAGGTAGACACTGATGATCAGTCATGATACTTTCCTGCTGTGTATGGACATGAGGAAGAGTGAAACTTCCTTAGTTTGGTGTTACTCTAGGTTGGTGTTACTTGTGAATTAGCATTTTCATTCAAGATGCAACCTACTTGTTATTCCTTTTTGATGGGATGGTACAGTGATACAGTACAAATTCCATGGGCAAAATAAGTTTTGCACTTGTACTTAAGATATTAATAAGACATAAATTAATAGGTTCAAGGAACAGGACATTCTAGACTAGAGAACAGGTAGGAACAAAAATCACAGGTATTCTCACTTGTGATGGAAAGTGCAATAGTCAGGAGACAAGTTAGACTGTGGCATGACAAAGGTTTCAAGGATTACAGGATGCCTAGCTAAAGACAGAGAATTTCACCTTGTTGCCATATATTGTCCTTAGACAAAGTTCTGTGCCAGAGATATAGTTTTGGGAATCATCAATACAAAATAATAATCAACAAGAGTAAATGACACCATACAAGGAGATGTGCAGAGTAAAAGAGTATTAGCCTTTGAGGGACAAGAGAGAACCTTGTGAAGGATCAACAACCAGGAGATTAGCTGTCACAAAGTCGAGAGAAGGCTTCCAGAAGAAGATAGTGATCATTGGATCCAGTGATGTTCAGACCTGCTGATGATGAGGACTGAGAATAATTGTGGAATTTCACAGGAAAGCAAGCAGTACTATTTTGGTGGGAAAGTGGACGGAATAAGTATGGTGGAATAATGGCCTTGGAGGTGAAGATAAAGAACAGAAGTCAAACTTTAGAAGAAATGGAAAAGTGGAAGTTTAGACAATTCTTTTAAGAAGGAAGGATATAGGATGGTTACTAGGAGACAAGGGCTTTACTTGTCTGCTTCCTTGTTGATAAACATGAAAGAAACTTTAACATATATAAATGATGGAAAGGAGCCAGTAGGGAAGAGGAGGAGAAAATATGGGGTAATGAGTAATTGATAGGACCCTGAGCAGGTGGGAGGCATTGCAATCTCACACAAAGGTGGATAGATAAATAGGAATGGGAAGAATAAATGCATAGAGTCTTTAACTCATAAATGCACAGATTGTGTAAAGATTTGCAATTTCTCCAATGTGGATCTCTGCCACATATGTTTTTCTGGAGTTTTGTATCTACATGTGCAGCCGCCTGTCCTACATGTATACTTGATTATCATAGAAACGCATAAAATTCAATGTGTGAAACATTCAATTATTGCTCTTCCTTTCCTGTGAACCAAATCTTCATAACTAAGTGCTACACACACAGTTGTTCAAGGTCAGAATCAGTTTGCATTAGATTCGACTCTTCAGTCTTCCTCCCTGAAAGCACACCTAGTCAATTACCAGATTCTGTTGTCTCTACTTCTTCAGTATCTCTGTACTTTATTTTTCTCCTTCTTCACTGTTGATCACTTAGTTTCACACTGTATCATCTCTTTTCTCGATGACTGCAACAAAGATGGTGGCCTTCCTGCTTCTAGTTTACCAAAATCGTCCCTTCTTCAGTCCACTCTGGTTCAAGGGTCCTTTCACGGGACAGTGAGTCCCAGCATCAGCAGGGAAAATGAACAGTAAGTGACTCATCAAAAATACCTTTGTCTCACTTCAGTCTGTATAATAGGTTCTAGGTTCTCCATCTGTATTACCATATGTAAAACAGACAGCCAAGGGGAATTGGGAATTTGCTGTATGGCTCAGGAAACTCAAACAGGTGCTCTTTATCAACTTAGGTGGGATGGGAGGGAGATGGGAGGGAGGCTAAAGAGGGAGGGGACATATGTATACCTATGGCTGATTTATGTTGAGGTTTGACAGAAAACAACAAAATTCTGTAAAGCAATTATCCCTCAATTAACAAATAAATGAATTTATATAAAAAAGAATTTGATCCCATGACAAATATTTCTTTAAAATTCTTGAAATCAAAACACATGGTTTGATTTTCTCTTATCCTTCAATGAAAAAATAAAATTTAAAAAAAGTTTGTCTTTGAAAGTGCTATTGTACTGTTAACCACGACAATGGCTCCCCCTGCTCCTCAAATGGTTTATGAGATCTTTCACAACCTTTGCCCATCTTTACTTCTCTTGTCTTATCTCTTAAATCTCTAGTGACCCTCTGGGATGCATGCTTTACCATATTTATCTAGCCAATCACTGTATGTTATTTACTGCTGTGTATCTTGGAAACAATTTAATCTGGTAAATCTTCTCTACATCCAACAGTCTGTTTATGTGGCTCTCTTATGAGCTTATTTTTTTTTTAACTTTTTATTTTATATTAGAGTCCAGTTGATTAACAGAGCTTCTTGGCAGCTCAGTGGGTAAAGAATCCACCTGCCAATGCAGAAGACGCAAGAGATGTAGGTTCAATCCCTGGGTCAGGATGATCACCTGGAGAAGGGAATGGCAACCCACTCCAGTGTTCTTGCCTGGAAAATTCCATAGACAGATGAGCCTGGCAGGCTACAGTCCATGACTCTGCAAAGAGTCAGACACAACTAAGTGCTCATGTGAACACACACACACACACACAGGTGATTAACAATGTTTTGTTAGTTTCAAGTATATAGCAAAGTGATTCAGTTATGCATATATATGTATATATATGTATCTATTCTTTTTCAAATTATTTTCCCAGTTAGATTATTATAAACATTGAGCAGAGTTCTCTGTGCTATACAGTATGTCCTTGTTGGTTATCCACTTTAAATACAGCAGTGTGTACATGTCAATCTTATGGTCTTCTTAACCTCCTCCCATCATATATGTGTTTATCTTTTACAAGGTGGTTTCCTGTTTTCTTAATTGTTTCTCCAGTGAACTTTAAGAACTTGAGGACAAGATCTGCCATTCATTATTATATACACATGCTTAGTACACTTCCTGGTACATATTTATTCCATATATATATATATATGTTTAATTAAATTGAATCTGACAGTAATGTGCAGGATAAATTAGAGGAAAGGGTGGGGAAGAAAGTGAATGTAGGGCTGTCAGGAAGCCATAAATGTTTCCTGTCCATGTCTGTATTTACATATGCAAGTCTAATTGTAAATATACCAGAAAAAAGTAAACTTTACTAAATCAAGTTGCTGGTGCTATTATTTAGCAGGTTTTTCCTCCCTGGAGTTTTTGAATCTTGATTACAGTGATCAGGTATGGTCCATCTGTTTGAGAAATATAACAATACATGAATGAGTTTTATCTCAGAATCCTATTAAGATAATAAAAGAATTCTATTAAGATGAGAAGGAACTGAAACTCAAGAGTTGAGAATCACAGTATGTTGCCTACAGTTGGCCACCTGATGCAAAGAGCTAACTCATTGGAAAGACCCTGTTGCTGGAACGATTGAGGGCAGGAGAAGCGGGGGACAGAAGACGACATGGTTGGATGGCATCACCGACTCAGCAGACATGAGTTTGACCATACTCTGGGAGGTAGTGAAGTGCCAGGGGTGCTGCAGTTCATGGGGTCACAAAGAGTTGGACGTGACCTAGAGACTGAACAGCTACAAGACCTAAGCATGCTTATTTATAATGTAATACAAATAGTATACTATTTATTTCTGATATAAATTTCAAATTCCTCTCTTTCCAAAACCAATGATAACATTTGGATATGTATGGTCTAAAGAATGCTTTTTTTCTCACCACTTTTCCTTCTCTGGAAATTCTACTGATCTTTTCCTTTTTTTTTTTTTAAATTAATTTTTATTTTTTAGTTTGTTTTGCTTTACAATACTGTATTCGTTTTGTTACACATTGACATGAATTAGCCATGAGTGTACATGAACTCCCAATCCCGACCCCCACCTCCACCCTCCCGCCCCACACCCTCTCTCTGGATTATCCCCGTGCATCAGTCCCTAGCATCCTGCATCCTGCATCAAACCTGGACTGGCAATTCGTTTCGCTTATGATATCACACATTTCCTCTGTTGCTTAATATTCATTTTCCATATGTTCTCTGCTAGAATCTTCCTTTCTTGATTTAGGTCCATTTTCACTCTTTACAGAAAATTCTTACTCTTTGCCTACTAGGGTTCACTAAGTTCACTTTAAATACTGAGTTTTAATCAATGGGGGCTTTTAAGGAGGTATCATCTCTCAATTACACTCTGTAAAATGCCAGCACTAATTACTTATTATCTTGAAATGGTGTCTTTTTCTGCTGACATGATTTTCTAGCATGTTGGGTTTTGCTCCTGGGCCCTTGATTGCTCAGAGGAGAAAGGGTTTTATCTTACACATGTTTTCGCAGGAAGATTAATATTCTGAGAGGAGTCTGAGCTGCAAACAGTTTCCTCATGGTCAGAAATAAGAACTTCTTGCTATATACTGTTTAACTTCCTTAACTATCTCCTTTCCTCATTCTCCACCTAGCAGTTTGTAAATATCACTGTTTAATTTCAACAGTGTGGTATCAATTCCACAAGCACAACCCTTGCCTGATTATTTACCTTTTTAAAATTAATTTTCATTGGGGTACAGTTGCTTTACAATGTTGTATTCATTTCCTGCAGTACAATGAAGCGAATTAGCTATAATGTGTACGTACATACACTGTTTTTCAGATTTTCTTCCCATTTAGGTCTGATCATTTACCTTTATGAATAATCCATATGGATATATGGGAACAATAATGCAAGAAGGGAGCAATTTTTAAAAAATGAAATGAATTTAGTTTGTTGAAAAAAGGAAATTGTAATAAAGTATGTTGAAGACATAACATTTTCTACATAATCTTTGGATGAAATCTCTATAATCATGAGTATACAACAGAAAGAGATTTCCCCAAACCTTCCCTTGTTATTTTCTTGTCTTTCTGGTGGCTCTACCGCTTAGGAAAAAGGGCATGGCTAGAGACTTACTATTTCTTGATTATCTTTTATGTGCAAGACAGCTGTACAAATTAGCCACCTCATTTTTAACTTTCACAAAAATTCCATTATATTTAGTATCCATATTTTACAGGGAAGAAAAAAAGGTCAGAGAGGTTAAGTAATACTTTTCAAAGGTACATAATGAATATTTATCTATTAAAATTTATTGTCCTAGCATGGTCAGTGACAAGCACAATCTCAGGCCTCCCAGAGAAAATAAATGAGCAGACGGGAAGAAAAGCAGTTTTCCCGGGAGATACAGCTGTGTGTATAAAGAAGTTTGCTGCTGCTACTGCTGTTAAATCGCTTCAGTTGTTTCCGACTCTTTGTGACCCCATGGACCGTAGCTCACCAAGCTACTCTGTCCATGGGATTTCCCAGGCAAGAATACTGGAGTGGGTCGTTATGCCCTTCTCCAGGGATCTTCCTGGCTTAGGGATCAAACCCACATCTCTTATGTCTCCTGCACTGGCAGGCAGGTTCTTTACCACTAGCACTGCCTGGGAAGCCAATAAAGAAGTTTATCTATTACTGAAAAATGAGCAAAAGAAAAAAAAAAAGCCCCACACCCTCTCTCTGGATTATCCCCGTGCATCAGTCCCTAGCATCCTGCATCCTGCATCAAACCTGGACTGGCAATTCGTTTCGCTTATGATATCACACATTTCCTCTGTTGCTTAATATTCATTTTCCATATGTTCTCTGCTAGAATCTTCCTTTCTTGATTTAGGTCCATTTTCACTCTTTACAGAAAATTCTTACTCTTTGCCTACTAGGGTTCACTAAGTTCACTTTAAATACTGAGTTTTAATCAATGGGGGCTTTTAAGGAGGTATCATCTCTCAATTACACTCTGTAAAATGCCAGCACTAATTACTTATTATCTTGAAATGGTGTCTTTTTCTGCTGACATGATTTTCTAGCATGTTGGGTTTTGCTCCTGGGCCCTTGATTGCTCAGAGGAGAAAGGGTTTTATCTTACACATGTTTTCGCAGGAAGATTAATATTCTGAGAGGAGTCTGAGCTGCAAACAGTTTCCTCATGGTCAGAAATAAGAACTTCTTGCTATATCCTGTTTAACTTCCTTAACTATCTCCTTTCCTCATTCTCCACCTAGCAGTTTGTAAATATCACTGTTTAATTTCAACAGTGTGGTATCAATTCCACAAGCACAACCCTTGCCTGATTATTTACCTTTTTAAAATTAATTTTCATTGGGGTACAGTTGCTTTACAATGTTGTATTCATTTCCTGCAGTACAATGAAGCGAATTAGCTATAATGTGTACGTACATACACTGTTTTTCAGATTTTCTTCCCATTTAGGTCTGATCATTTACCTTTATGAATAATCCATATGGATATATGGGAACAATAATGCAAGAAGGGAGCAATTTTTAAAAAATGAAATGAATTTAGTTTGTTGGAAAAAAGGAAATTGTAATAAAGTATGTTGAAGACATAACATTTTCTACATAATCTTTGGATGAAATCTCTATAATCATGAGTATACAACAGAAAGAGATTTCCCCAAACCTTCCCTTGTTATTTTCTTGTCTTTCTGGTGGCTCTACCGCTTAGGAAAAAGGGCATGGCTAGAGACTTACTATTTCTTGATTATCTTTTATGTGCAAGACAGCTGTACAAATTAGCCACCTCATTTTTAACTTTCACAAAAATTCCATTGTATTAGTATCCATATTTTACAGGGAAGAAAAAAAGGTCAGAGAGGTTAAGTAATACTTTTCAAAGGTACATAATGAATATTTATCTATTAAAATTTATTGTCCTAGCATGGTCAGTGACAAGCACAATCTCAGGCCTCCCAGAGAAAATAAATGAGCAGACGGGAAGAAAAGCAGTTTTCCCGGGAGATACAGCTGTGTGTATAAAGAAGTTTGCTGCTGCTACTGCTGTTAAATCGCTTCAGTTGTTTCCGACTCTTTGTGACCCCATGGACCGTAGCTCACCAAGCTACTCTGTCCATGGGATTTCCCAGGCAAGAATACTGGAGTGGGTCGTTATGCCCTTCTCCAGGGATCTTCCTGGCTTAGGGATCAAACCCACATCTCTTATGTCTCCTGCACTGGCAGGCAGGTTCTTTACCACTAGCACTGCCTGGGAAGCCAATAAAGAAGTTTATCTATTACTGAAAAATGAGCAAAAGAAAAAAAAAAAATAAAATAGTGTTTGGGATCCTGGAGAACTTAGAGAATATATCTGGAGTAGCTGGATAAGCCCAAGGCAGGAGAGGTAGTTGTGATTACAGTATCCTGGACTAACTGTTGCAGAGGTGGGTGACATTTTGAAGACCAACCAGGCTAAGCCCATGGCAGGGGTGTCTAATGGCTTGGTGAATATTAGAGAGCTGAGAGCTGAATTCAGATCTTTCTTATCTCAAGCCTCCACTTTTCACTATATCACATCAAATTCACATATTAAATGACAGATATTTGAGAGCAGAGCTCAGCATCATAAACATTAAGATACTCCAAAAGTTTTGTTTTGTTTTGTTTTGTTTTAAATCTGTTTTGCAACTATTTGGAAGCAAAACAGGGACCAAATTATAAGGTCTTAAACACGGAACTTTAGCATCACATTCTTCATTTTGTGTCTCCTTCTTAGTTTTCTTCCTACCTCTTCTCTTTTGCTTAACCACTTCAGTGTCCCAGGATCTCATATACCATATAAGATCTAGAGAGAAATTAGAAATTAAGTTATTTCCAAGGCAAGCGATTCCAGTTTCTTACTAAAACAAAACTGCATTGTCTTATCATTTTAAGAGATGCGTTCCAGTGTACCCAAAGAAATGTGTTAGTGAGGGAACTAGAAGACATTTTCTGGGTCACCCAAAGGTATCATTTCAAAAGTTCAGACAGAGGAAAGAGCAGTACTGGGCTAGAGATTAAGAGAATATGAGTGTTGCTACACAAACCTTTAAATTTCCCTCAAATTTAAATGTTGAGGCAGAAGTCTCATTTGCTTCTGCTGAAACCAGAAACTTGTGCTAATAGAGAAGTCCGGAGTCAGGGACAGTGCTGGAGAAATGACTTCAGCTTTGGAGACTGACACAAGATACAGATATTGGCATCTTCTTCCTCTTTACATTTATATTTGCATGTATTTGGCTTATTTTGTGTATGGGTATGGGGAAACTAGAAGAGATGAGATACGGGATCCAGATGTTCTCTGTTAGATTATTTGTTCAAATTTGGCTTTGATTAGTAATTACAAAATGACCTCAATAATTGGTCCTGTGCTCCATGTCAACTGATGGTCATGTCAGTCCATTTCCTGGTGGGCAGGGAGCCATGTCCCTACAATCACTACCATGATTACCAACACTTGAGTCGTTCTAAGGAGCAGTGCTGATTAAACTGGTCAGATCTACACTGAGTTTTTACATCAGTTAATCTACCTATTGTTGGGAATGCTTGGTTGATAATTGTTTACATAGCATTTATTTGTAAGGTATAAGGAGGATTTGAATTTTTACTAATTATCTATTTAACACTCTTTTGTGCTCAATTTTTATTAAAAGGAATAATTTTGATGAAGCTATGTAATCAATCATAATTTTGTGGCTCTCATTACTGGGTACAGTGTATATCAGTCATATTTCCATTATCATAGTTTGTAACTAGGAGCAAATTTACCCTACCACAGATAGAAAGTGATTATCATTTCAACATTCCCAGCAATGTAGTCAGAGGTGTTACTGAAAACGTGGTTACAGGACAAATAACTCCTAGAAATGCAGGCTTTTAGAAAAAATTTCTCAACTCGGAAACTTTTTAAAGGCTTTAATATGCTAATACAAGCCTGGGGTTCCTAAGAGGGCAGTATGAGATGCTGAGTTTTCCAAACCCTTTTGACTATAGAAATCCTTTTTAACAGAATATCTTATCAGACCACCAAAGTGAAAGCACTTTGGAGAGGGCTGAATTAAACATCCAGACAGCCAACTTCAAGTCACTTCAAGAGTGTTGGCCGACCACCACCTGCCTTAGTTGTTGGAAAACATTATTAAAATATTTCGGTTCCTAAAATGTGTTTTGAGTAAACTCTGGGAGTTGGTGATGGACAGGGAGGCCTGGTGTGCTGCAGTCCATGGGGTCGCAAAGAGTCGGACACGACTGAGTGACTGTACTGAAAATGTTTCATTTCTCTGAATATACCCAAGATCCAGGTTCTTGGCAAAATTATGTAATTGGCCATATTTGCCTTTGGTCTCACCACTGAGCACATCACTGTTTATCATGCTTTTTCTGTTATGACAACTTCACTTGTTATAACTTCTCTCTTGACATCACATGTTCTTATTCCAACTTTAGGATGTCCAGAGTCACCCACTGACACCCTTTCCTGCTGTTTCTTCCCATTGGGGTACACCACTGAGGACGTAAATGCCCACTTTCCCCTTCATCACCACTAGCTTCCACTGCGTTTTCCATGGCAGCTCAGCTGTTACCTGCCAGATGTCATAGAACCTGTTCATGGTGATGACTGACAAATAGCTTAAAGGTGCCATGGTGGAGAGGAGCGAAGAACGTGCTTATACTTTAATAAAAACGAATGTTTTAAAGTTAATTAATTAATTAATTATTTAGAGCACAGCTGCTTGTTGTTTCAAGGGCAGGAGGAGAGGGGGGTGACAGAGGGTGAGATGGTTGGATGGCATCATTGACTCAATGGACATGTGTGAACCAACTCTGGGAGATAGTAAAGGACAGGGAAGCCTGACATCTATGGGACTAAAAGAGTCGGACACGACTTAGCAACTGAAAAACAACAAATAGTTGCTTTACAATTCTGTGTTAGTCCCTTGTGACTCAGATGGAAAAGAATCTGCCTGTGATGCAGGAGACCAGAGTTCCATCCCTGGGTCATGAAGAACCTCTGGAAAAGGGAATAGCTACCCACTCCAGTATATCCTTGCCTAGGAAATCCCATGGACAGAGGATCCTGGAGGACTAGAGTCCATGGGGTCACAAAAGAGTCAAACATGACGAACACTTTCTACAGCAAAGTATATCACCTCTTTTTTGGATTTCTTCCCATTTAGGTTATGAATTTCACATACTTCAGCTGGATGTCAGGTATTTTTGGTCACTGAGATCTGAAGACACCCCTGAATAAATATCACAAAAATGTGTGATCTGAAGAATGGCAGAAATCTATTTTTTAAAAATTATCTTATTTTATAAGTTTAAGACAAACTAGGACTATAATCAAATAACTTAAAAAGTTTGTGTCATTAAGTATTGAAATATCTATGAGAATCTAACTGTAAGGAATGTTCTAGAAAACCAAGAAGTACCTGAAGAATATAAAATATACAGGAAGATACCATATTTTGCTGAAAGTGCTTAATTTCAGAAAGTGTTTTAAAAGTTAGGATCAAATAAAAATAAGAAAATTCTTAAGTATTCAGATTGCATGTATAATCATCAAAAAATAACTTGAATATGCAAATATTTTATGCCGAAACATCCATCAAGCTGTAAACCAACACCTCAAGACGACTTTTTAGTTGACTTCAGAGTTCTAATTTTACTGTCTAGCTAGAAGATATCCCAAACAAAATTACATCCTGTATGTTTTTTGACTTAATAATGACATGAAATGTAGTAACAGATCGGTACTACCAGAATATTTAGTGCCTAACCATATTATCTTTTTATCACTCTGGCCTTAAACATTCATCCAGGAGAGCATATCAAGAGATAGTTATAAATCCTCTAAAAATAATGACCCTAAATTTCTCTCACTGGAAAACCCCTATTTTCTGATGGGTTGCTTCACTTTGCTTAACAAACAAAAGAGTGTAAGATTACTCTGTCTCTTTTATTCCATGTATGTATTTTCTATAAAAAGTGAACTAAGAAATGAGCTCACTAAATATAGAAATATAAGAAAGACCCTTATATTTATATTGTTTATAAGTAAAACAACTTTCGTAATTAATAAGTTAATATGAATAGGTTTGCTCACCTCAAATATTCTCATATTTAACAAAGGTTAGTCCTTTTGTTGGAGAAGGCAATGGCACCCCACTCCAGTACTCTTGCCTGGAAAGTCCCATGGACGGAGGAGCCTGGTAGACTGCAGCCCATGGGGTCGCTAAGAGTTGGCACGATTGAGCGACTTCACTTTTGCTTTTCACTTTCATGCATTGGAGAAGGAAATGGTAACTCACTCCAGTATTCTTGCCTGGAGAATCCCAGAGACAGAGGAGCCTAGTGGGCTGCCATCTACGGGGTCCCACAGAGTCGGACACGACTGAAGTGACTTAGCAGCAGCAGTCCTTTTGTAATTATCTGTGAGTCTCCTAGTAAAGTGGTTTATTTCAAGAGTTTTTACATTTCTGTTCATGTTTTGAGCTGAGATTTTTAGGGACTTTAGCAGGTGAGAATATGTGTGCTGTGTGCTCAGTCGCTAAGTCATGTCCCACTCTTCTGCAACCCCATGGCTTGTAGCTCACCAGGCTCCTTGCCTAGGATTTCCCAGGCAAGAATACTGGAATGGGTTGCCATTTCCTTCTCCAGGGGATCTTCCCAACCCAAGAATCGAACCCATGTTCCCTGCGTCTCTTGCATTGGCAGGTGGATTCTTTACCACTGAGCCACTTGGGAAGTCAGTGGGTGGGAGATCATATATCTGTTATTCTCCAAAACATCAGTGAATTTCTACTCAGCATTTTAACTTTAGAGAAGCATGCTACTATTATATGGGCATCTTAAAGCACTGTTGCTGCTGCTGCTAAGTTACTTCAGTCGTGTCCGACTCTGTGTGACCCCTAGATGGCAGCCCACCAGGCTCCCCCATCCCTGGGATTCTCCAGGCAAGAACACTGGAGTGGGCTAGCATGAATAAATGCTACAACATACTTGCTGGAATAAATGTTTTACTTTGAAGTCTCCTTCCATAAGTGCTTAAAAATTCTGTGTTTACATTCTAATAAAAGTGAGTGAATCTTTATAAGCTAGAATTTCAGACTTCAGCACGGTAGGAGATAGTTTTGACCACTGAGATTGGAAGATGCCCTCAATAAATGTCACAAAAATGCCTGGTGTGAAGAATTCAGAAACTTGGTATGTGCTGCCCCGTTAATGGTTAAATTTTCCAGCTTTCCTTATTATTGAATGTAGTCATGTGACAAACATTCTGGTCAACGGAAAGAAAGCAGACATGATTGGTTCAATTTTTTAGTCATCTTTTTTTATAATGAAAGGATGCCTTCTCTTTTTCTTTTTTTGATGACTGGAATGTGAAACTGCCTTCCTGGACTGTATGGGCAATGGCAAAACCACAGACACCAGAACAGTAAGATGGAAGGACCCTTAGCCCCACACGATCCCATGGAACAGAGTCACCACCTCATCAGCTCAGATTTTATGTGTGAGAGAAATAAACTTTTATCTTTTAAAAGACATTATCATTTTGTGTCTCATTTACAGCAGCTAAGCTCATATCATAACTGAAATGGGTACTGAGCAGAAGAGGCATTTTTAATGAGCCAATTATTTGTTATGATGCCTTGTACACAGGGCTCATTTTTGTACAGTTGTTAATATGCTATCAGTCTGAGAGCTCCCTGTATAGGGAAAATATGGTTTGGAATGAACTTTCATATTAATTGAAAAGTATTTATTGTGTGTCTTTTTACATGAAGTAAAATAATGAAGGGTCTTCGTAATATGTTCTTAGTCTACAGCATCTCAAAATTTTATATTTTCTGACATTGTCTTCACATTCATTTATTGCACTTTCAGAAGTGCAATAACATTGCACTTTTCTAGCATTTAGGAAGTGCACTTTTTAACATTTAGGACAAAAGGTGTGCTCATGCTGGTACCCCTTCTGTCTTATTCTTATACGTTTATAGTGACTTCTGTCTGGTTTGAAAAGTAGTAGGGAGAGTTTACTGGACTTTTCTTTCTCTGAACAGAACAAGAAGTAATCAAACATGACTATTTGGGCAGGATTATTGTGAGATGAGTATCCACCATCACATGGTCAACAATTTGCTGGAAGACTTAACTTAGCAAATAAAAATTGAATTTTTGTGGACTCATGGCAGTCACACATTGGACAATCTTTTTAATAATCTTAAAACCTGGAAGTTTCTTAGTTCAATAGTTTTTCTGGAAACAAAGGCAATATTTTTTTGCTAATTTAAATATATTAAACCAGGTAGAAATGTGTTTGACAGCTTGATGTTTCTTTTGCTTTGCAAGGTTAAACTCTATGGTTTATGTAGATTTATGTGCTACACCTTGGAAATGGACTCAATGATCGAGAATATGTTTTATTTGGGTTCATTAAAATAATATTCTTTCTTTAGCTGTAAATGTGAGATTTTTATAAATAGATAAAAACTGGATACATACGTTTTGGAGACCTATTTTTTTTCTTGAATCTGAAGATAATTAGTGGTGTTAAAAAACCACAACTTTTCAGGGAAAAAAAAGGATAAGTTCTGAAAAACAGGTTTATAATTGGCATTATATCTCAAAATAAAGGATTTAATTTATTTAGTAGTGAACTTTATTTTGGAGAAGACAATGGCACCCCACTCCAGTACCCTTGCCTGGAAAATCCCATGGACGGAGGAGCCTGGTAGGCTTCAGTCCATGGGGTCGCTAAGAGTCAGACATGACTGAGTGACTTCACTTTCACTTTTCACTGTCATGCATTGGAGAAGGCATTGGCAACCCACTCCAGTGTTCTTGCCTGGAGAATCCCAGGGATGGGGGAGCCTGGTGGGCTGCCGTCTATGGGGTCGCACAGAGTCGGACACGACGGAAGCAACTTAGCAGCAGCAGTAGCAGCAGAACTTTATTTAAATATATCTGACCTTTCAGCTATACTCTTATTTAATGGAAGGATGTTCTAACGCTTCACTATTCCACAGTAATTTGTAATAATTTCCTTTGAGGTTGTATTCCTTTGGAAGTAAATCCAGGCTTTTGTTACAAGACCACATCCTACCCCCTGCTCTTTTTTTTGTCTGTGATATATCTAGTTTTACAGATTTCCCTTTACTATGACTGACCGATCAGTAATCCATGACATTTAGAGCTGACAAAGAATTCTAAATCCATAACGTTTTAAAATAAGTACTTTATTGGAACTTAACAAAACTTAAAGAAATCTACAGGTGGAAATAGATATGCTTCGAGAATAAAGATCCTTCTTTTGATTTTATGGACTCGAATAATTTTATTGTGATTATTTAGACTCAATATAATCCAAGCACTTTAAGCAGTTTAAGAAAACATTCTGATACTATCCAGAAAAATGTTGTGGTTGCTGCTTTTGTTTAGTCCCAAGTCATGTCTGACTTTTTTGCGACCCCATGGCCTGCAGTTTGCCAGGCTCCTCTGTCCATGGAATTTCCCAGGCAGTACTGGAATGGGTTGCTATTTCCTACTCCAGGGGATCTTCCTGACCCGAGGATAGAACCGGCATCCTCTGCATTGGCTGATGGATTCTTTACCACTGAGCTACTAGAGAAGCCCCATGCACATATGTAAATACAAAACAGGTTTTCTAGTTTCTTCTGGTTTGAAAGTTTTATTGTTTTGTTAGTTAGTTTATCCTCTTGTTTTTTCACCAAGGTATTCAGTTCAGTTCATTGCTCAGTTGTATCTGACTCTTTGCGACCCCATGGACTGCAGAATGCCAGGCTTCCCTGTCCATCACCAACTCCTGCTCAAACTCAGGTCCACTGAGTCGGTGATGCCATCCTACCATCTCATCCTCTGTTGTCCCTGTTTCCTCCTGCCTTCAATCTTTCTCAGCATCAGGGTCTTTTCCAATGAGTCAGTTCTTTGCATCAGGTAGCCAAAGTATTGGAGTTTCAGCTTCAGCATCACTCTTTCCAGTGAATATTCAGGACTGATTTGCTTTACAATTGACTAGTTTGATTTTCTTGCAGTCCAAGGGACTCAAGAGTTTTCTCCAACACCACAGTTCAAAAGCATCAGTTCTTCAGTGCTCAGCTTTCTTTATGGTCCAACTCTCACATTCATACATGACTACTGGAAAAACCATAGCTTTGACTAGATGGACCTTTGTCCACAAAGTAATGTCTCTGCTTTTTAATATGCTCTCTAGGTTGATTATAGCTTTTCTTCCAAGGAGCAAGCATCTTTTAATTTCATGGCTGCAGTCACCATCTACAGTGATTTTGGAGCCCCCAAAATAAACTCAGTCACTGTTTCCACTGTTTCCCCATCTATTTGCCATGAAGTGATGGGACTGGATGCCATGATCTTCACTTTCTGAATGTTGAGTTCTAAGCTAACTTCTTCACTCTCTTCTTTCACTTTCATCAAGAAGCTCTTTAGTAACCTTTAAAGAACTAAAGTAGTAGTGTGTGTATGTTAATCCTAAACTCCTAATTTATCCCTCTCCCGCCTTCTCCTCTGGTAAGTTTAAGTGTATTTTCTGTGCCTGTGAGTCTCTTTCTGTTCTGCAAAAATAAGACATGGAAGCAACCTAAATGTCCATCAACAGATGAACGGCTAAAGAAGATATGGTATAGGTCTACAATGGGGTATTACTCAGCCATAAAAAAATGAAATAGTGTTATCTGTAGCAACATGGATGGATTGTAGCATACTAAGTGAAATAATTCAGAGAAAGACAAATATCATATGGTATCGCTTATAAGTAGAATCTAAAAAAGAGATACAAATGAATTTTCATTTTTGATAGAAACATTTAACATGACATCTACCCATTAAACAAAATTTGAAGAGTGAGATACTGTATGGCTGCCTAAAGGCATTATGTTGTACAGTAGATTTCTAAAACTCACTCCTCTTGCGTAACTGAAATTTTATAGCCATTGAACAACCACACTCCTTTTCCCCTCCCCACAGCCGCCAGCAATCAACATTCACGTCTCTGCCTCTGTGAATCTATTTTAGGTTCTTCCCGTAAGTGAAATCATGCAGTATTTGTTCCATGCCTAGCTTATTTCAATGAGCATGGGCTTCCCAGGTAAAGACCCGCCCTGCCAATGCAGGAGATATAAGAGATGCTGGTTCGATCCCTGTGTTGGGAAGATTCCCCTGGAGGAAGGCATGGCTAACCCACTCCAGTATTCTTGCCTGGAGAATCCTATGGACAGAGGAACCTGGCAGGTTACAGTCCATGGGGTCGCAAAGAGTCGGACACGACTGAAGTGACTTAGCCCAATGTCAGTCCTACAGGTTCATCCATATTGTAGAAAATGATAGGATTTCTGTCTTTCTTAAGACTGAATCATATCCTGTTTTGAACATCATCATCACCACTATCAGCACCACCACCACCATCACCATCACCACTCCAGCTAACATTTCTTGGCCTTGGACTATGACCCAGGTGCTGTTATAGAGCTTAATTTACAAAGACTCTTCAGATCCATCTGAGATTCTGTAATCTTTAATCCTTAAAATGACCTACTTCTTACCTGTCTTTCTCGAATTTCCTTTGATAGAGAAACTCTGCTGTTCCAGAAACAAACAAAAAAACTCTGTGTTGAATGTACATACCCACATTTTCTTTATTCATTCATCTATTGGATGCTTGGGTTGTTTCCTTATCTTGGCTCTTGTGAATAATGTGGATTTTTACTTATTATATTGTTTTCAGTTCATTTGTCATTGAATAAAACACAGATTTGTGTACTTTTCTTACTATACAAAAGGGCTTCCCAGGTGGCATAGGGGTAAAGATCCACCTGTCAAGGCAGGAGATGCAGGAGACCTGGGTTCGATCCCTGGGTCGAGAAGATCCCTTGGAGTAGGAAATGGCAACCCACTAAATATTCTTGTCTGGAGAATCCCATGGACAGAAGAGCCTGGTGGGTTAGTTCATGGTGCTGCAAAGAGTTGGACATGACCGGGCCGCTACCACTTACTATACAAAGTATGATTGGAGGATCAGCCGCTTAGGTATCACTTGGGAACTTTAGAGAAGCAGGATCTCAACTTCTTTGCAGATCCCCAAGTGACTGGCATTTAACTTTGAGAGTTCAGTCCAGTGCTCAGATTTCTTTATAGTCCAACTCTCACATCCATACATGACTACTGGAAAAACCATAACTTTGAGAAGTACTGCTCAAAAAGACAAGCCAGAATTGGGAGAGTAAGATTGACATATATACACTACCATGTGTGAAACAGAGAGCTAGCAGGAAGCTGCTGTATAGCACAGGGAGCTCAGCTCTGTGCTTTGTGATAGTCTAGAGGGGTGGGATAGGGGAAGTGGGTGGGAGTTTCAAAAGGGAGGGGATATACGTAAACTTATAGCTGATTCACTTTGTACAGCATTGAAAAGCAGTTATACTTCAATTAAGAAAAAATGACAAGCCATCATAATTGGACCTAAGTGTGTGCCTGCCTTTAAGAAGGTTATATTTATTAGCAGGAGTGTCAATTATCATTGTTTTCCTATTACAGTAACTAACTTCAATTTATAATCAATAAGATCACAGAGGAACTGACCTGTATAATTGATTCAGTATGTTTTATGCTCCTGAAATGAAAATAATCAGAACTCTCCCAATACTCATTCCTTAGCTATTAGCTACACTTCATGGGGCTTTCTGATTCCCTATAACTCTGTACTTTGTGGGGGGAGTCCTTATTAGCCTCTGCTGGAAAGAGGGCAGGCTGCTAATACACTCTCCCACAATGCATGCTTTACCTCTGAGAAAGCAAAACAACTTTAGGAAAGCAAAACAACCTTACCAAAAGATGTATAGGTAACCAGGGATGCAGTTACCTATACATCTTGCGACTTATTTCTAACATATACTTTTTAAGTGTGCCTAAATATTGAAAAGCAGAGACATTACTTTGCCAACAAAGGTCTGTCTAGTAAAAGCTATGGTTTTTCCAGTGGTCACGTATGGATGTGAGAGTTGGGCTGTGAGAAAGCTGAGCGCCGAAGAATTGATGCTTTTGAACTGGGTGTTGGAGAAGACTCTTGAGAGTCCCTTGGACTGTAAGATCCAACCAGTCCATTTTAAAGGAGATCAGCCCTGCGTGTTCTTTGATAGGACTGATGCTAAAGCTGAAACTCCAGTACTTTGGCCACCTCATGAGAAGAGTTGACTCATTAGAAAAGACTCTGATGCTGGGAGAGACTGGGGGCAGGAAGAGAAGGGGACGACAGAGGATGAGATGGCTGGATGGCATCACTGACTTGATGGACGTGTTTGGGTGAACTCCGGGAATTGGTGATGGACAGGGAGGACTGGCATGCTGCGATTCATGGGGTCGCAAAGAGTCAGACACGACTGAGCGACTGAACTGAACTGAATTTGATCATGCAAAGAACTTCAGAACTTCAGAATTTGTCTACATAGAGGAAGGTGGATGATGATGGTGATAATTATTTCATGCAATTAGTTTATCTTTTACCCAAAAGCTGTTGTATTACTTTCCATTATTTTGGATCTCCAATACAGCACCCTTTCATATTTTCATGTTAATATTTTACAATTCATTTGTTCTGTTATGTAAGTATATGATGTGTGTACATGTGTGTGGGGCTTCAGTTGTGTCTGACTCTGTGCGACCCTATGGATTGTAGCCTACCAGGCTCCTCTGTCCATGGGATTCTCCAGGCAAGAATACCAGAGTGGGTTGCCATGCCCTCCTCCAGGTAATCTTCCCAACCCAGGGATCAAACCTGTGTCTCCTAAATCTCCTGCATTAGCAGGTAGGTTCTTTACCACTAGCACCACCTGGGAAACCCTAAGTATATGATATTCTGGAATGAATGATTTCTGAGACATCTAAAGCAAGGACAGGCCACTGTGGTGGCTGTAACTCTGCCAACCCCACTATGTACCTTCTGGCATATCTCCAGGAAGGAGCAGGAGCTTGGTGGCCCACAACATTCACCAATCCCGTCATCCCTTGATTTTCTGTTTCTCCCCTTTATCCTTAGATTCACTATAGAAGGACGTGACCTTTTACCAAAATTAATTATCCATGCTAAGTGTCAGAAACTGACCAAAATAATATCATAGCTGCTATGAGGATATATTGCACCACCCAGGGAATATAGCCAATATTTTGTAATAACTATAAATGGAGTCTAACCTTTAAAATTCGTGAATCACTATACTACACCCTTGTAACATATAATATTGTATATCAGCTACACTTCAATTTAAAAAAAGCATACTGATTTTTTCTCCTTTTTTTTAGTACTAAATGCTAAATAACACATCAGAAAGATACAGTGTGCTTTGTGCTTTTGCCCTCAAAAGGGATAAAAAGATATAAACTATCTTTTAAATTAATGCCACTGTTTTTCCGATTAGATACAGGTTTTTTTAGTCACTATGATTAGGGTTTCTTTTTCATCCTTTAGGAGAGTTACGACGTAGAATCAGAAAGAGATGGGCAGTGTAACAAATGGGCGCAGGCAGAACACATCTTGCAGCCCATCAGGCCTTCTACTCGACCATTTACTTGGCCACATCAGGTCTCAGTTTCAGTGTGTGGGCTCTTTGTTGCTGTGTGTGGTCTTCTTGAGCTGTGGTGTGCTGGTGCGTGGACTTAGTTGCCCCGCTACGTATGGGATCTTAGTTCCTGGACCAGGGATGGAATTGGTGTTCCCTGCACTGGAAAGCAGATTCTCCACCACTGGACCACCAGGGAAGTCCACTGCTCGATTCTTCGAATCCCTGCTGTTACAGCATGGAAACTTCAGCAGTATAATAGCAGGCTCCCCCAAAGGGGAAGGAAGGAGTGCTGTAGCCACTTGGCTGTCTGCCACGCGTGGGGGGCCCTTTTTTTCCACCAATTTATGATTTCATTATTTTTTGTTATTTTTACCTATTAATTCTTTTGCCTGAAAATTTCTCATTCCTTCTTTTCACCTAGTTGAAATCCTAGACATATGTGAGATCTTGTTAATATATATCGTCCCTCTAAAGATATCTCTTACCTTTGATACACAATGGTTCTAACATTCATTGAATCCACATTGTTAAAAATTAATAAGGTTAGTATTAAAATTTCCTGAATTGTTCAGATGTTGTTGATTCAGACAGCACATAAGTTCCAGAATATAGAGGTTACTCTTTACTCTTTTTCAGTTCAGTTCAGTTTAGTCGCTCAGTCATGTCTGACTCTTTGCGACCCCATGAATCGCAGCACGCCAGGCCTCCTTGTCCATCACCAACTCCCAGAGTTCACTCAAACTCACATCCATTGAGTCAGTGATGCCATCCAGCCATCTCATCCTCTGTTGTCCCCTTTTCTTCCTGCCCCCAATCCCTCCCAGCATCAGAGTCTTTTCCAATGAGTCAACTCTTCGCATGAGGTGGCCAAAGTACTGGAGTTTCAGCTTTAGCATCAGTCCTTCCAAAGAAATCCCAGGGCTGATCTCCTTTACTCTTGTTAGTACCTAGCAAAACACTGGACACAGAGTGGGTTCTTAATATGTATTGCTTTCTTATCATTTCAAACAACTTTTATAACTCTGTAACACTATGAGGGAGATAACCTTCTGCCAGCTTTCTCTGTTTCAGTGAAGAGAAAACTTTGGGTTTAGAGAATAATGTTTAATGACCCTAAAGATCATTAACATTAGGGCCAACAGAAGTTACTCTAAGTTTTAGTTCATTTTATTTAGCTGAGTTATGGAATTGACTTATAACATCAGTAGGCTTATTTATAGAAATAAAAATCACACTGCCTCGTGAGTACAACATAAAAATATCTAGTAACTAATTGAAGTCAAATCACTAATTATAGTTCTTGAGCTTCTTATTTCTTTGCAGATAACAAAGCCATGTAACTTGTTTCTTTTTATTTTCACTTTCAGAATATTCTAGGAGGTAATCAGTTGTGGTGTCATTTGCTCTACTTCATGTATTAAAAAATGACTGCCCCAGTCTACCTGACTTCCCTGGTGGTCTAGTGGTTAAGAATCTGCCTGTCAATGCAGGGGACCGGGGTTCAAACCCTGGTCAAGGAGACTCAACATGCCTCAGGGCAACTAAATCCATACACTACAACTACTGAACCCACATGCTACAATTCCTGAAGCCTACATGCCAGACAGCCCGAGCTCTGCAACAAGAGAAGCCACCACAATGAAACGCCTGTGCATAGCAACTAGAGAAAGCCTCACATAGCAACGAAGACCCAGTGCAGCCAAAAAGAGAAAAAAGACAGGGCTAACTACTACCCACTGTGAAATTTAGTTTCAATTGCTTAGAAGTTTGAAAAGGCTCTGTTGTTGTTTATCACTAAGTAATATTCCACTCTTTGCGACCACCGTGAACTGCAGCAGGCTAGGCTTCCCCATCCTTCACTATCTCCCAGAGTCTACTCAAACTTATGTCCATTGATTCAGTGATGTCAACCAACCATCTCATCATCTGTTGTCCCCTTCTCCTCCTGTCCTCCATAATTCCCAGCATCAGAGTCTTTTTCAAAAGGTTCTACCTATTTATCAAACTTCGGAGACTTCTATCAGTCATTTAAACTAATGTACAATGCATTTCTTACTGTTGAAACATGCTTTTAAGCATTTCCTTCCCAGAGCTCAGAGTTAGTGCTTTTATTTCAGTATCACTTGGAACAAAAAGATTTTTTTAAAAGGAAGACTGTTTGAAGCTATGCTTGTGCTTGCCATCCACTATCTCTATAAGGTAGGGCAGTGATATACAAAGGGTACCAGAGTGTTGGAACTGGACAGATCTGTATGCGAATCCTAACTCACAGCCAAGAGAGGTTACAGTTTGGCCTCTGGTTCAGCCTGTATGATTCATGAATCGTTTTGGTCTCTAGTTCTGTTGACCTGTTGGCTCATCCTATTGGCCATTTTTGCAAGTGTTTGCCCTTCTGCCCATCTCTTCCTCACTACAGCCCATGACTTAGCGCAGCCGTCATGTTTTGGCTTGAAGTGCTTTTCTAGGCACTTGAGTTAAATCTGCTGTCTTGGTCCCTGACTCTTCAGTTTATAATTGGGCTGAAAAATGTTGTTGTGGAAAGTTAGCAATGTGCTAAGGAAATTAAGTTAAAGTTTTTATATTAAAGTATTTATATATATAAATATTAGTTCAGGCAGAAAGGAACATGACCCAGACTAAAATTTTCATGCTCTCAAAGTGTTTTATTTCCTTGCACAGTCTTTAAAAGTTAATTTCAGCTCACAGTGGTGCTCCCAAGCATAATCTGAAATATTAGAAGTTATATCCATAATAGCTGGCAGCCTGATGTATAAGAAAAAATGGTATGACCTCACACATATGCTGTTCTCAATCAGTGTAAGAGATATTACATTTATGAGGATTAATCAAAGAAGCAGCTAGATAGATTGGATAGAAACATAAAGTAGTGGCATCGAAGGAAGTCTTTCAAATCAGCTAATTTATGCATCTCACTAAAATCTCTGTTCTGGTTAGAATGTTGGGAGTGAGTACAGCCACTGAATTCCTTGCAATTCATTCACTCAAGATAAGGAAATGGAAAAATAGATGTATCCCTTAGGGTGGCCATTGGGCCTGCTGGGAAAAATGTACCTTCAGAAAGCTACCTGGCATATCTTTTCTCATCATCCCTATACCTACACAGGATTTACATTAAGAAAAAAGCAAAGAAATGCTTATAATACAGGACATTATATATAAAGATTCAGAAAATTACAACCAAGATCATGTGAAATTTTAGTGGAATAATACTTTTAGAAGGAGGAGAGAAAGTGCTTGAAGACAGTCCTCTTGACAGTTATGTGTATTTAGTTTATCCTGGTCTTATGCACAGGCTTTGGACAAAATTCGTTTTGACATGTTTAAGAGCATCAGTATATAAAATACTGACGGTAGCATTTACTGCTTGGACAAGTCAATGAACTCTGGCAATTTTCACTGTTTCTCATTGCCTAAGTAAATGGTAGTATGGTTGATGAAATAATAACTCAGTACAGGGTTATTTCTCTAAAGAACAGATCATCTCAAGTTGAATGCTTTTGTCACCATGCATTTTTATTGTAGTTTTGAGAAATAATAATAACGAATACATGATATATTTCTCTACATACACACACATACAAATACATACACACATATGTTCTTTCAGGACAACTGTTTTGCAATATGTTATTTGAAGACAACTATTTTAAAAATTGTATTTAAAAATATGTTACAAACCTTTTTTTAAAAGGTACAATTTGCATACAAAAAGCTATATTTATTTAATGTACACAATTTGATGGGTTTGGAGATAAATACACATATATTCATAAAGGTATTTGAAAATGTCTATGCCATAAGCTCCAAAAATTTCCTTCTGCCCTCTTCTTATCAGCATTATTATTATTGTCACTGGGCTTCCCCAGTGACTTGGTGGTAAAGAATCCACTTGCAATTTAGGAGACACAGGAGATGTGGGTTTGATCCCTGGGTTGGGAAGATTCCCTGGAATAGGAAATGGCAACCCACTCCAGTAAATTTGCCTGGAAAATTCCACGAGCAGAGGAGCCTGATGGGCTACAGTCTATGGGGCCTCAACAGTCTATGGAGCCTGCCACAACTGAAATGACTAAGCAAGCAAGCACACATTATCATTACTATTTGTGTGAAAAGTTGTACTCAACATAAGATCTATCCACTTAGAAAAAAAATGTAAGTATACAGCAGTATTAACTATAAGAACCATGCTGTGCAGAAGACCTCCAGGACTTATTTAACCAGACTTAAACCCTTTGATAATAAAAATCCATCCTTTACCATTGTGTTTTATATTTCACACTCTGTGTAATCTCACCTTGGATGTGGGTAAGGCCTATGACTCGGTTCTAATCAATGGAATATGACAAAGGTGACTAGATGAACATTATTAACAATGCAGACTATCTTTCAAAATAAGACTGTAATTCCATCCGGTTAGCTGACTTCCCTTGTTGGCTTTGCAGAAACCTACTGTCATGTTCTGAGCAGCCACTGGGAGAGAGCAATAGAGTATGGAAACTATGGCAGTCTCTGGCTGACACCTGTCATGAAACTGAGACTCTTACAATATGACAGGAACTGACTTTGCCTGTAATCACAGGAACTAAGAATCAGATCCCTCTCCTGTGAGCTTCTGATGAGAACTCAGCCCTTGCTTATACCTTGATGAGAGACTTGCAGAGGATCCGCTAAGCTATGTCTAGATACCTACTTCACAAAAAGTGTGAGGTAATGGATGTGTGTTGATTTAAGCAGCTGAATTTGAGATAGTAATGTTACACAGTAATAGATAACTAATCCAATTTTAATATCTGGACCCTGGTGTATTAGCTGGGTCTGTATAAACAAGATACAACAAACTGAATGGCTTAAACAAAAGAAGTTTATCATCTCACAGTTCAGAAAGTTAGGAGTTCAAGCTTAACTTGATTATTTGCAAAGACTTTGTTCCCAAATAAAGTCATGTTCACAAGTGCTGGGGGGAGGGTGGAGTGACACTGCCTTTTGGGGAGATATGATTCAACCCATAAAAGTGGGTACTGCTTTAACAATGTCGAAAACTGTTGCAGTGGCTTTGAGTCAGTCAGAGGGAAGACCGAAAGGATTAGTTTTTTGGCTGCGATCAACAGTATGTGGGATCTTAGTTCCCTGACCGGAGATTAAACCCATGCCCCCTGCATCAGAAGGGCAGAGTCTTGACCAGTGCACTGCCAGGGAAGTCCCAAGACTGAAAGGACTTTGATGACTATGGTTAAAAATAAGAAACCTAAACTTCCTTGAACACTTAGAAGTCTGAACTTTGAGGGCACTTTCAATCAAGGAAAGTGCTGCTGTTTAGTCAATAAGTTGTGTCCGACTCTCTTGAAACCCCATGGACTGGAGCCTGCAAGGCTTTTCTGTCCATGGGATGTCCCAGGCAAGAATACTTGAGTGGGTTGCCATTTCCTTCTCCAGGGGATCTTTCCAACCTAGGGAGGCAACCCATGTCTCCTGCATACTCAGTCTGTACCACTGAGCCACCTGGGAAGAAAGTGAGGAACATGTTATTAGAAATTTATTATGGCAGAACTCATGTTATGTTACAACAAAAAGCTTAATAAAATTCACTGTAGTTATGTGGAAAAAATATATACATAATGAGCTTGGTGATTTCAATAAGGAGGTATCTAAGCAAAGTGTTGAAAGTACTGAAGGTTTCTCTTGCTGCTTATAGTAAAATGTAACAAGAAAGATGATTTGAAGGAAGACTTGCTAAGCAAAAAGGAACCAGGATTAGATAATTTAAAAAATGTTTTAGCCTCTCAAGATGGCAAAAGATTCTGTAGTTAATTAATAATTTACCAGCAGTCAGCAGTCCTCAGGAAAGAGATATAGTCTTGCCTTCACTACAAGGAATGTATAAGCTTGAAAGGACTGGGACCAGCCACATGGAGAGAGCCAATCCATAAAGTTTGACAACACAGTCAAAGCAGAATTGTGAGATAAAGAGGTGATCAATGATAAAAGTTAAATCCCTGCATTTGGCCACAACTGCTTTATGTGAGAATTTGTGAACCAACAAACAGTGTGAACTGGGCTTTTGTTACGTAAACATTGAGTAAAATGACTGAAGTCAAACAAAAGTAAATAAAAAGACCAATGAAAACCATAAGAATAAAGCTCTGTATGTGTGTGTGGATGTAAGCATAGATTGAATAAAAGTTAAAATATCAAGTATAGCAAAGAGTTGGGCATGACAGAGTGACTGAGCCTACACACACACACACACACACACACACACACACACACTAATTGCACATAATTTGAAACTTATGCCCAGCCAAAATACGGTTGGGAATAGAGTAATTGTAACTGGAGCCAACACACAACTCATTTTTCTGAGGGTAAAGATAAGACTTCAGTAATTGGAAAAAGTTATGGCAATGTTCTCAATATCCTGAGATTTTGAATAAGGAAAGCCTAAGACATGGGTAGACAACGTGCACAACTGGGACTGCAACAGCTACCAATATTCTAATACTACTGTCAGTTCAGTTCAGTCGCTCAGTCGTGTCCGACTCTTTGTGACCCCATGAATCGCAGCATGCCAGGCCTCCCTGTCCATCACCAACACCCGGAGTTCACTCAGATCACGTCCATCGAGTCAGTGATGCCATCCAGCCATCTCTTCCTTGGTCGTTCCCTTCTCCTCCTGCCCCTAATCCCTCCCAGCATGAGAGTCTTTTCCAATGAGTCAACTCTTCGCATGAGGTGGCCAAAGTACTGGAGCTTCAGTTTTAGAATCATTCCTTCCAAAGAAATCCCAGGGTTGATCTCCTTCAGAATGGACTGGTTGGATCTCCTTGCAGTCCAAGGGACTCTCAAGAGTCTTCTCCAACACCACAGTTCAAAAGCATCAATTCTTCGGCGCTCAGCCTTCTTCACAGTCCAACTCTCATATCCATACATGACCACAGGAAAAACCATAGCCTTGACTAGACGGACCTTAGTTGGCAAAGTAATATCTCTGCTTTTGAATATACTATCTAGGTTGGCCATAACAGTCCTGCTGAAAGACACAAGTCATTTCTCATCCTCTCCTAACACAAGAGAAGATCCTTGTGTTTGTCATTCTTAGTCTTGAATATTGGTATTAATCATGTTCTAGGGTAAATGAATGACTTTAGACTTGGAAATTAGGAGCAAGATTAAGAGCAGACTGTAGGAAAGACAATGATCTTTACATAAGGGGTCTAAAAAATGAAAGGCAATATAGAACTGGATGTGCCAAAGAGCCAGTAACTTGGGGCTTGCAAGGAACAATGAATGTTTTAGAATGCTCCATTGAATCTAAATTAAGTTCCTTGGCAATTTCTCTTTCTTAAAGCCAATATTAACTTTTAAGAATAACTTTCTTGCCCACAGAAATTATTCACATGACATCTGGTAATGCCCTCAGTGATAGAACACTGATACGTGATCATTAGAAATTGACTCAACCATGAGGTGGGTTGACCATTCCCAAATGCAGCAAACAATGCCAACACCTGGCCCAGCCTTTGCATGAAAAGTTTTAGTTCTGAGTTCTTAGTTATGTATCTGGACTATTTGTTCTGTGTGTGCATACAGGTATCATCAGTTACGTGACTTCATATGGGAAAGCTTTAATGAATACATTCCTTTCTAAAACCATGCCTTCCCTGGTGGCTCATATAGTAAAGAACCTGCCTGCCATGCGGGAGACCTGGGTTCAGTCTCTGGGTTGGGAAGATCCCCTGCAGAAGGGAATAGCAACTTACTTCAGTATTTTTGCCTGGAGAATTCCATGGACAGAGGAGGCTAGCCAGCTACAGTCCATGAGGTCACACTGAGTCAGACACAGCTGAGCAACACACACAAACACACACACACACGGACCATGAAAGAAAGTCTTAAGGTATTCAACATATGGTATTTCCTTCTCTCCATTTCCAGCCCATAGGAATACTCTAAATCTATTAGATTGTCTCTCTGTAGAGAAATAGAAGTTGGCTATGAAAATAGACATATAGCACTAACGCACACATTATCACATAGGATTCACTGTATAAATTGTTCATAATTTTAAAATGTTAATTTTATTTAAAATGTTACATTTATCATTCAGTAAGAAATAAAAAAAATCTGTTCTAACCTATTTTAGTCTAGTGTTCTTGAATAAAACCCTGATTTTCTGTCGTGTTATTTCTAAGAAATATTGTTCAGCTTGCTATTCTGTGAACGATTTGCAATATCTTTTGTGTTTAATATCTTGCTGCTTTTTAATTCTAAAACGATGGCCTCTTTTTTAACTTAATAAAGAAAATTGAAGGAAAAAACCATAAGGAAAGTCATTATCCTAGGTTGGAGTCAATACTATCATTGCTATTCAAAGGCAAGAATTAATCAGATGTTAGCTTGCAGCCAAGGAAACCATTTTATTTATAATGGAAGGAAACAAAAGCCGAAGCAGGTAATGCATTAGGACCTGAAAGAAGCAAGAGGGGGAAAGAACAGGCTCACTCTTACTAGTTACTTTTTTCCTTTTGCTTGACACATTTGAACTATTATACTTCCAAATTATAGCAGATAGATATATTGTAGGCCATTAATCAATCAATATATTGTTAAAGCATGTCAATCTTGACAAAGTATCATCTTATTTATGCCATACTAACATTGGATTTTATTTCACCCTCACGAGAGTATGAATATTTCCAGCTTCTAAAGTAACTTGGTCTTGTTACCTTGTTCAGTAATTTGTGTTCATTCAATAAATATTCACTGATTGTGCAGTCTATGCAGTCGTTTGGGTTGTCTTCTATATAGGGCTTCCCAGGTGGTACAGTGGTAAAGAAACTGCCTGCCAATACAGGAGACCCAAGAGATGCAGGTTCAATTCCTGGAGTTGGGAAGAGCCCCTAGCGTAGAAAATGGCAACCCATTCTTGCCTCCAGCATTCTTGCCTGGGAAATCCCTTGGACAGAGGAGCCTGGCAGGCTTTCGTACGTGGGGTTGTAAAGAGTTGAACACGAGTGAGCACACATGAGTTCACACTATATGCTAGTGAACATCACTGTACAATAGTGAATAAAACAGAAAATCCAATGACATTAATGGAGCCAAGATTCTAATATTTCCAAATACAACCAATTTTCTAAATAGCTCAGATTCAATGAAAGAGTGTTCAGGGCACTTTATCTCTTTCTATGACTCAAAATCAATTATTCTTGCAGGTGCTCTAAATTGTTAAACAGATGGGGGGTCCAGATTTTAACCGCTTATTGTTCCTGAATCTTTGAACCGGGATGTGTGTTTGTTTGTGTGTGTGTGTATTTTAATCTAAATCAGTTGCTGTGTTTTTGTATTAGTGTTTATTCTACTCTCTGCTACTTTCCTCTTGGACTCAACTACTTGACTGCTTGACTTCTAGGCCTCATTCATTCACTCAAGACAACATGTTTCAATCTTGCTTTGATAAAATGCACTTATTTTTTAAAAAGAATATACAGTGTTATACATCAAGTCAGAGACATAATACTATCCCCATATTATGGATGAAGAAACTGAGACTCCAATCTGTTGTGTAGTCTGAGCAACGTCATGTGGTTAATAAGAGAAATTGTTGTAATTTCAACTCAAATCTGTTTGGTGTTAAATACTGTGCCCTATCTCCTACATATACCGTAGGTCTTCCCGTAGCTCAATGGCAAAGAATCTGCCTGCAATGCTGGAGAACTGGGTTCAATCCCTGGGTCAGGAAGGTCCCCTGGAGAAGGAAATGGCAACCCATTTCAGTATTCTTGTCTGGGCAATCCCACGGACAGAGGAGACTGGCAGGCTTTCGTCCATGGGGTCACAAAGAGTTGGGCATGACTGAGTGACTACCGGAATCTCCTCCACATCCTGCATACATTGGCATGCACATGTATTGTTTGGGGAATTTTCTAGCTTTGATTTATAGACCTCTTATCCCTACCTGGTTGCTTGCAAGTTTAAAAATTGAGAAGATTTGAGTCTATGAAAGGAAGTCAAATCTAACCTTATATGTATAAGACCTACATGAGAAAATTTCTTACTAAAAGAACAAAATAAAGGAGAAGTTTTCAATTTCACGGGTAGGAAGGCTCAGTAATGTCAAGATGTTAGTTCTTTCCAACTCAATACATAAATTCAGTGCAATCTAAATCAAAATCCCAGCAAGATGGCATGTGGATATTGACAAAATGATTCTAAAATTTATAGTGCTGCTGCTACGTCGCTTCAGTCGTGTCCGACTCTGTGCAACCCCACAGATGGCAGCCCACCAGGCTCCCCCATCCCTGGGATTCTCTAGGCGAGAATACTGGAGTGGGTTGCCATTTCCTTCTCCAGTGCATGAAAGTGAAAAGTGAAAGTGAAATCGCTCAGTCGTGTCCGACTCTTTGCGATCCCATGGACTGCAGCCTACCAGGCTCCTCCGTCCATGGAATTTTCCGGGCAAGAGTACTGGAGTGGGGTGCCATTGCCTGGAGAGGCAAGAAACCCAGAATAGCCAACTCAATATTGGACAAAAAGAACAAAGTTGGAAGATCAAAACTATTCAGCTCAAGACTTACTGTAAAGTTACAGCAATCAAAACAGTGTGATATCAGGAAAAGAACAGATGAAGAGATCAATGGACCAAAATAGACAGCCTAGAAATAGACGCACACAAGAATAGTCAACTGATCTTTGACAAGGGACAAAGGCAACACAATGGCTGAAAGATGGTCTTTTCAACAAAAAGTGTTGGGATAACTGGACAACCACATGCAAAAAAAAAAAATCACAGTCTTTACACTTTTGACAAAAATTAATTCAAAATAGATCATAGTTCTAAATGTAAAGCATAACTATAAAACTCCTGGAGAAAATGATAGGAGAAAATCTAGATGACCTTTGGTTTGGTGATGACTTTTTAGTTACAACTTTAAATTGAATTTCATTAAAATTAAAAATTATGCTCTGTGAAAGACAATGTCAGGAGAATTTGCAGACAAGCCCGGACAAGGGGAAATACTTTGCAAAATACACATCTGATAAAGGACTGTTGTTCAATGTATACAAAATCTCTTAAAAATCAACAATAAGAAAATAAATAACTCAATTAAAAACTGGGTCAAAGACCTGAACAGACATTTCACAAAAGAAGATATACAGATGGAAAATAATGTGAAATGAGGAAATAATATTATAGAGGTAATATAAAATGTAAAAATGTTCAAATCATTTTGTCATTAAAGAACTGCAAATTAAAACAACAAGGAGATATTAATATCTCTATACACCAATATGATTGGTGAAAACCCAAAACACTGACAACACCAAATTTTGGATAGCATATGGAGCAATAGAAACTCATTTGTGGCTGATGGAAATTCAAAATGGCACAAATAGTTTGGCAATATTTTACACGGCTGAACATACTCTTAACCACACACTAAGCAATCTCTCTCCTTGGTATTTACCCAAATAAATAAAAAACCTATGTTTACACAAAAACCTGCACACAGATGCTTGTAGCAGCTTTATTCATGACTGCTAAAACTTGGAAATAATCAGAGTGTCTTTCAGTAGGTGAACTATGGTACCTCCTGCAAATGGAATATTACTCAGCACTAAAAAGAAATGAGCTATAAAGCCATTAAGGACATGGAAGAAGGAGAAGTGCATACTAATAACTGAAAGAAGTCAATCTGAAAAGGCTGTATACTATACGGTCATATACACGACATTCTGGGAAAGGCAAAGCTATGGAGGCAGTTCAAAGACACTGGTTGCCAGGGGTTGGGGGGATAGAGGAGGCTAAACAGACATAGAACAGAGGATTATTAAGGGAACGAAACTCTTATGTATAACACTGTAATGGTGGATACACGTTGTTATACAGTTTTCTGGACCCATGGGATGTATAATACCAAGAGTGGTCACTAATGTAAATTGCACTTTGAGTGATAATGATGTGTCAATGTAGGTTCATTGACTGTAACAAATGCACTACTTTTGTCAATGGTGTGAATAGTTAGGGAAGTCGTAGATAAATGGAGAGGTGGCAGGAAATATATAGGAATTGTGCACTTCCCATTCAATTTTTCTGTGAGACTAAAATCGTTTTAAAATGTAGTCTACTAAAAAAAAAAACAAGAAGATGGTCTTTTAAGAAACATTACTATGGAATATTCTCCAAGAGATATTCCACAACGGAAACAGCATAGAAACAAACAAACAAAAAAAAAAACCCCAATACATGTTGATTTATATTTTACCGTCTTTCCTAGAAAATTGTGCTATTCTAGTAATTTAACATGCTAACCTAACTGGGATTGGACAGAGATTTGGAAACTATTTTATGAAATTATTAAAACACTGTGCACTTGACTACAAAAATGGCAAGTATTGTATTGTTCTTGTTTGGCCGCTGGGTTGTATCCCACTCTTTGTGACCCCATGGACTGTGTTCCTCCAGGCTCCTCTGTCCATGGGATTTCTCAGGTAAGAAAAATGGAGTGGGCTGTCATTTCCTTTTCCATGGGATCTTCCCAACCCAGGGATTGAGCCCACATCTCCTACATTGGCAGGCGGATTCTTCACCATCTGAGCCACCAGGAAATATAGATGTCTGCATCAAAGACATGTCAAAATAACTAACCCTAACCCTAACTCTAACTCTAACTCTAATTTTACTTGGCATTAGGGTTAGGGTTAGGGTTACTGTTACAAATACAGTTTAAAGACATCCACAAGGATAGATGATAGAAGTATAGAGAAGAAAAAGCTACAATAAATATCTGTTGTTTGGAGAAGGCAATGGCACCCACCAGTACTCTTGCCAGGAAAATCCCATGGATGGAGGAGCCTAGTAGGCTGCAGTCCATGGGGTCACTAAGAGTCAGATACGACTGAGCGACTTCACTTTCACTTTTCACTTTCATGCATTGGAGAAAGAAATGGCAACCCACTCCAGTGTTCTTGCCTGGAGAATCTCAGGGACAGGGGAGCCTGGTGGGCTGCCATCTATGGGGTCGCACAGTTGGACATGACTGAAGTGACTTAGCTTAGCTTAATATATTTAATAGCTGTTCAGTAGCTAAGTTGTGTCCAACTCTTTGCAACCCCATGAGCTGTAAGCCACAGAGTCCTCTGTCCATAGGATTCTCCAGGCAAGAATAATGGAGTGGGTTGCCATTTCCTTCTCCAGGGAATCTTCCCAATCCAGGATCTAATCCAAGTCTCCTGCACTGGCAGGCAGATTCTTTACCATCTGAGCCACTAAAAAAGCATATTTAGTAGAAGTTTCAGTATATTTGAAGGCTAAAGAGAAGAATATAGTGATGGCTCATATATGTGACAGAACAAAAGATAATAGCTCCTCTACATGAATAGAGTAAAAGTTATTTAGAAACTGTTTCATTAAATGGTCTAAACAGTGCAAAGATTTCTTTTTTTTCAACTTTCTCGTTTGATTTTTACCCCCAGCTTTATCGAGATATAATTTACATATAACATTGTGTAAGTTGAAGGTGCACACTCTGTTGATTTCATGATTACCAATGCAAAATGAATCAACACTTCCATCACATCATATAATTACCATGATGAAAACATAAGATCATTTACGATCGACTCTGTTAGCAACTTTCAAGTATATAACACAACACAGTGTTGCTAACTACGGTCACAATGCTGTGCTTGAGAGCACCAGAACTTAGTCATCTTTTTACTGGAAGATTTATATTCTTCAACTGACATATCCCCATTCCCCACCCCTGTCCCCAGTCCCTAGTAACGACCATCTACCCTTTGTTTTTAGGAGTTAGGCTTTTTTTAGATTCCACATAACTTACAGTAGTTGTCTTTCTCTGTGTGACTTTATTTCACTTGACATAATGATCTCAAGGTCAATCTATGTTGCTGCAAATGGCAGGACTTCCATCTTTCTAATAGCTGAATTATATATATGCATATATATATATACACACACACATACATCGTTATTTGTTCATCCATTGACAGACGCTTGGGTTGTTTCCATATCTTGGCTACTGTGAATAATCATATGATAAACATGGGAATACAGATGCTTATTTTGTATCCTGTTTCCACTTCCTTTGGATATATACCCGGAAGTGGGATAACTGAATCATGTGGTAGTTTTAATTTTTTGTAGAACCTTCAGACTCTTTTCCGTAATGGTTGAACAGTTTACAGTCTCACTAACAGAAATCAAACATTTCTTATAAAGTGAGACAAAAATTTTTAGCAAAGTTGAAGAGGCAATTAACTTGTAACAAAAATTGTGACTTTCAATCAAAAAGTGCCCCAGAAAGCCAATAGCCTTTCAAACAATTTCTGAGAACCAATCAATAGTGAAGACACTAGTATAATTACATTTTACTACATTTTGTGGTCTGAATGATTTATTAGTGTGTATTGTGACATATACAGAGCAGTCCAGAAGACAAGGTCCCTCCAGAGAGCTCTGCTGAATGTCAGAGATCTAATGAACTTGACCTCATTACTTCTCAAAATCACCATATATCACAAGGAATGATCTTTTCCCTTCAGAGATAAGAAAGCCCTGGCACAGAGAGCTTGAATAGACTGCTCAAGGTCACATAATAAGCAAGCAGTGGAATCAGAGTTTGAGACCAGTTCCATACAATTCCGGTCATTCCAAGCGTACAAAGTTAGGGAAGATCCAAAAACTGAAGAATATTAGTATCTAAGGGGCAGTTGTAATACAAACATAATGCAATGCTCTTCACAAATCACAGAAGAAATACCTAAGGAGTGATTAGCAAACTGTTCTATAGACCCTAGGATTTCAATGATAAGTCTTCCAAAGCGGAGAATTCAGTTCACCTTTTCCTAGTTGGTGTGCTGTGTGTTTTTGAACAATTGTGCTAAAAAAAAAAAAAAAAAGAATGAATTCCACTCCACATAATTTGAAAACCACTGGTCTTGCTTAGGGGAGAAAATTCTGACATTCCAGAGCAGGAAATATTGAATTAAACAGGAGAAGAAAACTTCCTGAATAGAAGTTATATAATTTTCAAAGCTCACTTTTAACACTCAATGACAAATGAAATCCCTGACATGGGGCAGAGTTGAGGAGAAGGAAAGAACACTGCTAATCTGCACGGTGATGCTAACTCTGAGCATTATTGCTGGTGCTGCAGACGGTTTTCCACTTTTTGTAAGATGATAGCTACCAGAGATAGCAGTAGTGATATGTTTGGAAAACATTACAAAGATGAGTATGTCAGAGTGATTTAGAAGAGAACATTATATCCAGGTAAAGTGCTGCCCACCAAGAGAAAAGGAGTCAAAGATACGCATATGATTACACCTGGCTGAAGAACTTTGACAGAGCTAATCAAAAAAGACAGTCTAATAGAGCTAGCTGTTGAAACTGTTGAAACTCCAATACTTTGGCCACCTGATGCGAAGAGTCGGCTCATTAGAAAAGATCCTAACGCTGGGAAAGATTGGGATTGAAGGAAGCGGGTGACAGAGGATGAGATGGTTAGACAGCATCACCAATTCAATTGTCATGAACTTAGGCAAACTCTAGGAGAAGGCAATGGCACCCTACTCCAGTCCTCTTGCCTGGAAAATCCCATGGACGGAGGAGCCTGGTAGGCTGCAGTCCATGGGGTCGCGAAGAGTCAGACACGACTGAGCAACTTCACTTTCACTTTTCACTTTCATGCATTGGAGAAGGAAATGGCAACCCACTCCAGTGTTCTTGCCTGGAGAATCCCAGGGACGGGGCCGTCTATGGGGTTGCACAGAGTCAGACACGACTGAGCGACTTAGCAGCAGCAGCAGTAGGTAAATTCTGGGAGACAGTGAAGGCCAGGAAGACCTGGCGTGCTGCAGTCCATGGGGTCGCAAAAAGTCGGATACGACTGAGCAACTGAACAACAATGACAAGTTCTTTTTGCTCATCCGTTCTCTGGAACTCTGGGACATTTTGAATTTTCATCTCTGCGACGTGAGCTCATGCTGGTCAGAGCTAGTTAGCATTCCAGATAAAATATCATTTACAGAGTTTAGTTTACAGATGAATTAACTGCTGACTGAATAGTTTCTGGAAGATTATTTATGAAGGTAATAGGTTTACACTCTGCAGTAAGTGTATTTGTTAAAGTCATCATCTTTTAGAGGTGATAGAATAAACTTTACCTTGCAGGCGAAATGTTCTAGCTCAACATAATAGGCGTGTTCTATACCTATCAAAGAATGAGAAATACTGTCAGGCTGATGATTTTTCACACCACATTTCATTGTGTATTTTGTATACCAATACCCTAAACATTATCTACCAATGAACAATTACTATAATCATTATTTACATTTCCAAATAGATTTTTTGACAAATAACACCATGGTGTTAAAGCAAATGACAAAATGATTCAGTTGAGCCCAAATCATGAGCCTCTCAGGTCTCCAGTCATGTCTTATTTATCTTTGCCTTGATCCCCAGCACCATCCCCAGGTATCACTTATTAATTTCTGCTGAGATGTATCAGGAATATGTAGATATACATATCAGCCTTTCATAAATTTAGTGAGAGTGGAAATAAAGCCCATCAAAATGGTGTCAGTTAATTAGGTTGATGACCTTGTAAAAGTGGAGGATGTAGGAGGGTAAAATTAAAGGCAGAACAAGCCTTGGAGTTAGACAGTTCTTTGGTTAAAATTCTTGCTCTGCTATTTATTGGCTGTGAAATACTAGTCTAATTACTTCATCTTGAAGCTTTAGTTTTCTCATCCATAAAATAGGATAAAATAAGACCAGCTTCATAGTTGTTTGGAAGTATATTATAAAGTACATAAAACAGGATAGTACCTTTCCTTTTGGTTAATTATCAGTTCAGTTCAGTCGCTCAGTCATGTCCAACTCTTTGCAACCCCATGAATCGCAGCACGCCAGGCCTCCCTGTCCGTCACCAACTCCCAGAGTTCACTCAGACTCACGTCCATTGAGTCCGTGATGCCATCCAGCCATCTCATTCTCAGTCGTCCCCTTCTCCTCCTGCCCTCAATCCCTCCCAGCATCAGAGTCTTTTCCAATGAGTCAACTCTTTGCATGAGGTGGCCAAAGTACTGGAGCTTCAGCTTTAGCATCATTCCTTCCAAAGAACACCGTTTAAGGAAAAACTTAAGAGTTCTCAAAAGGCTGGTACAGAGATTCTTTGACTTAAATGTTTGTATATTTATTCTATATGACTGTGACTTAATTCCTTTCAGCCATACCCACCCTCCCAAAAGCCAATTTCACATGTTGTAGAATTCTCCCTAAACAATAAACAGTGGTTTATTAAAAAAAAAAAATTCAGGGACATCCTTGGTGGTTCAGTGGCTAAGACTCTGCACTCCAAATGCAGGGGGCCCAAGTTCGATCCCTGGTCAGGGAACTAGGTCCCACATGGTGCAACTAAAGATCCCACGTGCCGAAACTAAGACTCCACACAGCCAAATAAATAAATTAATTAATGCTTGTTTTAAAAATCAGGAAAGGCCAATTGATATTTATGTTCTCAGGGGAAATGAAGAAAAGAATAATATAGCATTAATGGTTGGTAAAGAATCTGCCTGCAATGCAGGGTTTGATCCCTGGGTTGGGAAGATGCCCTGGAGAAGGGAATGGCTACCCACTCCAGTATTCTTGCCTGAGAAATCCCATGGACAGAGGAGTCTGGTGGGCAACAGTCTACTGAGGTCATAAATGTGGGACACGACTGAGTGACTAACACTATTACTTTCAGTAGTTTGTACAGTACAATTTCCAAAATAAAACCAAAAAATCCCCAAGAACTGTTTAACCATATGTTTTCTTCAACTTTCTCTGCCCAGACCAGCTGCCTCCTTCTCTTCTCTCCACTCTAATTCTTCAGCTTCCCCAGTCATGCTTATTCCAGTCACCCACCTCATCCACCAATTCTGTTTTGAAACCACATCAGCTCAACAGCACACAGAAAACTAAGCCAAACAAGCTGGACCATATACTGCTCCTCAAGAGAATTCTCAGTTAGTTGGAGAGCTGAAGGTTGGGGCAGGAAGGAGCCCTCATCTTTCTGTACAAACAAGTTTCTAAAAGGTAGTTGGTAGTTGACCTCCAGAACAATGCTCCACTTTCTCCTTGATGCCACAACCCAACTTGTCCAACTCTCTGCAGCTGACTTGCTTTTAATAAGAGCACCTCTGAGTGACATCTAGGCCCATGGATGCCCAAGGTGACATTTCTCAGCCTGTGTCACAGTGATTATAGCACTAAGACCAAGTACAGGGCAATGAGATGCACATGGAAGTGATCCTGGGAAATCTTAACCAGAGGAAGAAGAGAGGGAGAGAAAGTTATTAACTGTTATTATTGAAAAGTGAAAGTGTTAGTCACTCAGTCATGTCCATTTCTTTGCAACACATGAACAGTAGCCTGCCAGGCTCCTCTGTCCATGGGATTCTTCAGGCAAGAATACTGGAGTGGGTTGCCATTCCCTTCTTCAGGGGATCTTCCTGACCCAGGGATCAAATCTGGGTCTCCTGCATTGCAGGTGGTTTCTTTCACCATCTAAGCCACCAGGGAGGTCATTACTAGATAAGAGAATTTATCAGCCAGACCTTGAAGAGAGAGTTAGATCTGGTAGGTACAGAGGTCCAAGAGAGGAGAGAAGGAGTAGAACTGTGGGATGGTTTGTTTCCTGTCGATGTCAAGATAGAGGAAACTCTACATCATTGTAGGGCTCTCACTAAGCCGAGTTATGTTTGGGGCAATCTTGTACCTGGAATGCTTCACTCAGCTCAACACAACCCCTGCCTCACTACAACAGATGCTAATGAGAAAACCTATCTGCCAATGAAAGTCCCAGAATTAGAAGCTGGGACTCAACGACTCTAGTAATTCTGCCTTTGAGGAAAGTTTGGGGAAAAGTTTAGGAGGATTTTGCATCACCAACAAAGCACTGAGGTTAAGGCAGGCACACATTTGTAGTTCATGGGTTGGAGAAAACTTCTGGGTCTGGCAGACCTGGCCAAGTCAGGGAAGGGAAAAACCAATGTAGTTTTACTAGTTTGACTTTTCAATATTGCTGCTTAGAAGAAAACCCCAGGAACCAGGAATGGAGGGCTGATCAAAGCAGGGGCTTCTCATGTCTGTGAAGTGTGGCCGTGGTTTAAGGCAACCTAGGCTCACTCTCTGTGATTGCGTTCCCTGGTTCCCACTACCTGCAAGGGTGGATGAGGGTAGACATGGGCAGGGGGAGGACCTCAGGAGTTGAGAGATGGACCATCGAACAGGGAGCCCCTGTGTGTGAACAAGTCACAACACAACAGAAATACAAGTCGCAAAGGCTCCTGACTTCCCTCTGATGAGTCGGGGTGACACCACGTGCGGAACAGACACATCCAATATGTCAGGAGGTTACCACAGAGAAGTTGATTTTACATTTGTGTGAAGTCCCATCGGAGGTGTGGGGGGATGACACGGCATGGTTATATACTCTGCAATCAGACTGCCTGAGCTCAACTCCTGTCTCAACACAGACTAAATCTGTGAACTTGATTAATCTCTCTCAGCTTCGATTTTCTAACCCGTAAGAGTAATAATTTTATACTGTGATGCCACGACAATATGGCTTTAATAGGAGTGAGAGACTGATGATATCCTAATTTATAGAAATGTGAATATTAAACAAGATAATTCATGAAAAGGACTTAAACTATAACTGACACAGAATAAACATTCAACACATGTAAGTTATTACAGTTTTTATTAGAATTGACAATTACATTTTTAACTTTATTCTCTGATGCCAATATTTCTCTACTTTTGTTATCTATTGTGTGGGTGTGCTAAGTCGATTCAGTTATGTCTGACTCCGTGTGATCCTGTGACTGTACTCCACCCAACTTGGGACTCTCCAGGCAAGAACACTGGAGTGGGTTGCCATGCCCTCCTCCAGGGGATCTTCCTGACCCAGGGATTGAATCCACGTCTCTTACATCTCCTGCTTTGGCAAGCAGGTTCTTTACTACTAGCACCACCTGGGAAGCGCTTTGTTATCTACTACTTAACTCTGATTGTAGGTAGGAACTGCTCTATCTCATACCAAAATAATGTCTAGGTATTTAGATTTTTAGCAACTTGTTCATTGTGCTTGCTGCAGTGTCAGCCTTTTATTATTCTTCCTACTTCCCTCATCACAAACACACAGTGTAAAGATTCTCTTAGAGGAAAATGGAGCAGGGGACACTAACAACACAGTTATTTAACACAACCTCCTCTGTCTAATGGGCAGGCATCATCTCCTCATTCCTCACACTGGAAGCTGTAATTTCCTTTTCTTTTGATGTTGACCTTCATCATATTTCACTAGTGGGTACATGTCCAGGGGTAAAGATGAAGTTTTATTCAATTTCGTGAGACAAATACTTACTAAGACCTACTGTGTGTCAGGTAACATCCTAGGAACACATCAGTAAATGAAGATTCTTGTCATTGTGGAGTTTACATTCTAGGAGGGGGATGTGCCCAATAAAAAGCAAGACAACATAAGAAAATAAATAACATAATATGCTAGGAAACGATCTATGCCAAGGAATGAAGCAACTGTAGCCTAAGGTAAAGAGGATGTGGAGCAAAGGATGGGAACTAGTTGTGATTTCATATATGTTGTTAAGGCTGAGAAGCTGATGGTTGAGTGAAGACTTGAAGAAGTAAGAGAGTTACTTAGGTTCCTAATAGAGGTGAGAGGTGCATATCTCTCACATCCACCCTATAAGATTACTGTGAGGGTTAAGTAAATTCTCCTTGGACTTCCCTGGTGGTGCAGTGGATAACAATCTGCCTGACAAAGCAGGGGACGCATGTTCGATCCCTGCCCCAGGCAGATTCCACTTTCCTCGGAACAGCTAGCCCGTGTGCCACAGCTACTGAGCCCACGCTCTAGGGCCCACAAGCTGCCAACTACTGAAGCCTGCACACCCTAGAGCTCCGTGCTCTGCAACAAGAGAAGCCACCGCAGTGAGAAGGCTGAGCACCAAAACTGGAGAGCAGCCCCTGCTCTCTGAGACTACAGAAAGCCCGTGTGCAGCAAGAAAGATTCAGTGCAAGCAAAATTAAATAAATTAACTTAAAAACGTTCTCCTTGTGGTAGAACTGGAGATGTGCTGCCTAGCTCCTTCTTCAAGGAAGGACCTGCTGTCGACTGTGGAGAGAGTGACCAGCAGGCAGATTCCAGCTGTGTGCTCTTTTCAGCCATGGAGGGTCAGTTCTCTCCACATCCTCTCCTTCCCAGGACAGCCTGGGTCCGGAGCTGAGTGTTATAAAAACTCATCCACTTGGGCTCAGTGATGGACCAAAGGTCCCTTCCAGGCTGACTGGGGTCTTATTGGGAGAAAGAACTCTCTTCCCTCAGGCCCATCCTGCTTCCTTCCTTTCCTTTCACCGGTTTTGATCTTCCACGGAACCCAATCTGTGACAACATCGAATTAAGGTTATTATGAATTATTACAATATGGATTAGCTCTAAAAACCCATAACTTTTAGGAGGAAGAATTACATGGTAGGAAGATCATAGACTGAATTATAGCTCTCGTCATTAACTAACTGTGCTTTTGACAAGTTTCTTAAACTCTTTAATCCTTAATTGCTTCCCCGGGAAACTGGGACTAATAATACCAACTCCCTTGATTTTTTTGTGTGTGAATTAAATTTTATTTATTTTTTTAATTAAATTTTATTTTTTAGTTTGTTTTGCTTTACAATACTGTATTCGTTTTGCTATACATTGACATGAATCAGCCACGAGTGTACATGAACTCCCAATCCCGACCCCCACCTCCCCCCTCCCGCCCCACACCCTCTCTCTGGATTATCCCCGTGCATCAGTCCCAAGCATCCTGCATCCTGCATCAAACCTGGACTGGCGATTCGTTTCACTTATGATATCACACATGTTACACTGCCACTCTGCCAACCCATCCCACCCTCTCCCTCTCCCACAGAGTCCAAAAGGCCGTTCTATACATCTGTGTCTCTTTTGCTGTCTTGCGTACAGGTTTATCATTACCATCATTCTAAATTCCATATATATGTGTAAGTATACTGTATTGGTGTTTTTCTTTCTGGCTTACTTCACTCTGTATAATCGGCTCCAGCGTCATCCACCTCATTAGAACTGATTCAAATGTATTCTTTTTAATAGCTGAGTAATACTCCATTGTGTATATGTACCACAGCTTTCTTATCCATTCATCTGCTGATGGACATCTAGGTTGCTTCCATGTCCTGGCTATTATAAACAGTGCCGCAATGAACATTGGGGTACACGTGTCTCTTTCAATTCTGGTTTCCTTGGTGTGTATGCCCAGCAGTGGGATCGCTGGATCATAAGGCAGTTCTATTTGCAATTTTTTAAGGAATCTCCACACTGTTCTCCATAGTGGCTGTACTAATTTGCATTCCCACCAACAGTGTAAGAGGGTTCCCTTTTCTCCACACCCTCTCCAGCATTTATTGCTTGTTGACTTTTGGATCGCAGCCATTCTGACTGGTGTGAAATGGTACCTCATTGTGGTTTTGATTTGCATTTCTCTGATAATGAGTGATGTTGAGCATCTTTTCATGTGTTTGTTAGCCATTCGTATGTCTTCTTTGGAGAAATGTCTATTTAGTTCTTTGGCCCATTTTTTGATTGGGTCATTTATTTTTCTGGAGTTGAGCTGCATAAGCTGCTTGTATATTTTTGAGATTAGTTGTTTGTCAGTTGCTTCATTTGCTATTATTTTCTCCCATTCAGAAGGCTGTCTTTTCACCTTGCTTATAGTTTCCTTTGTTGTGCAGAAGCTTTTAATTTTAATTAGATCCCATTTGTTTATTTTTGCTTTAATTTCCAGTATTCTGGGAGGTGGATCATAGAGGATCCTGCTGTGATTTATGTCAGAGAGTGTTTTGCCTATGTTCTCCTCTAAGAGTTTTATAGTTTCTTGTCTTACATTTAGATCTTTAATCCATTTTGAGTTTCTTTTTGTGTATGGTGTTAGAAAGTGATCTAATTTCATTCTTTTACAAGTGGTTGACCAGTTTTCCCAGCACCACTTGTTAAAAAGATTGTCTTTAATCCACTTGAATTAAATTTTATAATAAATAAAGTTCTATGAGTTTCTTGCACACAGTTATTTGGCAGAGTACAACCATTCATGTACTCTTCACAAGATACTATCCTAGGTATATGCTATGATCCATTTTTTGAACTTTTATAAGGTACAATGTTATACATGACCGAACAAGGCACAAATCCATAAATAAAATTTACAAGGTGAACAGATTCATGTCATTAGAATACAGACCAGCATCCAGGCTAAGAGAAGGTGACTCAGATCTCAGAAGCCACTCTCGGGTCTCCTTCTAGTCACTGACTCAGCAAAGGTAATGCCAGGGATTAATTCTCCCAATTGAAAAATACTTATATTTTTTTATTATTCATTTGGCTGCACTGGATCTTAGTTGCAGCATGTAGGATCTTTAATTGCGACATGAAGGATCTAGTTCCTTGACTAGGATCAAACCTGGGTCTCTGCATTGGGAGCAAGGAGTCTTAGTCACTTAGTTCTACCAGGAAACTCCCAATTCCCCAATTTTGACTTGTATAAAAATGGAATCAAACAATATGTGTTCTTTTGTGTCTGCCTTCTTTTTCTCACATTCTGTTAGATTCATCCACGTTGTTAGGTATAGTTGCAGTATATTTATTTTGCTGCTTCAAAACCACAGAAGCTTTCCAGGTAAAATCTAAAATTGACCCCCGTACACAGAGGGCAAGGAGAAACCAAAGAAAGAAGCAGATCATCCCACATTGGTAGCTTGTCAGCTTGTCTCGGTGGCCACAAAATAAGCAGATACTTATATCCACCTGCCAGCATCTTACAAGTTTATATAGAGAACTTAACTGGGTTCAGAAACACATTCAATTCAGATGGTCTAAAGAACACCTTACTTGCTCAAGGCTATATTCTAGAAATAGCTCCTATTGTGGGACTGGCAGGTAGAAAGTACATTTCAAGGATGGGGAGGGTGTGAGTCATCTCTGATCGCCTGGATCCAGCTCATAGGTCCACCAGCAGCCAGGTGCTTTTGAGGACATCCTCCAAACTTTCATTACTGTATAATATTCCACCTTGGGGATGTCCTACAGTTTATTTGTGCTTCTTTTGCTGATGAGCATTTGGGACTATTGCAAGTATTGCTGTATTGAATATTTTTATGCTTATCTTTTTTGGGGGAGTGAATGTATGCATTTATCCAGGGTGTTTTCTAGAATTGAAATCACAAGTAGGCCAATACTTAGTAGATATGATCAAACAGTTTTCTGAAGTCAGCCCTCCTAAATGAGTGTATGGCAGCTCTGGTTGCTTTACATTTTTGCCAGCCCTGGATAGTGTTAGAAATTTTTTAGCTATTTTGGTGGGCGTGTATTGGTGTCATATTGTGGTTTTAACTTGCATTTACTGAAGACTAATGAAATTAACCATCTATCTGATTATATTTTAAAATGTCTATTTATTGTTTTTACTGAAGTACACTGACATATACGATATTACATTACTTTTCAGGTGGGCTACATAGTGATCTGACATTTGTATATATTATGAAATTACTACCATGATGAGGCAAGTAACATTCTGCCCCCACACAAGGTTATTATAATATTATTGACCATACTCTTTGTGCTTTATATTACCTCCCTGGGGCTTATTTATTTTATAGCTGGAGATTTGGATCTCTAAATCTACTTCACCCCTTCACCCCATGACAACCACCTGTTTATCCCATGAGTCTGTTTTTATTTTATAATTGAATTTTGTTTTATAAATTCAATAATATAGTTTATTCTTTATTTTGCTGATGTTAAAAAATTATTCATTTCCAAATAATAATGTAATTGTCCAAATTACAATCTTCATTGATAAAAAATTACTTACAGTCTAACTCATAGTGTGTCCAGATTTGTACTAATTTCTCTTTTTTTAATTTCTGATATTGATAATTTGGGTTTTCTCTACTCTTAATATGCCTTGCCAGGACTCCATCAATTTTATGAATATTTTTTTAAAACCAACTTTTTGTGTGTTTTTTATATTAAATGCTTTAAAATTTTTCATTAATTTGTGTTTGCAGTTTTTATATTTCTCAACGTTTACTTAATTTGCCATTTTTGTTTTGGTTCCTTAAAATAAAAGCTTCAGTCCCTGAATTTTAGACTTTTTTCTTTTCTAATGCTTGAATTTTCTCTGGAAATGGCTTTGGCTGCATCTCCCAAGTTTTGATAATAATGTGTCTTCATTATTAGTCAGTTAAAATATTTTCTAATTTATTTTTTGATTTCTGCTTCGGCTTGTAGATTAATTATATTTGTTTTTCCAGTCAATATTTATTTTAGTTTAGTTGCATATCTGCCCTTCCTGGACTGCTTCATTCTTTCCTGGTCTTCTTTTGCTTTGTTTGGTCTAGGGAAATCTTTCTTTAGAAGAACTGCCCCTCCCCAGCCTTTTAGTTGTCTGTGGCAATAGATACTTTCATTGAACAAAAAGCTCTAAAGCGTATTCTTTAATATTTAAAGAATATTTTGGTATGTTCAGAGTTATAGATTAGTATTTATTTTCTTTCAACACTTGGATGTTTTTCTATTGTCTTCTCTTTGAAAACATTTTTATTGTTGAGAAGTCGATTACTGAAAGTAATCAGTCTTATTGGTGTTCTTTGACAACTGCTGTCTGCTTCGAAGGCTTTTCTCAAGTGCTTAGCAGTTTTACCAAGAGGAGTCTATGTGTGTTTTCTTTGTATTTATCCTACTAAGTGATTGCTGAGCTTTGTGATTTTGTAGCTTTTTGCCTTGTATAATGCTTGGTTATTATTTCTGCAGTAACTCTTTTTTTCTCAATTCTTTTTCATACTCTACTTTCTATAAATATTATATTTTCTGCTTTTCCCATATGTCCTGCAGGCTCCCTTCCATTGTTATTAATTTCTTTCTGTGATTCAGTTTTATTTTTTAAATTTGTTTTGAGCCTGTTGTGTTCAAGGCGCTATTGAATCTATATACTGAGTTCCTAATCTCAGGTATTTTTTAACTTATGGAATTCCCATTGCTACCTTTTTTTTAATCACTTCTGATACTTCCTCATACTTCCTCATCTTTCATCGTTTTTTCCCATCGTTTCCTCTACTATCTTGAACTCTTAAGTAGTTGTTCTCAGTTCACTCCAACACTTGTGGGTCTACTTCTGCAATGTGACTTTCCTCAAAATTGTCCCTTAGCAGGTCAGTGCTCTGGTCACTTACAAATAAAACTAAATGATCCCTGCAAAGCTATAATGGCTCTTAGACGCTTTATTCTTCACAACTCAGGAAGTGCTGTCCGTTCAAGTTACCGCACACCTATCCTTCAAGCATTGCCAGGGACACAGGAGCCTACAAAAACACATCTTGGCCTTTGTAAAGACTACGAACAACTTAACGAGAGAAAACAGCATACATGAAACAATTGTAGAATGATTGTTATATTGTGTGATGGTAACCTCACCACCGCAAGACAGGGAAGCCTGGTGTTGCTGTTCATGGGGTTCAAGAGTTGAACATGACTTAGGGACTGAACATCAAACATAAAGGTAATAGCTCAGAAAAAAGAGACATCTATGTGAATTGCAGTGACAGCAGCAAAGTAGACTGGAGCAAGAATCCAATTCTTACATAATATCTGGTGATATAACTTATACACAACGGTACTGAGAGTTAACTGTCCCTTTTTAAAATCCAGAAGAGATCTCTTATTATCACAAGAGAACAGCTGCTGATGATATTAGTTTCTTAAATATTTTAATAAGTATTTCTGACTTTTAGACTTCTAATCTCAAATTTGATGTTAATATTGATGTGAAGTTTGAATCCATATGGGGGCTCTAGCTTCCTCTGGTTCTCTCTCTTTTTCCATGCCTGTCATTAGCTCTTTGTCTTCATGTGTCTGCTCTTTCAGAACTAGAATGTGATTAAATTAATTGGTTTAAAAATACAGTCTGTGTCATGCTGTGAATATTGGGTTTAAAGACAATTGCAGTAGGTTGCACTAATTGATTGGGTTTTATTTTACAAGATTATAGAGTTAAGGATGCTTGAACATAATATGTAAGTTTATGCAGAATGTGTAAATCAGTATTTTGATTCAAGCATCCAGTCACATAGAAAATAAATGAATGCAAAAATATGAGGCAAGTGCTTCCTATGGGTTGAATGATCATCTAAGCAACAGGGATGAAGGCAGGGTTGGGTGGGGCTGATGTGAGTGAAAAGTGAAGTCGCTCAGTTGTGTCTGACTCTGCTGATGTGAAGGGGAGATGAATTTGGAAATCTAGAACTTAGAAAATTCAGTTAATTTATTCAAACTTTTAATGATGAAAGGTAGGAGAAAAAGTATGGATCAAAGAAAGCTTTTTGCAATTGACTTTGAAGAACCTGTATTTACACCTGAACTGGTAGTTCCTCTTTTTATTGCTTTGTTGCCTTTTGCTCAGCCAGCATTTAGTAAGCTGCTACAGTATACCTACTATTTGTTATTGTTGTTCAGTAGCCAAGTCATGTCTGACTCTTGGCGACCCATTCACTGCAGCATGCCAGGAGGTTATAAGATTAGACACAGGCAAACTAACAGAACACAAGCTTTCTTCTTGAGGGTTTCCCAGCTTTGTCATATAGATATTTTGCCTTGTGATAACAAAGCTAATTAATACCAGGGATTCTGACAGTTCTGGCTTGAAATGATACTTTATTCATTCCTAGAAATAATGCTAGTAATCTAGAAGGATCTCTACTTGGTAAACTAAAAATACACTCTGGTAAGTAACAGAAAACCAATGACAGTGGCTTAAACAATTAGGAATTTACTTCTTCTCACACTGTAGAAAAATCCTAAAGCAGTGGTTAGTGTCAGAACCCAAGTCTGTAGGACTTTCAATATTCTTAGCTTTTATTTTCATGGTCCAAGATGGCTGCTGCAGCCTCAGCCATCCATTCTGCTTCAAGGCAGAAAGAATGGAACAAGGAGAAAAGGGAAAAGAGCTTTATCTTTAATAATTGTGCATTTGTATTCCAGAGTAGAGCCCCTTCATCTCTTTTGGTCAGACCTTCCATTTCAGCTGTTTGTCAGACCCAGGACACATGATCAAGTTTAAAGCCATTATAGGCCAAGAACAGTGCCAGTGCAGAGACCTACGATCAGGAAATGACTGGTATAGATAGATATTCTTTCAGATAAACATCTCCCTTCACTTACTATCTAAACTTCTTAATCAGGGGAAAAGAAGAATAGTAGTGACTTTTATATAAGGAAATGACGGTGTTTTTCACAACATACAACCATTAAAGAATATTAATAGAAGTAGCTTTATAACCCACAGCAACATTTCTTAAGACCCCCCCTTCATCATTTCTCCTGAGCTTCAGCCTCCTCCGAATCACACAGTTGCTCCAAAGCCTTCTCTTTGTCCCTCACTCTCAGATTCCCATCAAAACCCAACTCTCTCTTTGCTGACGCACAGCACAGCTCTCTCTTGGCAAGCCACCAAGTTCTCTTCCTCTCACTCACTGACACGGCCACACTAATGTCTTCTATTCACATATCTTTTCTTCCACTAGATAATTCTGTCTATTGTTTCCTTCTCAGAATACTCACTTGATGTTCCCAACTGAGCAGGGACCAGTTCCTTAACTCTGCCAGCTTTCCTCAAGAAACTCAACCTGTCACTTAAATTCTGCACTACAAAATGATGATCCAATGACTAATCAGAAAACATCTTTTTTTTTCTTTTCCTTAGAAAGGGAGAAGAACAAGAGGGAAAGGGAGAGGGAAAGCAAGGAATACTCACATATAAATAATTTCATTCTGGTTACACGATAAATTCTGTAACAGATGTTTGAATGAATATTAATTAGTTTGCACAGAGAATAAAATGATACATTGAGTGGATGACAGACTCTTTCGGAGTTAAGAAATGAAATGGGTTCCAGGGAATATGGCAGAGGAGGAGGTAAGGTTCAGTCAAGTTAGGAATAAATTATGGCATAAAATATGGAAAGGTAATTTGCATACCAGTTTCTTCTCCAAATTTATTTCCCCTTCCTTTTTTATCTTTAATTTCAATCACTTAATATTTCCAACTTGTTTTCTGATTAATCTTAGTCTATAAATTTTTTCTCACTAAAAAATATACTTAATAAACTCTCCTCTGCTCATTTCACTTCTTTCTATACCAGTTCTTAATGAGATCTTTTAACATCAAAGTGCTTTGTAGGAAAAGGCAGAATAATTGTATAATTTGCCTGTTTCCTATATTGAAGACTTGAAAATACACCCCCTCTTAATTAGTGACACACATGCATTTAATTTTGGCTCAGTAAAGGTGCAATTTCTTCATGGTTACCTGGCCTTTAACCCTTCCAGTGCAGATGTCGATTTTGTAGGAACTTCTGATTAAGTTTTATTAGAATCTGACTTCATGACAATCCCAGAAGTCTTCAACAAGGACTTAATTAATTTATTAATGCATGCAGTCATCAAATGAATATTGAGGAGTTCTAACAAATATATTGAATTTGTTGGACTCAATATAAAGACAGGAGGAGGCATTTTCCCCATGGCCCCTCCAATCCCATCTGTAGACAAGAGATTACCTGGTCCATGGATGAAATGTCAGGGAGGTCACATAAGATTTTCTTGTCATGTTGAGACTTAAAAAAAAAAAAAAAAAAACCCTGACTGTCTTTGGAACCAAGAACAGCACAGTAGAGATCAATGTGTTTGGTTCAGTATCATAATTAAAGCTCTGAAAGCTAATATGGTGTTCTGTCTTGCATCAGCTTACTACTACTTAGGTCTGGAAACTAACACTTCCTGGTGGCCCCTAAAGGAGATTTGGGAGTAAGGAGAGCAGAGGAATGACATATTCTTGCCTTGGGCTTCTTTTGCCTTTGTGTTTTTCCCCAAGATTCCTTTGATGAATAGATTTCATTCAAAGTCTTCAAAACGTAGCTTATATGTCTCTTCCGGTTTGCTGTTCATCACATCCTATCTCCATCCACCTCATAAAGACTTGCCTTTTGGGGGGTATCAAAGGCCCTCTTAGATTCTACTTGGCTTTGGGGAAAAAACCAAAACAACTTATAACATTTTTCTCCTGCCATCTGTGAAAGTACAGTTTGCTCCTAGTGAGCCCTCCAACTCTCTCTCCTCTTTGGTCAGGCCGGTGACAGTGGCAATGTATCATCTCTTTGGTAATTATCAGGCATGAGTCAGATTCCACACCTCAGGACCTGCTAAACTCAAGAGGATGCTACACATAACGCATTTTGTAGGCATCTCCACTGAGTCTCCTCTTTTCGTTGGTGTGTACATGTTAAGTCACTTCAGTCGTGTTCAACTCTTTGCGACCCTATGGACTGTAGCCCACCAGGCTCCTCTGTTCATGGATTTCTCCAGGCAAGAATGCTGGAGTGGGTTGCCATGCCCTCCTCCAGGGGATCTTCCCGACCCAGGGATCCAACCTGTGTTTCTTAAGCCTCCTGCATTGGCAGGCAGGCTCTTTACACCACTGGCACCACCTGGGAAGCCCTTTTTTCTCTGGAGGTGAAGGCAAAGCACCTCCCCACTGCCCCACAATTCACTCAAAGAACGGATGCCCTCCTGGCAGACGCTGGAAGTCGTGGAAATAGTGGAGAATGAGGCATCCATGAGGGCCATGGTCAAATGCCCCAAGCATGATTTGCGTGAGAGGCCTGGCACTGTGCCCTGGGACTTGGCAGCTCTTGTCACTTACTGTTTTGTCTAAGTGTGCAGGCTCTCAGACTAATCTGAATAGGCTGAACTGCATTTTGACACCCCCTTTGTTCATGTCTATATATTACAAACTACGTCTGACGCTGGAGGTACATGTTGAGTAAGCCATAACATTTTTTAAAATATAAATTTATTTATTTTAATTGGAGGTTAATTACTTTACAATATTGTATTGGTTTTGCCATACATCAACATGCACATGTATAATATTATATATGAAACGAATCGCCATTCCAGGTTTGATTCATGATACTGGATGCTTGGGGCTGGTGCACTAAGCTATAACTTTTTTGCTTTCCAGGAGGGTTTCTTTTAAGTGGTTCAAACAGACATCTCAAGAGATAATATAAATGCAAGTCAGAAAGGACAGAATTTTGAGAAATTGGGCACATCTCTAGGGCTATCTGTCACCAGGGGGGATGGTAGCCAATAGACATAGGTTGCACTTCTCTTTCTCAGGGAGATAGTCTGTGGGGCTCCTCAGGAGGTGCATGGGATGAGCATTCGGCACTTGTGTTGTAGGGAACTTGATTGCACATCCATATATGAGTCTATGGGAAGCTATAACTTTTTTGCTTTCCAGGAGGGTTTCTTTTAAGTGGTTCAAACAGACATCTCAAGAGATAATATAAATGCAAGTCAGAAAGGACAGAATTTTGAGAAATTGGGCACATCTCTAGGGCTATCTGTCACCAGGGGGGATGGTAGCCAATAGACATAGGTTGCACTTCTCTTTCTCAGGGAGATAGTCTGTGGGGCTCCTCAGGAGGTGCATGGGATGAGCATTCGGCACTTGTGTTGTAGGGAACTTGATTGCACATCCATATATGAGTCTATGGGCTTCCCAGGTGTCACCAGTGGTAAAGAACCTGCCTGCCAATGCAGGAGAACTAAGAAACGTGGGTTCAATTCCTGGGTTGGGAAGATCCCCTGAAAGAGGTCATGACAACCTACTTCAGCATTCTTGCCTGGACAATCCCATGGACATGGGAGCCTGGTGGGCTGCAGTCCAGAGGGTCACAGAGTCGGACACTGAAGAGTCACTGAAGCAACTGAGCATGACACCACACAATGAATCTACTGTCCTTCCCAGCTTTACTCCTCAGGCCCTCAAAGAAAACACATTCACTTAAGCTTTTGTCTCAGGCTTGATATCAGAGACACCGAGGTTGAGACAAGTACAGAGAAGAGAGAGTAGAGGAATAACAGTTCACTTTAGAAACTAACGCATTACTTGGAAATAATTACATTGCATCATCAATAATCTTTGTATACAGATTCACCAATGAGTTAACTTGTAAATAATTTTGGAAATATAATGTACACAGGACTGGTACCTCATCTGTGAAGCCAGTAAAAAATGAAAATGTGGGGCCCCTTTAATGAGAATTATTAAAAATTCATTCCAAGATGGTGACAACAGAACCTTAAACATTGTTGTTGCTGTTACTGTTTGGTCATTAAGTCGTGTCCATCTCTTTTGAGACTGTATCTCACCAGGCTCTCTGTTCATGGGATTTTCCAGGCAGTGGGTAGCCATTTCCTTCTCCTGAGGATCTTCCTGAGCCAGGGATCAAACCACATCTCCTGTGTCTCCTGCACTGGCACGTGGATTCTTTACCATTGAACCAGGGAAACTCTAAACAAAGCATGGGCTCCTTTAAATGCTGAGGCTTGTGCAATCAAACTAGTCACATACTTCTGAAACTGGCCTTGAATGCCCACATGGGTTTTCATTATAACCCCTCAATCCAACTCATTAGGAACTAGTNTATTCCCCATGCTGGCTCCCAGCACTTGGATAGTTGGTAAATTGGTAGCTATGTCTATATATGCCAAATATCTGGATATAACCTATAAAAATGATCTGTATGATATTAAAATTGCTTGGAACCATGTAGAGCAGTACCTTTAGAAGGTCAGATATTCTAAAATTTTTGGTGCATCTTGCATGTCCTAAAAGTATGAGTTTTTTCCACTATTCAACTATATGTGTGAGTAGGATATGAAACTTCTACCACCAACTTTAATTTTTCCTTCCCTCTTATTATTCTTCCTCTTTCTCTTTTATTTTAAAAAAGAAATTTATGTGTATGTATAAATGATTCACTGTGTTGTACAGTGGAAAGTAACACACCATTATAAGCCAACTATATGTCAATAAGAATTAAAAATAAATAGAAAAGAAATTTGACTGCACCAGCCTTAGCTGTGGCATGTAGGCTCTAACCGCCTGACCATGGATCAAACCCACACCCCCTACACTGGGAGCATGAAGTCTTAGTAGATCACCAGAGAAGTCCCCGTCTTCCTTCCCTTTCAAAACACACATAAACTTTCTAAGGTCCAAGTTAAGTATTGGAAATTCAAAAAGAATAAGATATATCTACCTTCGGGGAAATATTAATTAGGAATCTGTCTCTTAACCTCTTTTATAAAGAATTCAGTGTTTTAAAGGAGTACATAAGCAAAAAAAAAAAAAAAGTAAAGAACTGAAATGACTGATAAGCAAAAAGTTTAAAAGCTAAGACTAAAGAGCAAAGTTAGAAAAATAACAAGAAGCCAGAAATAGTATCAATATAACAAGAATGCACATCAAAACATTCTATAAAATGTTCACTTGGAGTTTTCTCCTAACCAGGGAAAAAGAGAAAACAGGGCAGGATTCATTGCTATCAACAAGATTAAAGCTCACCAGTTGCTTAAAAGAAGTCCATTTTTTCCTGGTCCTCAACCAGGCAGACAATTTCCCCAGTGGTTAATAAGGCACACTGCGGGTTTTTTATAAAAATTTCCTGATATTAACATAGCAATGGGTTTTATAGGATCGTTCTTATAATATTTCTTAATTCAGGGAGATTGTATGTGGAAGCAAAAACAATAATGAGGCCCAACAGCGTGAGAAAAGAACACATCCCCTTATGTTCTGATGCATGAATACTGCTTACCCTGAGAATTGAGTGGCAAAAAAAAAAAAAAAAAAGTCAAGTTCAATTCCCTGAATAGAACTTAGGGTTCTGTTATTTTGGTGTTGGTTAAAGCTTGACAGTCAACCAAAGCAACTTTGGCAACTAGCTGAACAGAGACCAGAATTGATTGCCCCCCATAGAGGATAAACAGCTTATGGAGGATAGTGGGACAGAATGGAAACCCCTGAGATTTCCGAGGTGTGCTTGGATGGCATGACAGTAACAAATCACAGAGGCGTGCCATGGGCGACACTTGAGTCACATCTCAAGGGCTGGACATGATTTTCTTATTTTAGTTTTTATTTTTGTATAATTTTTAAAGATTACTTTCCATTTATAGTTATTACAAAATATTGGCTATATTCTGCATGTTGTATAGTACACGCTTGAGCCCATCTTACACTCAATAGTTTGTACCTTTTAATCCCTTACCTCTGCATTGCCCCTCTTTGCTTCCCTGTCCCCAGTGGTACCCACTAGTTTCTTCTCTATATCTGTGAGTTTGCTGCTGCTTTGTTATATTCACTAGTTTGTTATACTTTTCAGATTTCACAGATAAGTGAAATGATACAGTATTTGTCTTTCTCTGCCTGACGGATTTCGCTTAGCATGATGCCCTCCAAGCTCATCCATATTGCTGCAAATGGCAAAATTTCGTCCTTTAATGGCTGAGTAGTATTCCATTGTGTGTGTGAGTGTGTGCTTGTATGCCACACTTTCTTTAAGGATGGATGTGATTTTGATATGAGAGGAGAGGCCATTCCAGGCAGATGAGTTTAGGAAGGGAGTTAGTTTACACAGGATGTTAACAAACAGTAGAAACTCCTATTTGGTGAGGACTAATGCCAGCAAATTTGGAAAACTCAGCAGTGGCCACAGGACTGAAAAAGGTCAGTTTTCATTCCAATCCCAAAGAAAGGCAATGCCAAAGAATGCTCAAACTACCGCACAATTGCACTCATCTCACATGCTAGTAAAGTAATGTTCAAAATTCTCCAAGCCAGACTTCAGCAATACGTGAACCGTGAACTTCCAGATATTCAAGAAAAGGCAGAGGAACCAGAGATCAAATTGCCAACATCGCTGGATCATCAAAAAAGCAAGAGAGTTCCAGAAAAACATCTATTTCTGCTTTATTGACTATGTCAAAGCCTTTGACTGTGTGGATCACAATAAACTGTGAGAAATTCTGAAAGAGATGGGAATAGCAGACCACCTGACCTACCTCTTGAGAAACCTGTATTGCAGGTCAGGAAGCAACAGTTAGAACTGGACATGGAACAACAGACTGGTTCCAAATAGGAAAAGGAGTACGTCAAGGCTGTATATTGTCACCCTGCTTATTTAACTTATATGCAGAGTACATCATGAGAAACGCTGGGCTGGAGGAATCACAAACTGGAATCAAGATTGCCAGGAGAAATATCAATCACCTCAGATATAAAGATGACACCACCCTTATGGCAGAAAGTGAAGAGGAACTAAAGAGCCTCTTGATGAAAGTGAAAGAGGAGAGTGAAAAAGTTGGCTTAAAGCTCAACATTCAGAAAACAAAGATCATGGCATCTGGTCCCATCACTTCATGGGAAATAGATGGGGAAACAGTGGAAATAGTGTCAGACTTTATTTTGAGGGGCTCCAAAATCACTGCAGATGGTGACTGCAACCATGGAATTAAAAAACATCTATGTGCTTACTCCTTGGAAGGAAAGTTATGACCAACCTAGATAGTATATTGAAAAGCAGAGACATTACTTTGCTAACAAAGGTCCATCTAGTCAAGGCTATGGTTTTCCAGTGGTCATGTATGGATGTGAGAGTTGGACTATGAAGAAAGCTGAGCACCGAAGAATTGATGCTTTTGAACTGTGGTGTTGGAGAAGACTCTTGAGGGTCCCTTGGACTGCCAGGAGATCCAACCAGTCCATCCTAAAGGAGATCAGTCCTGGGTGTTCATTGGAAGGACTGATGCTGAAGCTGAAACTCCAGTACTTTGGCCACCTCATGTGAAGAGTTGACTCATTAGAAAAGATTCTGATGCTGGGAGGGATTGGGGGCAGGAGAAGGGGACAACAGAGGATGAGATGGCTGGATGACATCACCGCTCAATGGAGATGGGTCTGAGTGAACTCTAGGAGTTGGTGATGGACAGGGAGGCCTGGAGTGCTGTGATTCATGGGGTCGAAAAGAGTCAGACACAACTGAGCGCCTGAACTGAACTGAAATAATGATTATCAGTCCAAAAAGTTTGTCTTGCCCTTTCTAAAGACTTTCATTTAAGATGCTGCATTTCATGTTTCTAACCTTACATACTGCATCTTTGAAATAAAGGTAGTGCAAATCCACAAGGGACAAACTGGAAAATCATGAACAAGTTATATGACTTGATAAACTTCATATAAAGTCTTGGGGTAGGGGGGAAGGTTTATTCTCAGGTCTCAAAGAAGTTAGGGTAAACGTAATCAGAAGGGAACCTTCAGAGATGATGGAAACAAGAGATATTAGCTGATGATACTGATGGCTTACAGTATTCAGCCCACACTCTGTGCTTTATGTGTGTTACTATATACTCAGTTACTATAAACTTATATGATCAGTATTATTATCATGATTTCATAGCTAAGGAAAAACAAAGGCCCAGAGAAGTTTAGCAATTTCCCTAACGTTACACAGCTTATAAATGGCAAAGCACACTTGAACATAGCAGCTTGGCTCCAGAATGCCATCTCTTTAGCACCACCCCTCCTGCCTCTCTGCTTAAGGAAATGTTAGAGCTGGAAGGGTCTTTGACGTCATAGAGCTCAGTGATTATCTGCCAGTGGCCCTTGGCCTGGTGGTATTAGAGTCAAGTGAATTCACCTTTAGGTCCAAAATGTCATGGGGCTCCAAAAACACTCAGTAATCAAATGAATTATATTTTAATAAAATATTTTTAAAAATCAAAAAATGCAAAAATGTATGAATAAAATTTAAAAATTTAAATAAAGATAGGATCTCTGTCCACAATAAACAATGGATCCTTCTGGAGTTCTTTCTCTGTTAATGGCACCTCAGCCCAGCTTCTGAAGCAGCATCAGTATCACCTGGGAAGATGTTAGTAATTCAGATTCCCAGGTGCCACCCTAGCCTATTCAGTCACACACTCCTGAGTGCAGGGACAGCAATCCATGTTTGAACCACGCCCCCAGATGACGCTGATGTGAGTTCAAGTTTAAGAACCACTGGTCTAGTCCAATGCCTTCATTGAACAGATTGGAGAAAGTTGCCTGTTGGTGGCAGAGCTTGTGACTGCTCCTAAGTTTAGGGCCCTTCCTGGCCTACTGTTGCTTCCCCTTCCCTTGATTGGGTATGGTTGGTCACTTCTTAGTTTGTTCTATCTTATATGCCAGGATTTCTGTATGTTTCTTTTTAGTAGGCAAACCAATTTGCAACTGAAGTATTCTCTGTTGATGATGACACACCATCAGATAGAAAAGGAGCCACGTAAGGTCCTCTGGGAGATGGTTTAGAATAGTGGTTGTTAACCATGGTGGCAAATTAGAAGCAGCCTAGGAGCTTGGGAAAAGTACCTCAGACCTCACTCAACCAAGTCAGCCAGAATCTCTGGGGATAGGGCTTGAATACTAGTATCTTTTTTCTACGTGATTGTAATGTACACCCAGGATTGAGAACCAATGGGTTGGCAAATGTGAGGGGAGCCATGTCTGATGTTTACTGTCTGTGCACTAGTCATACACGGGACATCATCCTCACCATATTCCTTGTGGCCATCCTCTACACACCTCCACTCCAGAATCCTGTCCACATTAATGCGTTTCTTGCTCCTCAGTTCATTCAGTTCTCCGTCCCAGTCGCCATTATTCTGGAACAAGCCATCATCATCTCTGCTCTCTGAAGAGTACTTTCTGCCTGCCCTCAGGCACTTCAATCTGTGCTTCACCCTGGAAGCACAAAAATCATTTTAAAACAATAGTCTGACTGTATAAGTTGCTCATTCCCCAACTTTAAAATTTCTCACGGCCTTTCATTGCTCTCAGGATGAGAACCTTCTGAACTCATCTGGAGCAATCCTGGGGTCGCTCAGCCAGCCTACCTCACCCATTCTTGCCTAGAAGTTTGCCATACTCTTGCTACATGCTGTTCCCTCTCCAGGAATGCTCTTTCCCGTCTTATTTGCCTTGTGAACCACTAAACATTTAGATTCCAATTGTGGCTTTACATCTCAGGGAAACCATCTTGATTTCTCTGAGGAGGGAAAATCCTCCTGTCATAATTTTTGTAATTATGGTTTTCCCTAAACAATAGGAGAGGGGGGCTGAAATTCACCTGGGACAAGCCCTGTCATCAGTTCTTAGAGCACCCGCTTCTTCTTATTCATAACATAAATAACAGTTGCAATTTTATGTTTATTCATGTGGCCATTTGAATCACATATATACCCTGCAATAGAATTTGTGAGGACAGGGACCTCGTCTTCTTTGGTGTACCGTTGAGTCCACAGCAGCTAGGTCCTGGGAACACATCAGGTGCTAAATAAATATTTGCTTATAGAATGAATGGGTGAGCACCTAGCAACTATGGCAGCCCAGAGTGAGTCCTTCATGGGCTCAATGAGTTGCATTGGCAAGGCCTCAAAACCAGAGACTAATTTTTAATCCAGGTTCTGCTCCTTTCAAGCCCTGTTACCTGTGAAAAGGCCTTTGACTTCTTGACATCAGTCTTTTTCTGCACGGTGTCAGGGGGCTTCTAACTAGGCTTTGTTGTGTCTTTCAGGGTCAGCGGGTGATGGGAGTAGAGAATGGGAAAGACAGAAGGAGCAACTGGAATGAACTCTTTCTATCTATTTCTGGGTAACATTTATTTTGAAGACAAAGTTTCTTGTCTAAAAGGAAACATAGTTCCCAAACCACTGTACTAGAAGGTGCCCACAGCCCATCTGGCTGACATTTCTGTGACAAGAAGTCTTGACTCACACCTAGTTATGAGGAGACTGAACAGCTGCTGCATTCAGGTTTCTGGTTTTCTAGAAGGCTGCAAATGGGCAGGCAAATCCAGGTGGGCTTTTATTTTCAGGGAAAGAAAAAAAACCTGGCATAGTCCAGTGCAGCTGCCTAAGCAAAGCACAGTGACAGGCATAAAGACTGAGTCACTCCCACTTCCTCAGTTGGCATTTAACAGGCTGCCCAGATTGTTGGGTTCAATGCATGGTGTTTACCGAGAACACATCCCTAGACAGGTGGCTCAGTGTCAGAGATGCCAAGTGCAAAGGCAATGCGAACACTTGCATTTTGGGGGCGCTCACCTCGATCCTGTAACGGCCTCTCCGCCATGAAGATCCCCTCCCCTTTCTCTGTCCTGGGTCTTTAGGGAAAAACACAATCACAACAAAAACAAATTTTCTTTTTGTATTAATTAAAATGCCTGTCCTAGGAATATGATAGAATTTCCCTGAGGCCTTTGAATCGGGTATGCAATATGAAGGGGGAATTAAACCTATTTTCCGCAGTAATGGGTCTTGCCTGGAGCCCTGAGGGCCAAGGGTGGAGGGGAGGAACGGGGCGTGGCTGGGAGGCTGTGGCAAGGGACAGAGATCTGACTCCCTCCCCTCTTCCCTAGAGTACAACCCAATTATCTTTTCACATTTGGGGTTTGTATTTAGATTGCATTTAAATCAAAGGTTATAGAGCTTTTAAAAAAGAAAAAGAGTAGGTCTTGAAACCCACACATTTAGATGATGGAAATAAAAACTCAGTACTTACTTGCCTTAATTACCTGAATTTTTTAGACTTAAGGCTCCTGGGTAATTTCTTTCTTTGTCCATAGAGATGTTGCTAGGTTTCACTAAAGCGTCTACTTAATTCACAAAACTTAAATTCCATCCATTCTAAATTTTTACCACCTTATATTACTGGGTCTGCCTTTAGCTCACAATAATGCAGCAAGGCATAGTGATGCCTTTTTCTTCTTTCTCTGCATCTTTCAATTCATCTGTTCTCCAACATTGGCAGGTGCCAGAATCTCCTGCAAGCTTGTCACATCAAGGCTAGCTGGGCCCACCCCACAGTTTCTGATTCCGTAGGTTAGGAAGAGCCCAAGAATTGGTATTTCTAATGAGCTTCTAGGTGAAGCTGGTGCTCCTGGGCTTCCCAGGAGGCGCTAGTGGCAAAGGACCTGCCTGACAATGCAGGAGACTAAGAGACTTGGGTTCGATCCTTGGTCAGAAAGATCCCCTGGAGGAGGGCATGGAAACCCACTCCAGTATTCTTGCCTGGAGAATCCCATGAACAGAGGAGCCTGGCAGGCTACAGTCCGTGAGGTCGCAGAGAGTTGGACATGACCGAAGCAACCTAACATGCATGTGTGCTGGTACTCCAACTCCAGTATCTATGCAAGGAAAGCCTCGTTTTAATTCACAAGAGTCCTGGAAATGGAGAGATCAGGGTGTGTGAAGCCCAGGTGCAAGGCCGCCTGTGGCTGGTGTCCAGCTTGCTCAGTCTTATGCCCCAGGGCACATCTGTAGAGCTGGATGCCTTGAGCAAACGGTGGCTGATGCCCTCACTTTGCTGAGTCATCTGTGGTGCTGCTGGTCAACACAAGTGCTTTCACCAAGAACCAGAATAGGGAGTAGTTACAGGAAAGGATCTGAGAATCAGAAAAGCACCTCTGAAAACGAGTTCACCCCTTCCTTTCCAGATCTGCCTCTCTGGCTGATGCTTGAAATTCTGCTATTAATACTAAGTTTCTTGGCGAGGCCCTGTGCCTTGTGTAACTAGCAATATCTAGCAGGACCATGAAGATGCCCTGAAAGCTTAACCCCTGAGTATGTTTGGTCCTGGTGGAGGATGTAAATTGGAACAATGTAGAGCTTTGGAGGTGAACTCAGTCCTGGGTTTCAGACGTCCAATTTTAAAAGGTGAAGTGGAAATTCAAAGAGGTTATTTTTCCTAAAGTCCCAAAGCCAGGCTGGGGAAAGCCAGGATGGGAGCGGGGGGGTGGGGTGGGAGTTGTTTCTGCCAAAAGAGGGCAGGCTTGGATGGGGAGCAAGTTGGGGGACCTAGGAGGGTCTAGGAACAGGAAGGCTTCTGGGAAAGTAGAGTAAGGGGAGGAGGGAATGGGGTGGGGTGGAGAGCGCAGCTTACCTGAGTTTCCTCTCTCTCAATGATACCATCAAACCGGCCCCAAACTGGAAATGTGGGTCAACGTGGACTTAGTTTCAGCATCCTCCTGAGTCACAATGTCTTACCAGCAGTCTCCTCCTTTTCATTACCTCTCCTATTGCTAGAGTCCAGGCCCTCTGTGTCCCTAGAGCCTCCTTTGTCATAGCTGTTCAGTTGCTAAGTCATTTCTGACTCTTTGTGACCCCATGGACTGCAGCATGCCAAGCTTCCCTGTCCTTCACTCTCTCCTAGAGTTTGTTCAAATTCCTCACATCCACTGCATCAGTGATGCCATCCAACCATCTCATCCTCTATTGCCTTCTCCTTTGCCTTCAATCATGCCTAGCATCAGGGTCTTTTCCAATAAGTCAATTCTTGGCATCAGGTGGCCAAAGTATTGGAGCTTCATCTTCAGCATCAGTCTTTCCAATGACTATCCACAGTTGATTTCCCCTAGGACTGACTGGTTTGATCTCCTTGCTGTCCAAGGGACTCTCCAGAGTCTTCTCTAGCACCACAATTTGAAAGCATCACTTCTTCAGTGCTCAGCTTTCTTTATGGTCCAACTCTCACATCTGTACATGACTACTGGAAAAACCATAGCTTAGACTAGACGGGCCTTTTTCACAAAGTGATGTCTCTGCTTTTCCACTGTCTAGTTTTGTCACAGCTTTCCTTCCAAGAAGCAATTGTCTTTTAATTTCATGGCTGCAGCCATCATCTGCAGTGATTTTAGAGCCCGAGAAAAAAAAATCTGTCAGTGCCTCTACTTTCCTCCCATCTCTTTGCCATGAAGTGATGGGACCAGATGCCATGATCTTAGTTTTGTGAATGTCAAGTTTTAAGCCAACATTGAGCCTCCTAATTCATCTTTATTCTAGTCCTGAAATTACCCTTCTATACAGTCACCAGAGCTCTCTTTGAGCAAATCTTGCTACCACTTGGGGGGTCTTCAGTAGCTGCCTGAAGCCAACAGGTATCAATCCATTTTCTTAGTATAGCATTCAAATTGTTGCATTCTCTGAACTCAATCTCATTTTCACTCTGGTGTCCTTACATACTCTTCATGTAAACTCTGTCCAGTCATATCATATGACCTAGAGCTCCCTGAACAAACTCTATACTTCCACACTCTGTTTATGCTTATGTTAATTCCTGCAACTGTGTCTTCCTACAGCCCAAATGCTCCTCCTCATTTAAGGTCATGCTCAAACTCTCCTCCGAGAAGGTTTCCCCAGTTTACCAGTTAGACCTGATTTCTCCCTCTACGATGATCTGGTAGCATTTTTGTTTGCAAATCTCTCATGGACCTAGCTGAACTCTATCCAGTGTGAGGATTTCCTTAAGAAATTACTACTATCCTAGGTCCTGAAAATAGCTGAAAGTAGGAGGGTTCGTTTACCCTATTCCCAGGATTTTGATGACTCCTGCTCAACACTTAACTAAAATTGTCCCTGTGGGTTTTCATTTTTATCGTGATGACAGGGCTGAGATTTGAATCGGGTCTCCAGAGCAGACTGAAACACAACGTGTATTTCACAAGCAATACCACTGACTTTATGAGCATAGGATGGTTCTCTCCGGCCAACAATAGCAAATTATTCATGCTGTGTCTCAAAAGTCCCGAGGAGGGAATCTTGCCCTCTGGTGCCCCTGCTCATCTTGGGTTATGCTCATGATCCCAATATCTCCCTAGTCTGATCTTTGAGTGTGCTTTCTGTTCCAGTCTTGTGGGGCTTACAGTCTTGCTCACTAGAATGGACACTGCATTAGTATTTTTCTCTGAGTCCCCAGAAGATGATCCTGACATGTAGTAGCTACTGAGGAAGTGGGCAGTTGAACTTGTGGAAAGGCAGGTGGGTGGACACCATTGCTGCTGCTGCTAAGTCACTTCAGTCGTGTCCGACTCTGTGCGACCCCATAGACGGCAGCCCACCAGGCTCCTCCGTCCCTGGGATTCTCCAGGCAAGAACACTGGAGTGGGTTGTCATTTCCTTCTCCAGTGCATGAAAGTGAAAAGTGAAAGAAGTCACTTAGTCATGTCCAGCTCTTAGTGATCCCATGGACTGCAGCCCACCAGGCTCCTCCACCAATGGGATTTCCAGGCAAGAGTACTGGAGTGGGGTGCCATTGCCTTCTTCAATTAAATTCAATTAGCCATGTTTAATTATGAAAATATTCCATAAATGAATTTTAATAACTCTTAAACATTCCACAAAATTTCCTAAGAACCTGTGAGAGGATAATACCTGGCAATCCTCTCTAAAACAGAAATTCACCTATCTGCTACATTACTGCTGATGATATGAAATGTACATGATCTCTAAAAAATAATAGTACTGAATAAAACTGAAAGGATCATCCAAATTCCTACATAATACCAAAGTATTTATCCAGGATTACTGAATAAATCATAGCAATTTGGTATCCTTTTCAGAAAAAAAAATCTCAAAACTTACAAGCATGTGGCATTTCACACTGTACCAACTGAGTAACGGTAAATGAAGGTATAGCCACTACAACTTCTTCACCCATTTTTGTGTCCTGAAATATGATGTCTGCCCCTGGCAGCTACCATTCCAATTCCACAGGGTATTTTTCAGTCAGACAAGCTGTACAATGATCATTCTTTTCAAAACATTCCAGACCATTCTCATTTTCTTGAATCATAATATCTTCCTTTGTACAATGACCATTGTTTTTGAAACATTGCAGACCATTCCCACTTTCTTGAACCATACTGTCTTGCTTTTTCACTCTCTTATTTTTTCAGTGTTATTCCTTCTTGTACAGATGAAACCAGTCCTTCTACTGACAGATATACAACACTGTTTGCTCCTAGATAATCTGAAATATGCTCAAATTCTGGTTTATTGACAATAAGCTCTTCTTTTGTTGGTATGTTTATTCCCATGAAGCATGGGTATCTAATTCGTGGTGAAGCTATGCAAATATGTACCCCTTTTGCACTAGATTCTTTAAGTAATTTGATTATGTGTGAGATGGTATTGCCTCTCACAATTGATTCGTCTACAAGAACAATTCTTTTTCCTTTAAAGTTGTCTGACAGTACTCCAAATTTTTTCGCAACACCAAGTTGTCTTAACCTCGTGTTTGGCTGAAGAATGTTCTTTTTTTTTTTTTTTAATTTTTAATTTTTTTAGTTTGTTTTGCTTTACAATACTGTATTTGTTTTGCTACACATCGACATGGATCAGCCACAAGTGTACATGATCTCCCAATCCCGACCCCCACCTCCCCCCTCCCGCCTCACACCCTCTCTCTGGATGAATGAATGTTCTTCCTACATACCAGTTTTTACATAGCACCCTCACGTATGGAAGCCCACACTTGGTTGCATAACCAAGAGCAGCAGGTGTAGCGGATTCTGGGACAGTGCTGACCAAATCTGCATCCACAGGGGCTTCAATGGCCAGCTGCTGACCACAACGATATCTTACTGTGTAAACCATCCAGTCTTCAAATATGCTATCTGGTCTTGCAAAATAAACATATTCAAAGATACAGAAAGCCATTGTGTTTCCTTCAGATCTTGGTATAATACCAAGAGTTTGGACTTTATGTCTAGATATTTCCACAATTTCTCCAGGCAAGACTTCACGGTAATATCTTGCACCAATAGATAAAAAATTACAAGATTCTGAAGACACCACCCATCCTTCTGTTTTTGATGGTTTTTTTTTCTTTATCATTTATATCAGAAATAGGAATAAGACAACCAATGCATAGAGGACGATTTCCATAGGGATCTTGGACTGCATAAATCACATCTTTGTGTGTTACAGGCAGAGAGTCTGCTGTGGGTGCTTCCTTCATTAAATTTTTAATCCTTGCTACCCAGTCTGGGGTGTCATCTTGTTCCTGAGGAGGGGTATAAGCCAGTAGCTGGGTGATCATTTCACTATCAGAACTGGTTGACAGACCAATACCATGATGCAGAAGCTTTTTCCTTAAGCGCGCAGCGTTAACTAATTCGCCACTATGTGCCACAGCTATTTTTCCATGAAGTGTTTCAGCAACAAAGGGCTGACAATTTTCTAATTCACAGTTTCCTGTAGTGGCATACCTTGTGCGTCCAGTTCCAAGATTTGAAGTATATAATGTCTTCAAGTTGTCTTCAGGAATACTTGATTTACAAGACCCATTCCCTTGTGTGTTTCGAATGTGGGTATTGAATTTCCATCCCTGGTCACAATACCAGCACCCTCCTGACCCCGGTGCTGCAGCCCCACGAGGCCCAGAGGGATCACATGTGGCACGTCTAGCTGCGTGGGCCACTCTCCTGAGGCGATGGACCCGAACACGCCACATTCCTCTGCGATCCCTAACTCCTCCAGCTCCACATCGCCGCCAAAAGCTCAGGAAGTGGGCCGTTAGAACTTATGGAAAGGCAGGTGGGTGGACACCATAGACATCCTTTATTTCCTGTCCACTTCTTGGCAGAGTGCCACCATTTGCCTCAGCAAACTGAGAAGTGCCTGCATTATCTCTGAATTCAACACATTCTGCCTTAAAAAATTCTTTTTCAGAATGCTGAACCCATCACTCATTATATCCGCACTTACAATGCCCGCTTCCTTGGGGTCCCAGCCTAAGCAGAGTATGTGGCTTTTTCTATGGCAGATCATCTATTCCTTCATTTCATGGATAATGATGACATTCCTATGTGTTAAAAACAGGGCCAAGTACTGGGGATTCAATAACATAAAAGGCATGCATTCCTCCTATTTACTGATAATACAAATACTGATCACCATGGAAGCATACTGATGAGAAGTAGAACCTAGTGTGAAGATTCAGAAAGGCCTGTCTAAAGAAGTGACATATAAGTGGGGATGGGAAGAGTGTGTAGGAGAAGCCAGCAGGAGACAGAGGATAATAGGTTCTGTGCAGAGGGAACAGGGTTGTGGAAACCTCAGATATAAGAGAGTATGGTAACTTAAATCACTGAGGCATCATTGCCTCTGGGAATTCTTCGCTGGTTCTCCTAATCTTGAAATGGAGGCCCCTCCTATATGTTCCCAAGCATCACCACGTCCATCAGCACAGCCCTTGTCGCTTTGTATTGTGTGGGTGTCTATTTACTAAATTATCTATTAATTACTTATTAAATTATATATTTACTTGTTGATCTTTCCCACTAAGTATGAAATCCACAAGAACAAGCATTATGTCTGTCTTGACCATTACTGCATCACTTGCCATTGGCACAGTGCTGGGTATGTAACGTCTTGAAGGAAATGCCCTACACATAGCCTTACCATTCAACATTGCTTTGTGTGCTTGCCTGCCTGCCAAGCATCCATGCCTGATGTATGAGCAGAGGAGGCCCTGCTAACAGAGAGCTACAGATGCCAGGGAATGAACGCCCCCCAGGAGCAGCCACCGCCAAGGACTCTGAGGGTCAAGGGATAAATACTACAGCAGTTCTCTTGCTTCTCAGGTGGGAGAGCTCTGAGGGGTACACCCTACAGCAGGATTGCACTTCAGTGACCCCAGCACTAAACTGCTTGTAAAAAGCATGCTTTATTGGCTGCCTTCCCTTCCCTTCTCACTCCCTTCCTGATGTTTCCTGGGCTCCCCTCCCAATTAGACCACTCACAATCAGATCCTTGGCTCTGGGTCAGCTTCCAGAGGAACCCAAACTAAGATGGTCCTTACTAACTAGGTGGCTCCTGTCTCAGCTGCTTATTTGCTTTATTAAGCAAGTTATTATTTCCCTGACCCTTCACCCTTGTCCCCCCCACCTCCTCTGCAAAATGCCCTCCTTCCCTCACCAGGTTGTTGCATGGCTCCAGGGATACATGGTGCTGCTTGAACTGTGTTGTAACTTGTTACATGCCCATCTAAGGAGCTGGGGCACAGCAGAGGAAGAGTTAAATGTCTGGAAAAAGATTTTCTGATTGCATATCTTGACCTCAAGAACCCCAAATCTGCACTAGTTATTCCTGAAGTGGGTCCATACCCAGAGGGAAAACACAGTGCTTTTAATGAGAGGTAATTTCCTGCAGGTCACACACAGCTCTGGGGCCTGTTCCTGCCTCCTGGCTTAAATCGCAACTCTCTCAAATCCATAGAAACTGGCTACTAACCATTCCAGCATTCTCACAGAGGGAGCCAGAATTTGGTTTCTGTGTGTCTCACATTCACCTAAAACTGTGTTGGATATTTCAAGTAAAGTGACAATGAGAGTTGACAAAGACATTGATGGGAACAGTGAGAGTAGGGGTCCTTTTTTAACCCTGCTAGGAGCTAGAATCTGCATATTTATCACCAACCTAAAGACTCTAAATAGCGCTATAATGTAATTGTTGTTATCACCATTTTGCAAATCAGGACACTGAGGCTCAGAGAAGGTGAACTGCTGCTCAGGATGAGACAGTGGCAACTTAGAGAATTAAACTCAGGTACTAAATCCCACTCTCCAGGTAATCCTTATTAGATATTCCATCATAAGAAGAGAAAATTGAAGCGTTCACTATAGGCAGAGCTACCATAGGTTTTTGTGGCCTTACTGCAAAGTAACATCATCTTTCATAGAACACATGCCAGCAAAGGTTGAATGAGAACCTAGACTCCCACCTTTAAGAGTCTGTAAGGAAGAGGTGCGACATCTCCATGCAGATGAGATCAGAGAAGGCCAAGTAGGAATCCAGAACTTTCATCCCGCCAGGTGGTAATGAGCCCCTTGGCACTATAGGGCCAGTGAGGCTCCCATGAGGCACCTGGGAGTCCACCCCTCCCTGGCAGTGATGAAACATCCCCCCTCCTCCCTGACTACAAGTGTCTCATAGGATGCCCAGCAAAGAGTCAGAACTTTCACTACCACCCACCAGAAACAAAGCCAGTTTCTCCCTCCACCCCAAACTGACATCACTGAAGGAAAGCAGTAGCAAATTCCTACCCTTCTCATCCAGGGAGGTATTAGCAAGGCCTGCTAAGGAGTCAGAACCTCCCCTTCCCACCCCTACTCCTAGAGTCTTCCCTCTTAGCTGTCGATGTAGGCAATGAGAAAGCTGGACTCCTACCCCCAGATGACAGTTGCAAAGCCACACCCCTCTCACTTCCCCTTCTGACAGAACTTTAGGCTTAATATGTCTAAATTGTATTAAATAGTCCACATAAACAGAAGATAGAAATCGTCAAAGTCTCTATTGCAGTAAACACAGCAAAAACTATAAGAAATGGTGACTGGGGGAAAACGTTTACTTTGCATTACAGAAAAAGTGCTCATTTCTCATATAAATTGATGTCAAAAAGAACTCCACAGAAAAATGGGCAAAATAATAACAAAGTTTCAGAAAACACAGGTAGGTTCTTACACATGAACAGATGCTCACTCTCATAAGGTAAATGATAACTACAATTTCACTAAGGTTTCCCTCTTAATTTTGGACTTGACTTAGTGACTCAAATCTAAAGACTAGAGCATGGAAAATGGAAAAAATAAAGTAACATTATAGTGCAGACACTTCCCTAGTGGCTCAGACGGCGAAGCGTCTGCCTAAAATGCAGGAGACCTGGCTTTGATCCCTGGGTCGAGATCTCCTGGAGAAGGAAATGGCACTCCAGTATTCTTGCCTGGAAACTTCCATGGATGGAGGAGCCTGGTAGGCTACAGTCCATGGGGTTGCAAAGAGTCGGACACGACTGAGCTACTTCAATGTCAATATAGTGCAGAGATTTGACAGACAATACCAAAACTAGATGTAAGATTATTATCCTATTAGCAAAAAAGGATTATTAACCTATAAGAAAAAAATCCTTTAAGAAATATCAGACAAACCTGAATTAAGGGATAGTCTACAAAATACCAGCTAGTTCCTCAAAATTCTCAGAGTCATAAAGAAAAACAAGGGAAGATTGAATAACTATCAGAGATCAGGAGAGAGAGGCATGATGACTAATCCAATATGTCCTCCTGGATGGAATTATGGGGAAAGGGGACATCAATAGAAAAACTGGTGAAATCCAAAAAAACCTTGAGTTTTATTAACAGCAGTATGTGTGTGCACTGTCACAAGGCACGTCCAACTCCTGCAACCCCAGTTTTCTGAATATTGAGCTTTAAGCCAACTTTTTTACTCTCTTCTTTCACTTTCATCAAGAGGCTCTTTAGTTCCTCTTCACTTTCTGCCATAAGGGTGATGTCATCTGCATATCTGAGGTTATTGATATTTCTCCCACCAATCTTGATTCCAGCTTGTGCTTCTCCAGCCCAGCATTTCTCATGATGTACTCTGCATAGAAGTTAAACAAGCAGGGTGACAATATACAGCCTTGACATACTCCTTTTCCTATTTGGAACCAGTCTGTTGTTCCATGTCCAGTTCTAACTGTTGCTCCCTGACCTGCAATACAGGTTTCTCAAGAGGCAGGTCAGGTGGTCTGGCATTCCCATCTCTCTCAGAATTTTCCACAGTTTATTGTGATCCACACAGTCAAAGGTTTGACATAGTCAATAAAGCAGAAATAGATGTTTCTCTGGAACTCTCTTGCTTTTTCGATGATCCAGCAGATGTTGGCAATTTGATCTCTGATTCCTCTGCCTTTTCTAAAACTACCTTGAACATCAGGGAGTTCACGGTTCACGTATTGCTGAAGCCTGGCTTAGAGAATTTTGAGCATTACTTTACTAGCATGTGAGATGAGTGCAATTGTGCGGTAGTTTGAGCATTCTTTGACATTGCCTTTCTTTGGGATTGGAATGAAAACTGACCTTTTCTAGTTCTGTGGCCACTGCTGAGTTTTCCAAATTTTCTGGCATATTGAGTGGAGCACTTTCACAGCATCATCTTTCAGGATTTGAAATAGCTCTACCAGAATTCCATCACCTCCACTAGCTTTGTTCATAGTGATGCTTTCTAAGGCCCACTTGACTTCACATTCCAGGATGTCTGGCTCTAGATGAGTGATCACACCATCGTGATTATCCGGGTCATGAAGATCCTTTTTGTACAGTTTTTCTGTGTATTCTTGCCATCTCTTCTTAATATCTTCTGCTTCTGTTAGGTTCATACCATTTCTGTCCTTTATTGAGTCCATCTTTGCATGAAATGTTCCCTATGTACATTAAAATAAATCTCAGAGTAGACAGGGAACTAGAAAACACCTGCTTCCAGAAAAGAACACTTGAGTAGCCAGAACTGAAAGAGATCTCTTCCTGGACATCTGGACACTTTTTAGTATATTTTGAATTTTGAAAGATGTGGGTATCTTACCTACCATATTTCCCTATTTAAGATGCCATCATTTGCAAAATTCAGCATTCTCGCATGTACAGCTAAGAACAAAAAGCTGCCATTTACCTGTAAAACCTAAAACCGCACTGATTATAAGAGAAATCCTGATTTCAAGATGTACATCTTTAGAAGCAAAAAATATACAGTTTTCAATGTGCATGTTAGAAACAATAAAACATGCCTTCAAAATAAAATGTTAAAAATATTTTCAAGAAATATCCATTTGTTTTTATACGTGTAGAAACTGTCTGAAGGAATGTGTGCTGAACAGTTCTAGCAATTATCGCTAGGTAGTAGAATAGGGGCTATTTTTATCTTCTTCTCTGTATCCTCTGTATTTTCTAAACTTTCTACAAGGTTAAAGCATTACTTTTATGATCAGACAAGTATGTTAGTAAATGCAGCGCCAGCCTAAGTTTTAAAGGGGCAACTTCAGTCACCTTGTTTGTGGTGAGAACGTTTTTAAAAGTTGACCTTATTAGTGATAAGCCCCCCATCTCCACGCCCTACCTAACAGTCTCCTTTGAAATTTCCTCCTCCTGTCACTTAAATGGTGATTTCCCCAGCTTGTCCTCCTCCTCTTCTTAGTCTGTCTGTTTTGACACAGAACCAGCTGTGTTACAGTTCAGGGTGTAGGCTGTGATGCCAGATGGACTTGTTGTGAATCTGGACTCTGCTTCTTACTGGACAACCACACCCAGCCTTGGTTTTCTCATCTGTAAAATGGGGATGATACCTGAGAGTGGTTGTAATGATTAAGAGTGGATGTGTATACAGTGGGTGCTGGCAGAGTAAATGACCTATCAACTCTAGTTATGCTGACTTTCCCTGGATCATCTCCACACACAAGGTGTTGGTTGTAATCTTGCTGATGGCTTGCTGATGACTCCCAGATTTATTTTTCAGCCCAGACCTGTGTCCTGAGCTTCAGGCCTCAGGCTTTCTGGATATCCCCTCTTGGACATCACACACATATAACCTATCTAAAACTGAACTCATTAGCACTCACGCCAAGATCTGCTTTTCCTTCATTTTCTTCTACTTCCAGTCATCTCCTGGTTTGGTCTGGTGAGACACCTCATTCTTGACTTCATTTTGCTTGACACCACCCTTTACCACCATGTCTCACTCACACACACACACACAGAATCAATCAATCAGTTTGTCCAACAGGTACAAACTTCTTCTCCATCCCCATTGCCATGTAGGCAACCTTCATCTCTCTCTTAGATTGTGGCAGCATCTTCTGGGCTTCCCTCCATCCTATTTCTTTCCCACACTTCAGGCGGAATGATCTTCCCAATGAGAAATCTAATCAAGGTGTCCTTGTCTAGGCTGTTGTCCTTCAATCACTAAGTTGTGTCCAACTCTTTGCGACACCATGAACTACAACATGCTGGGCTTCCCTGTCCTTCGCTATCTCCTGGAGTTTGCTCAAACTCGTGTCCATTGAGTTGGTGACGTTATCCAACTGTCTCACCCTCTGTCCCCTCCTCCTCCTGCCCTCCAGCATTAGGGTCTTTTCCAGTGAGTTGGTTCTTCACATCAGATGGCCAGGGTATTGGAGCTTCAGCATCAGTCCTTCCAGTTTATATTCAGGGTTGATTTCCTTTAGGATTGACTGGTTTGACCTCCTTGCTGTCCACGGGACTCTCAAGAGTCTATGTAAGCTGTCAATGAGTTCCCACCAATCTTAAAACAAGCTTTTTTTATGTGGTTATACATCCTGTCTCTGTATTCATTCTTTCCCCTAATCTTATTTCATGTCACTGACAATTAATGCCAGCCATAATGAACTGCTGAATATTTCTAAAGGGATCTGTTGTCTGGTTTCACTCAAGGCCTTTGCACAGGTTGCTTCCTCTAACTGGAACCCACTCTCCACTCTCTGCACAGCTAATGCTTGCTTTCCATTAGGCCTCAGATTAGACGATTTTATCTCAGAAAGCATCTCCCAAACCCAATTCTCAGCTGGTTTTGCCTTTCACATGCTCCTACCGTACCTGTACTTCTCATAAAGGATTTTGCAATCTTTGTTGTTTTTCCTCAACTCACCTTGACACTTGTTTTTTTTTCCTAATTTTATTTTAATACAATTTTTAAAAGGTTACTTTCCATTTACAGCTATTACAAAATATTGGCTACATTTCCACATTGTATGATACATTCTTGAGTCTCTAATATGTCTAAAAATTTGTACCTTCCACTCCCTCACTCCTAAATTCCATTCCCCCCAACTGGTAATCACTACTTTGTTCTCTGTGAGTCTGTTAGAACAGTATTTTAAAAAAATTTTACATTGGAGTATAGTTGATTTACAATATCATGTTAGTTTCAGGTATCCAGCAAACTGATTCAGTTATATACATACATCTATTCTTTTTCAGGTTTTTGCCCTTCTAGGTTATTACAGACTATTTAGCAGAGTTCTCGTGCTATACAGCACAAGTAATTCAAAGTGTACAGGTGTACAGCAAAGTAATTCAGTTATACATACATACATATATATATATTCTTTTTCAAATTCTTTTTCCATTTAGGTTATTACAGAATATTGAGTATTCTCTGTGTTATACAGTAGGTCCTTATTGGTTATCTATTTTAAATATAGCACTGTGTATTATGTCAATCCCAAACTCCCAGTCTATCCTTGCCTGGCCCCATCCTTTCCCCCTGACAACCATAAGGTTCATTCTCTAATGAATGAGTTTGGTGAAACTATTTTGCTGATAAGTTCATTTGTATCATTTTTTTAGATTCTGCATGTAAGTGCTATCATATGATATTTATCCTCTGTGTCTAATTTACTTCACTTAGAATGACAATCTACAGGTCATCCATGTTGCTGCAAATGGCATTATTTCATTCGTTTTAATGGTTGAGTGACATTCCGTTGTATATATGTACCACATGTTCTTTATTCATTCTTCTGTCCGTGAACATCTAGGTTGCTCCTATGTGTTGATTATTGTAAATAATGCTGCAGTGAACTTTAGAGTGTGTGATTCTTTTCAAATCATGGTTTTCTCTGGATATACACCCAGGAGTAGGATTGTGGGTCACACAGAAGCTGTACTTTCTTTTTTAAGAAACCTCCAAGCTCTTCTCCATAGTGGCTGTACTAATGAGCATGTATTCCCACCAAGAGTGAAAGAGGATTCCCTTTTCTCCACGCCCTCTTCAGCATTTGTTCCTAGTCTGTTTGGAGATGGCTGTTCTGGGTGGTGTGAGGTAACCCACTAGTATTCTTGCCTGGGAAATCCCATGGACAGAGGAGTCTGGTGGGCTACTGTTCATGGGGTCACAAAAGAGTCAGATGCAACTTAGAGACTAAACAACATCACCTCATTGTCGTTTGGATTCACATTTCTCTAACAATTAGGAATGTCAGGCATTTTTCCATGTGCTTTCTGGCTATCTGGATGTCTTCTTGGGAGAAATGTCTATTTAAAATCTGCCCATTTCTTGACTGAGGCTTTTTAGTTTTGCTATAGAGTTGCAAGAGCCATTTGTTTACTTTGGGGATTAACTTACTGTCAGTCCCTTGGTTTGCAAATATTTCTCCCATTCTATAGGTTGTTTTTTTTTCCATTCTGTTTATGCTTTGCTTTGCTGTGCAAAAGCTTTAAAGTTTAATTAGGTCCCATTTGTTTGTTTTCATTTTTATTACTCTAGAAGGTAGATTAAAAAAGAGATCGCCCTGAATTATGTCAGAGTCTTCTGCCCGTACTTTCCCCTAAGAGTTCTATAGTATCTGGTCTTACATTTAGGTCTTCAATCCATTTTGAGTTTATTTTTGTGTCGGATGTTAGAGAATATTCTAATTTGGACTTATTTCACATGAAAGTGGCAAAGGCTGCAAACCAGAACTTATTAGTTTCGTTGACTGTCTAGACTCAGCACTATGTCCACTTCCCTTTGATGTTCCCAGCACTGTTACCAAGCCACACGTGGTTCTGCCCTCCCCCACATGCAGTAAAGCCAATCTCCTGACACGGGGTTGTGGTTGAGGACAGTGCAGTATTTATTGCTGGGTGCCAAGCAAGGAGTCCAGACAGCTAGTGCTTGAAAGGCCCAGACCCCCAAAGGCTTTCAGGGAAAGGTTTTCAAGGACAAGGTGAGGAAGGGGGGTTGTGGGATGTGTGATCAGCTCACGGACATTTTTCTGATCAGTTGGTGATGAGGTAATCAGGAATCAAGATCATCAATCTTCTGGGGTCTCCATGTCTGTGAATAGCATATAGTTAGCGTCTTCCACCTGGTGGGGGTTTCAGTATCTGCAAAACAGCTCACAGACATGGCTCAGAATATTATCTATAGCCCTTGAAGAGAAATTAAAGATCCTTGACTTGATTTAATGACTAAACTGTTATTATTTTGTCCTATTTGGCTGCTTTCCTTTGCTTCTGCATTGTCTCACATCTCTAATTAAATTTATTGTTTGCCTACAGTTTGTCTATAGACAAAAGACAGGTGAAAGACATCAGTGTGTTGGGTGGGGGCTGTTTCTGTTATGGGCAGGCCCTGTAGGGTCCTGCTTAGCTACACAGACACTGACTTGATGCTTAATAAACATTTATTGAAAATGTATGAATATATAAAAAAGATGAACGAATGAACATCAGGAGGCCTGTAATTTCCCTGAGCCTTCTAACTGTTGCTTTGGAGGAAAGGTTCAAGGTGCCTGACTTGACACCCATGGACCATGTTGCCACTATCCTTGGGGTGTTGCCTGAATCTCTTTGCCCTGGTCTGGTGAACCAGGATCGACAGTTCAATAAGCTGAGGCTCAAGTTTCCCAAAGTGCCCATGGGTGCCCCCTAAATACCTTTTCATTAGCGTGTAATTGGCAGAGTTGTCCTAGATTCGGGCCTTGGTTGCATTCCTTAGTGGTGAAGGCCACTTACATAAGCTGAGTGGGCTGTGTTTGAGACATATCCAGGGCTTGCAGGGGAAATTTTCCTTCTCTCCATCATTTGTTTGCTTGCTGCAGTGAAGATATTTTTGGATTTTGGCTGAGTTGTCGGAACTATGGAATTGTCAACCTGCTATCATATCTGAACAGGAGCTTACTGAAGCAATCCAAATAACAATTCACTAGAAAGCAGCAGGTTCTGACTTGCAAATAATCGAGTCCAAGAAACTCCCCCAAACACATGACAGAATTGCAAGATGTTTCCTGCAAACACCACGTCAGTCAGACATAAAGGTTGATTCATGACATCTGGAAACAGCTGCCTTTTACTGAAAGACAATGAAATTTCAAATTACGTTAAATATAGCCTGCTAACATGCTTACCTACCATTCACAAATCATTGGCAGACATTTGGGGCTGAGATTTCCTCACATTGTCAGGAAAATCAAGTCATGACTAATAAACAGAAAGTGTGTTGTGATTTGGTATAGGAGGGAACAGCCATATCCTCAGAAGGGTCAAGGACAGTGAAGCCCATCTGAGTGAACAGTCCAGCACTGTGATTGTGAGCACTCAGAAATGATGGCGTCTGGGTTTCCATGTGAGTTACGGGCCTAGAATGCTGTCCTTGAGCAGTTGTCTCTTTGAGGAGAGACCCATATAGCCTGGAACCAGATTGACATCAGTAGATTCACCCAGAAATCTGCTATTAACCTGGTGTATTTCTGCCTCACCTAAGCCGTGCACGCTGCATGCCAAGTCACTGCAGTCTTGTCTGACTCTTTGGGATCCTATAGATTGTAGCCCACCAGGCTCCTCTGTCCATGGAATTCTCCAGGCAAGAATACTGGAGTGGGTTGCTATGCCCTCCTCTAGGGATCTTCCTGTGTCTCCTGCATTAGCAGGCAGGATTCTTTACCACTAGCGCTCTGGGAAGCTTACATCTAAACCATGATCAGTGCTCTTTTCTAGAGCTTTTTTTAAATATATAAAAATTTATTTATTTTAATTGGAGGTTAATTACTTTACAATATTGTATTGGTTTTGCCATACATCAACATGAATCTGCCACAAGTATACACGTGTTCCCCATCCTTAACCCCCCTCCCTCCTCCCTCCCCGTACCATCCCTCTGGGTCGTCCCAGTGCACCAGCGCCAAGCATCCAGTGTCATGCATCGAACCTGGACTGGCGATTAGTTTCATATACGATATAACACATGTTTCAATGCCATTCTCCCAGATCATCCCACCCTCTCCCTCTCCCACAGAGTCCAAAAGACTATTCTATACATTATCGTTACCATCTTTTTAAATTCCATATATATGCATTAGTATACTGTATTGGTGTTTTTCTTTCTGGCTTACTTCACTGTGTATAATAGGCTCCAGCTTCATCCACCTCATTAGAACTGATTCAAATGTATTCTTTTTAATGGCTGAGTAATACCCCATTGTGTATATGTACCACAGCTTTCTTATCCATTCTTTTGCTGATGGACATCTAGGTTGCTTCCATGTCCTGTCTATTATAAGAGACAGGAATAACTGGGTTCAAACAGAAGCTCTTCAGGTGGTTTTCCTAAAATACCATGCTTTGCTAAGTCTTTTTTTTTCCTCCTATAGTTAACATGGGGATGACATCGGTACCAGCATCTTTAGATTATTATAAAGTTTGTTTCAGGTCACGTACAGAATGCTTTTTAGCAGCTAAAATAAAAAATCTGGCTGGATGGGGAATTTTGTAAGGCATGAAAAATGTATTTTCCTAAAGCATGCATGCCTTCTTCTGTCTGTAGTAAAAGGTCTGAGGGGCTGGTACTGAGGCTCAGTCTGGTAACTCAGACCAGAAATTAGCTGATTTGTCACTGTCAGTGGCCATAAACCTCAGTCTAAGGTTAAGTACCAATTATTAGGGCAACAGATAGAAAGGAAAAGATCAGGGTCAAATCCAAGGAGAGACTTAGGGGTCACACCATGAACAGGGATGAAGCAAGAAGCAGAGAGTTGAGCAATCAAGATGGAAATAGGGTGCAAGGTGGGATGAAGCCCAGGAGTCTAGGAAGAAGTCTGGGGTGCCAGGATCTCATGCATCCTCAGTGCAGGTGATGTGCCACAGAGGTGGATTGTGGGCTCAAAAGGTATAATTGTGGTAGACAATGCAAGTCTCAAGGTTTGCCTTTAACACATCTTTGTAACATCTGATAGGTTGTCTAATAACAGCATGCATTGCATAGAGGAGATTTTTGGAAAATTCTCAACATAGTTTATTCTTGAGGCATATCCATCCAAATGGAACTTCTGAAAATGATCTGAAACCTAATCAACTGGCCTTTTGTTTTCCCTAGACTGCTATTGTAGCCAAGCCTGTTAGATGCTCACCAAGTCCATTTCCTTTTTTTCCTAAGCATATGGCTCAAATACATTTTCCAGCCTTCCTATTGTGCCCAGGTAGCGGTGTTCTAGTCAGAGAATGTGAGGAGAAGTGACATGTACCACTTGCAGGCCTGGCTCTTAAAATCTTCCTACTGTATCTTCTAAGCACACTTCTCCTCTGACTTGCTAGAATGACATTGACCTTTTTGGTGGCTCTGGAAACTGCATGTTGAAGATAATAGAACCTGAGCATGAAAGGAGGCAGGCTTTGATTCACTCCTTGGAGGATAGCTGCTCAATTGCTAAATTGAACTGTTCCATGAGTTTGTTGTTCCAAGTCTGTGAAATGTTGGGGTCAGTTTGTTTTATCAACTAATGTTACCACAAGTCCTATGGCTATGTAATGAAGCTGTTGGGATTTGAAAGGAGCCCATAAGTAACACTCCTCTCTTCCTTGCCTGAAATCAAAGCCAACTGAAGATCAACACAGGAGCCAGTCAGATGGAAATCAAATGGTTAACTTTAGCCATTATATAAATATGCACCAGATGGGCTTGTTAATATGCTCTGCTGCCCTTCTCTCCAGTCTAGACCCTAAGATTGCCCCCTTGAAGGAAAAATAACATTTTCACAGCATATATACTCATCTAGGATTGCAGCAATACTTAATTTTAGGGTTCATAGTTTTCTCCTAACTTAGCAGGGCTTCCCTGGTGGCTCAGAGGTTAAAGCGTCTGCCTGGAATGCAGGAGACCTGGGTTCAATCCCTGGGTCGGGAAGATCCCCTGGAGAATGAAATGGCAACCCACTCCAGTACTCTTGCCTGGAGAATCCCATGGAGGGAGGAGCCTGGTAGGCTACAGTCCATGGGGTCGCAAAGAGTTGGACACGACTGAGCGACTTCACTCACTCACTAGCAGTGTGAACTGATACTTTTCACCCTCCATCCATGAACTATTTGTAAGGGGTGGTCCGTGACCATGAGACCAGAGGATTACTCTAGTGGACATCTCTTTACATGTCAACACAAGGATTAGTTCCTATCTCCATACCACACATGATCTAATGGGCACAAAATGCATTTACCACCAGGACCTTTCCATGAATGCTTTTAAATCAACCAGAAACACCCCTGATTTTTGTCTCCTGTCAACCTCTGTTTGGGAAAGTCATTTGCTTTATTGACCAAGCTGCTATATGAGGGATGTCTGTAGACCAGAGAGGAAGGGCACAAACCTCTAGTTTGTCAGACAGGTGAATCTTTAGAAATTAGGAGGTGGCATGTTCAGGTGGGTGACCTTCACAGCTTGCCTTATCTGTACATTCTGGGTGCTGATGAACTTTGTAACTGTCCTGTGGAGCATTTTCCATTGTGATTATGATTGACTTGGATCATCATGCCAATGCTTGTGTGCAAATTGGCTATTAATAAGGCCCCAGAGTCAGAATAGGTGATGAGATGTGGTACCTAGTCACATAAAAGGATGTAAATTTGATCTCTCACTCACACTTATTAGAGGATCTGTCAGTTTATAAATCCTACAGTTCTTTGTTTTGTTGCCAGATGAATGGAGCATTATTACAACTTCCAGCTGGGGAAAATACCTTCAAATTAAAGGCTAACTCCTAAAGCAGAGACTGTTTCAGGGAGACGTGCCTGGTCTACTATAATTGTGGACTGAATCCATAAACGATAAAACTAAATAGCACTGACTTTGGGGTTTAAGATCAGACATCAGGGTCAGTAGTACTTCATAAGCCATTTGCTGTGCATGGCTAACTTTGAGCTTTCTGCCAACTCAAAAGCACAATGATGTAGCTATTAAACAGAATAAGAAACTTAGAGATGATCCATAGTTACAGTGGGGTATCAGTGAGTGCAAGTCAATCCAAATGATGAAGAGAGATTCTATCCTGATGGCTTGGTCATGGTCAGGAAATTGAAATCTTTTGAGCTTAGAGAATGAATGGGGAACTCATTCAGGGATGTGTCAGTATTTCAGAAGAGCTGATCACCCAGGGACAGAAGAAAACTGAATAAGGCATTTATTTACTATTACTATTATTAATGGACTTAAATTTTCAAGGCTCCCCTCCCCACTTTTAAGAAAAGACACTTAATTCTATAAAGCCCTGCATGCATGCATGCTAAGTCGCTTTAGTCGTGTCCGACTCTTTGGGACTCCATGAACCATAGCCCGCCAGGCTCCTCTGTCCATGGAATTCACCAGGCAAGAATTCTGGAGTGGGTTGCAATTGCCTTTTCCAGGGGATCTTCCTCACCCAGGGATTGAACCCGGGTCTCCTACATTGCAGGAAGATTCTTTACCATTTGAACCATCAGGGAAGCCCTATGAAGTTCTATATGTTAGTTATTATTCTATTACTTCACTTGAGTTTTACAATAATCTAGAGAGGTGGAGAAAAGGAGGAATATGCTCAACATATACAAGGAATGAGATGTGGGCCATTGTATGTGATGATACTTGGGAATACAGCAGAGATCGCAGGACCTAATTTAAACCTTGAAGTCCCTAGCAATGCTAGAGAACCCTGGGAAAATGATCTGAACTGACTCTCTGAGTAGCGTGAGAAGGATCCTTATGTCCTGCAAGCAGGAGAGTCAGTGAAATCTGTAATTCATTTTCTGCACAGATTGCAAAATTGAATGCTGATTAAACTTAGACATTTAGAAATTGACCAGTACACATGACCACAAAACTGTGGTTGGGGCCCGGAGATACAAAAGCAGCACTGACCACTTCCCCACAGTTTTATAGCTGAGTCAGATTTAGAAATAGAAGGTACTCAAATATTTTCAATTAGCTAACTAAATGTTGGTTAAGATGAGCTAAATGACAGGTCACAATGAAGTGTTAGTTAGAGGGACTCAGAATAGGATGGTGTAGAAAACATTGGGTTGATATAATTGGATGCAGGAGTACAGTAGCTAATGTAAATTATGCTTGAAATTAGAGGAGTACATTATTTTTCTCTTATTGTTAAAATAAACAGCTTACTGTTAAAAGCTATACAGGATAGACTATAACTGGGTCAGCATGTGGGTAACTGGGCATTAGAGTTTAAAAAAAGTATTTACAATAGCACAAGGGCATAGGGAAACTGTACATTGAAACCATATTCATCTATTTGGACCAACAGAACATAGGATGTCTTGTTTATTTATTTTAAACGTAATTAAAGTGGTGAGTATTGCTGCTGTTTGCTAAACAGAAATGTCCCAAGAACATACATAAAAGGATAAGATATGGGTCAAACTGAGAGAAATTTGAAGATTACAGTTCATGGGAATAAGGCAACTCATTAATCTAGCTCCCAGACTGACCTCTGGTGAACCTCTGGTGGACTCTGATTAGAAAACCATGAGACGTTGTCTTTTAACCAGACAAGAGTCGGTCTCCATATCATAAAGCACGCTTCACACACTGTTTCAGAGGGCTATAATTCTAGACATCTGACACAACTGGGAGATTAGAAAGCTCAAAAACAGTTCAATATAGTTCAAGTCCAGTTTGTTATAAAGTGATTCATGAGACCAGATCCATCGGAGATAGAAATATTAAATAATAGAACCTAGAATATATGGTATCTTTCCCTCCTCAAAATATAAAATGTTTTCACATATACTCTATTTGAGTTAGGTTAATATCATCTTGGTGGTAATGTGAGGAAGGGAAATCATTCCCATTTAAGAGAGAGGAGAACCAACGCATAGAAAGGTGAGGCGATTTACCCCGGGGCTTGGGTATCAGAAGTGTAACTAGATATTTTGACTAATCAGCCACTCCCTCACTAATGCTGATAGTCTAGACTCTAGTGGGTTATCCTAGGGGGACCAAAAACACTGCAGGCCAAGTTCTTGTCTGCTTCCTCATACTATTGTAATCTCTTATATGTCATTTAATGGGAAGATGCTCATACTACTGGGAGAGAAAAAGGACATTGAAGAGTTTCTTTGGAACTCAAAGAAATCATGGCTGTTTTGTGAAAGGGAAGAGAACTTGGCTAATTGCCTCTCTGCACTTTGGAAATGTTGAGAAATCAGTAGGTAGCAAAGACTTACTTAAAAGCTTAAAAGAAAGAAATGCAGGACAATAAACCACCTGCTATGACTGAGGAAGGGGGTGGGGTGGGGGTGCAAGTCAGTAAATCCAGGAGGTGGTTTTCATGTACAGTGTATAATTTGGGCCCTGACAGAGCTCAGATGAGGAATAGGCCTATATAACTATTGATCCACAGGGCTATCAGGGACATCATTTAACTTGATGGCTTGTGTTGGTCCCTTAGGATGTGGAGTCAGCTTTAACTTGAAAGGGGAAAAAAAAAAAATAAAGGTAAATGAAAGGAGTAGAAGAGAAAAACCACAAAGAATCTCTCATAACCCTCCCTTACAATATGGAACATTTCCGTATGACTCCAGTTTTCAGCAGTCCCAGTAAGTGTTGGTTTATTTCATTCATTTACTTAGGTGATTATGTGGAGACATGCCTATTTCTTAACATTCTATTACACATTTACAAACAGATCATCCACATCTAGTCTTTAACAGTGATTACAGCCTAGGAGACAAAGGGAAAGCACTGCCCTTGGCCGGAGGCAGACACACTCCAGGCAGTGAGGGGCTCTACAGCAGGAAAATGAGACGCCGCCCCCGGGAGGCTGGAGTTGGGTGGCAGCCAAAATGCAGCATGATCTTCTCTCATGAAGACGTTGCGGTACCCGGAACTGCAGAATAAGGTAGTTCTAACCCCTTGATTCAATCCTGCCGCTCCTCAAGGCCATCATGCCTATTCCTGAGCCATGAGGCAGCTTCCACATCTGACGCCTCTCTCACACTTGTGCGTTTTTCCTGTCCCTCGTTGCATTCTGTCTTTGTTCCATTTCCCAACTGTTTGCCTGGTTTCTGACTTCTAATCCTTGGCTTGGTTATCTGTTGATGGCCTGGCTTCATCCTGTTGACCTGATTGTCTGATACGCCTTCTCTAGTTTTGACCTTTGCCCACTTTCTTTGATTGTAGTTCAGACTGGCCTTCCAGTTGTATTGCTTTCAGCTGTCTTTAGCAATGGCACCCCACTCCAGTAGTCTTGCCTGGAAAATTCTATGGATGGAGGAGCCTGGTAGGCTTCAGTCTGTGGGATCGCTAAGTCGGACATGACTGAGCGACTTCACTTTCACTTTTCACTTTCATGCATTGGAGAAGGAAATGGCAACCCACTCCAGTGTTCTTGCCTGGAGAATCCCAGGGACGGGGGAGCCTGGTGGGCTACTGTCTATGGGGTCGCAGAGACAGACATGACTGAAGTGACTTAGCAGCTAGTAAACACTCCATTTGGACTGAGCCGTGTTCTGCAAACTTAAACTTCAGTGTGTGCTTTCTAGGGGGTGATGTTCCCTCTGACTTCACGTCATGCTAAGGGATGGTGATGGTTTAGTCACTAAGTTCTGTCTGACTCTTGTGACCCTGTGGACTGTCGCCTGCCAGGCTCCTCTGTCTGTAGGATTTCCCAGGCAAGAATACTGGAGTGGGTTGCCATTTCCTTCTTCAGGAGATCTTCCCAACCAAGGAATTAAACCACATCTTCTGCATTGCAGGCAGATTCTTTACTGCTGAGCCACCAGGGAAGCCCATGCTAGGGATAGACCCACATATACAAAAGATCAAAATTCTAATGCAGATTCATCACTAGTCTTTTGTTCATATCTACCATTAACTAAAGAGTTTGTCTGTAATCAACCCATAGGTATTATTCACTGTTGGTGAGAAATAAGATGCTTTTATGTTGTATTTGCTAAGGTGCATACCTCTCCAGGATGCAAGGTCTTCAAAGGCGAGGACAATCACTTGTAAAATTCATTATTTCTCAACATGCACCCTCAGTGAATATTTTGGATTGTTTCTTTGATGTAATTTTTTAATTAAAGAAAAAATGTTTTATGTCTTGTATCTTCTAAAAAGGAAAGTTTCTGCTTCTTTAGGTGCCCTGGCTCTATGTTCTTTCAGATCCTCATCTCCTTCCCTTCCCTTCTTCCGTGTCCTTCTCACCTTTCCTCAGACCTGGTAGTCTTGGTATGCTTCCAGGTTTGGTCTAGGCAGCTTTCTCAGCCCACACAAGTTCTGTGATGACTCCCTGATCTGTAGGTTGAGCCCATGCCTTCTTTTCTACCCAAATGCCTAGTGGATATCTCTACTTGATGATCATAAAGAAATTTCCTACACACACACACATACACACACACACACACACAAATGCCCAAAGCCATACTCATCTATTCTCCTTTCCAAACCTGATCATCCACCTGCATCCTCATTCTCAAATTATTCCCACCTCTCCCTTCCTACTTTCACCTGAGATAACCTCTAATGCAGGCTTCTTGGCTTCAGTTTTGTTCCCCCATCTCACTATGCACAGTCAACAATATGCCAAATCAATGAACAAATACGTCAATATATTAATGGTAAGAAGAGAACAAAGCTTTAGGGGTGAATATAAGCAAAATGTGAGCAGTTAAATTTAAACCAGGTATGTCTAGCATATTTCTACTCCCTTGTCAGTGATGAGCTAATAGTAGTGATTGTCTGGAGCGCTGTGGTTTAGGAATGTCCAACTAAGGTAGGATCCAACAGATGAGAGTCCCTTGGCCAAATAGGAGAACTGGGAAAACACTGCCTTCTTCCTGCCAAGAATTTGCACTTTTACTCTCTAGGCAATAGAATTTCCTCCAAATAATAGAGTAGTATGAAGAACATGATGTTGAGAAGTATCATGGATAAACAGTGGTGTACAGAATGGGTTGTGTTGGAAAAAGACCAGAGTCCTGTGTATATGCTCACATTTGAATGCGTTCATGGGTACCAGTGAAAAGACTGTCCCCATCTTGATTCCTCTGACACATACTTCTTACATGTCTGGATCTTGATTTTCTCTATTGTTTGTAAGTTCCTGGAGGTCCAGCATCTTGTTTCTGAACAGTGTTGAATAAAATCTTTCTTGTTTTGTTTCTTCATCACAGAACCTTCGTGGGTGACTTTAGGCTCAAGGTCTCATGTGAACTACACTAGAATGGTTTCTCCCGGGATGCATCCTAAGCTGGGAACCCCCTTCCTTGATGCTTATATCCTCTTCAGGACTGGTAGAAAGGGAGTTTTTATTGACAACTATAAACAAAGGTTATGGGTATGTTATCAGAGGTTACTCGGGCATCCAAGGCCAGAAGCTAGGCTACAGTAGAATGAGTTCAGATGGTTGCTGTAGCAAGAAGTGTGTACTTGTACACATCCTTACCGCATGCAGAAAGGTACAGCGCATTCCACCGGCAGCCAAAGTGTTTGGGCTGTGTAGTTATGTTAGTTGCTTAGTCACGTCAACTCTATGACCCCATGGGCTGTAGCCCACCAGGCTTGTCTGTTCATGGGATTTTCCAGGCAAGAGTACTGGAGTGGGTAGCCATTCCCATCTCTAGGCGATCTCCCAGCCCAGGGATCAAACATAGGTCTCCTGCGTTGTGGGCAGATTCTTTGTTGTCTGAGCCCCCAGATCGCACAGTCAAAAATGTTCCCGAAACAAACACAAGAGAAATCAACAGCCCAGCTTGATTTCCCCCTCCTCCTTGCACCTTTAATTTAAGAAAATTTCTCCCCTTTGTATATGAATTGCCACAATTTCACAGTACCATGAACTTACCTCATTAATATTGCAGAGAATAAAGGGGCCCGTGTAGTTGAACACAGAGAATTGAGCAAGGCTGCCGTTCCTAGGTTCTCTGATAGCTGTTTCTCATCTTTAAGATTTATAAGACTTTACACATTTAACATTTACATTGGAAAATTGACTGAGGATCCAAAGAAGCTTCAGGTTATAGGACTGGGGCGTACTGTTGGTTGAAGATAAAATAGGGTAAAACTAAGAACAGTCATCTGAGATTGACAGGGAGTATACAAGTGTCCCAAGGACACATGACTACAGAATATGCATATCGGATTTGAGATGGTCATTGAGTTTATGCCTGTGCCATCTTACTATGTAGACACTGAAGGCTAGATATTGACCACTTTCCATTTGAAGCTGCCCATTGAGAAGGAACACAATTCTATATACTTCAGCATAATTCTAGGTTAACCATAATTGGAACAGAAGTTAGGAGATACAAATTCTAGCTCAGCTGCTACCCCATCATTAATTTGTTTAGGAAGAGTCTCTTCATTTCTTAATGCCTCTGTTTTCATCTGTAAGATGGGCAGAAAGCAAAATAGGGAGGCATTGCTTATCATTCTGAGTTTTTAGGAGAAGAAAAGAGAACTTGTACAGCCCCAGGGAGGGGGAGAAACAATAAGAATAAAAACTTTGGGGCATATACTGGAACTGAGTCTTGGGTCTCCTGCTTGAGGCAAAAAGCAGCTACTCAGAGACAGGCAATATAGTGTGGAAACCCCAATTATGAATTCAGTGAAAGGATGCTTTTTTTGGGGGATAGCATATTTCTGTAGGCAAGAAGTTCAGTGTGAAGTTCAGAGCCACACAGGAATTGAATTTGGTGTGGAGGCTCTACCAGAAGAAAAGAACTACTGGAAGAAAGTGGTGGGCTTTAATTGAGCAGGTCAGGGTCAGAGGCTCTATTCATTTTATTCATGAATGAAAGGGCAAGTATAGAAAACACTGGGACTTTGTTTAGGAGGGATTTTGCTTGTGGTAAGAGTTCCGTAAATCAGCTTGGTTTGAGGTTTCAACTTGGCAATAGGAGTGGGAAGTTGGGCTGTAGCTGGTTGAAGGATGGTTTCTAATACTATAGATGCTTTCCAATACCATGTTGCCTTCTAATAGAAGGGATATTTTAAGGATGGAGAAGGGAACCATAGCCTAAACAAGGATGATCCACTAGGTCAAAGTGTGACCTAAAAAATCATTTGTGCATGGCACTGTGCTTAAGTCGAATGTTTTAGTTGTGAAAACCAAGGATATGAGAGTACTGAATTTATATAAACATTTGAAAAAGAGACCCTATAAAAATTTGTTAAACAAGAATTTTTAGTTAAATTTTTAAAATGAAATGAAGCACTCTTAGGTCTCAGTTCAAACAAAAATATCAAAATATAATTCTAGACTATTTAGACATGAAATGAGAATACCACACACAAGAACTGATAGAATGTAGTGAAAGCTATAATCAAAGAAAATGTACAATTTTAAATGTTTTAATCAATAAGTAGAAAAGACTACGGTAAGTAAACTTTCAGCAGAAGAAGTAAAAATGTAGCCTTAAAAAGCACAAAAGAGAAATAAGTAAATATAAAGAAAGATTTTAATGAAAAATAGAGAACTCAGAAGAGGAAATTAAGTAGGATGAATTATTACCCTCGATTCTATAGCTGGTGTCAGGATTGCAGCTGGCATTCATCCTAATATCACCTTGCACCTGTCCAGCACCTCTGCAGGTCTAGGTGTTTACCTGGTGGGATGACTGAGACCCACATGCTTGAGTGACTGCAATCCATAGTTGTCATGCCCTTCTTGGGCCACGGCTGTGCACTTGCCCATTTACTGTCAAAGCTGGACAAGGTTCTAACAAGAGATGCCTTAGCAGATCAGTTGGTTTCCAAAAACATCCTTCCTTAGTCCAGTGTATATCAGCAGCCCTCTTTCTCCTTCATGGTTAGGTAGTTACCCTAGTGATTCAGCAGACCAGTGTCTGCTGGTCTTTTGACACAAGGATCCCAAAGTGACCGGTAGAATCATAGCTTAGAGTTTAATGTGATTCTTGCTGCATCAACTGGTGGGAGCTTTCCTTCTCTGAGACCCAGGATCTCTAAATCTACAGAGTTTAGGAATGGGAATCACTAGTTCCCTCACTGTGAGTGATGGTAAGTGGTGCCCTTTTTTCCTCTGAAACTATATATCCTGTCTGTGGAGATTCAGCACCATATAGCACATATAGTGTGCATTGACTTGGCATGTATATTATGTTCTGGAGTGGGTGCCCCATCCTCACAGAGTATCATCTCCGAGCCGGCACCTCAGTTGAAAGGCTATTCCATTGCTTTATCCAGCTTCTGGATGATGTGATCTGTGATAGGACTAGTGCATCCAGTAACCATGTGCCCATTGCTGTGCTTCCCTTGCCGTAAAGTGGGTGCCTTGGTCCATTATGATATTTGTCAGGTCTGGGTCAGCAGCTCAAATATTCAGCCCTAAACTAGTGATGCTGGCTGAGGCCGGCGGGTAAGAAAGGCAAACACATGAATAGAACATGTTTCAAATCCAATCAAGATGAATCATTCCTGGGACATAGCATACAGTGCAGTATAATCATTGGTTGTCTTTTTGAGCAATGATCCCTGTTCAGAAACTCAGCATTGGTCTCTATCCCTGGTAGGTGAGACATTTGGTGCCAACAGTAGCTCCATCAGTCTTGATGCCTGGAAGCTGATTCTGTTCGGCTCATACACAACCCTCATCCCTGTTTCTATGGCTGCTTGGTTCCTGCAAACATTCTGCCAGCACTGAGTAGGGGGTTGATGCAGAGGCAGGCTAACATCAGTTGAACAGGTCGTGCTCTTGCCTATTTACTTAGTCCTTCTATGGTGGATTAGTTAACACTAGAGATAAAGATCTTTGTGTCTACTTCTGGAGGTTTGTCTTCATGCTTCTTCCCCAACTCTTCTTGTTTGCGAACTTCCAAGCTTTCTCCTTTGGGCCCCTAAACACACTACAGGAGCCATTCCTCATTGGCCTTAAGGCAGTGTTCTTCCACTAAGGTGAGAACATGTGTTCTTACCTTGAGCTGCTTCTCATTCCATGCAGAGTGCAATGCCAGCTGCATCTTCTGGAGCTCCGTCCTTTGGGAGGATTTTCTGAATCATGGCCTTTCTAGGCCACCTCTGAGGGGGGCTGAGGTATAGTAGTGGTCCATTCTCACCCCACATCCACATCTTGCACAGGCCCATCTGTGAACCAAGCTCAGCCTTTTTTCGCTTGTCATTTGGTCTCGCAGGAGAGTCTTAAAGGACCTGCCCCTGTGGTCATAGATTTGAGCTGAGGGTGAAGCATTGGTGTAGGTGAAGCAAGTGAACTATGAGTCCTGGCAACCTGCTTGTGCTGCTTGCTTGTGCTCACTGGCCCTGCTTGTTGGACAGTCATTCATCTATGACTCTTTGCAACCCCATTAACTGCAGCACGCCAGGCCTCCCTGTCCATCACCAACTCCCAGAATTCACTCAGACTCACGTCCATGGAGTCGGTGATGCCATCCAGCCATCTCATCCTCGGTCGTCCCCTTCTCCTCCTGCCCCCAATCCCTCCCAGCATCAGGGTCCAATGAGTCAACTCTTTGCATGAGGTGGCCAAAGTATTGGAGTTTCAGCTTCAGCATCATTCCTTCCAAAGAAATCCCAGGGTTGATCTCCCTCAGAATGGACTGGTTGGATCTCCTTGCAGTCCAAGGGACTCTCAAGAGTCTTCTCCGACACCACAGTTCAAAAGCGTCAATTCTTCGGCGCTCAGCTTTCTTCACAGTCCAACTCACATCCATACATGACCACAGGAAAAACCATAGCCTTGACTAGACGGACCTTTGTTGGCAAAGTAATGTCTCTGCTTTTGAATATGCTGTCTAGGTTGGTCATAACTTTCCTTCCAAGGAGTAAGCATCGTACTACCTCCTTATTGACAGGAGGTTTGAGATGCAGAATTTTGTCCTTTTACTTTTGGAAGTAATGAACCAGCATCTCCAGGTCTCTAAAAAATTCACTGATACAAAAAGTCCCTGAATCTCATAGAATTTACCTCCCATCTTCTGGAAGTGTGTGTTACTGAGGCCTCCAAACTACTCATTACTTCGTATTCATCCTGCCCAATATAATGGATCAGTGTGACATTCTGCAATAGGTCCAGTAGATTTCAGTCTCTGAAGGTTACAGTATGACAGAAGTTGGGGAAGTTAACAGTCCCAGGAAAAGATGTTAATGTATTCTCTTGCCTGTTCTGAAATGAAGGAGAGCTATTTCTGACCTTTCTTTCTGACGGGGATGAAAATAAGGATTCACCGGATCAGTGGCTGCATACCATATGTTTAAGGCCATGTTGACCTGCCCTAGAAAAGGTACCACATCTCGCACAGCAGCTGTAACTGGGGCTACTACTAGGCTGAGTTTGACGTCATCCACTGGCATCCCTTAGGATCAGTCTGGTTTTGTAATAAACAGACTGGAAACTGGGTATTATGGGGCCCACCAGCCCTGCATCCTAGATCACGATGACATCTTTAGGGTGCTACTAATTTCTGCTATTATCCCAGAGATGTGATAGAGTGTTTTATTTATAATTTTTGACTGGGAAGGGGAAGTTTCAGAGGCTTCCGCTTGACCTTCCCCACTACAACACCTTTTACCGCAATGGTCAGGAACCTGTGTAAAGATTTTGTCATTTACCAAGTGTGCCCATTCCATTTATACATTTGGAATCCAAGGACATTTTCAAATCCCAGGGATGGATTTGTGGGCCCACTGGCCTACAAGCAAGATGGGCCCAGGACTCCGCTTGTGACTTGGTCCCCATAAGCTTCCACTCTAACGGTGGGGTATTCATTCAAGGATACAGGTTCCATTGCAGGCCACAGACCTCTGTATCATCTTTAAGCAAGGGGGTGCTCTATACAAATAGGGAGCAGTGAGTCACCTCTGTAGGTCCAGAGAGGTCAGGGGATCTGGAGTATAAGTGTTTTCAAGTATAGAGACCACAATGAGTCATCTCAAACCTCACAATTTCACACCTTCCCCAGTCAGGGCCCCAACCTGGCCAAGTGCTCTTCAGTTCAGTTCAGTTGCTCATTCATGTCTGACTCTTTGCAGCCCCGTGGACTGCAGCACACCAGGCTTCCCTGTCCATCACCAGCTCCTGGACCTTGCTCAAACTCATGTCCATTGAGTCAGTGATGCCATCCAACCTTCTCATCCTCTGTCATCCCCTTCTCCTGCCTTCAATCTTTCCCAGCATCAGGGTCTTTTCCAGTGAGTCAGTTCTTCTCATCAGGTGGCCAAAGTATTGAAGCTTCAGGTAAAGTGCTCTTACCCAGGCTGAAAATCCAACTTTCTCTGGAGCTTTGTTATTCTTATAATTAAGTCTTGGGCTTGATCCTTAACCCCCTCCTCCCACAAGAGATCAGAAATCAGAGCATCTTTACCTGCTGCCAACGAGGTCCTCCAATTTTCACTTAGCCTTCAATTAGTGATTAATTACCTCAGTCTTTTCTTGTGTTTCCTCAACACAACAGTGCCACTCAGCAAGCCATTGTCCTTGTAATTACTACTTCCTCAGAACCTCTCAAACTTAAGCTACTGCACCTGCCAGTGAATTTTCTTCCAAGGGTATCCTATCCCAGCTTGTCACTGGTATAAAATTTTAGTCTTGCACTGCTGCTGCTGCTGCTGCTAAGTCGCTTCAGTCATGTCCGACTTTGTGTGACCCCATAGACGGCAACCCACCAGGCTCCGCTGTCCCTGGGATTCTCCAGGCAAGAACACTGGAGTGGGCTACAGCAAGCATACGGTTTTCTACCCGCTTCTAGGATGAGGTCCTCATTGCCAGCTGGTTAGCAGGTGATCCAGTTCCAAACTGAACTATTAGTTCAGCCTTCTTTCTTAGATCACTACTAACAACTGTCTTAATAATGGTTCCCAGAGGGGAAAAAACAACTCTTAATTGGAGGCTCCCGTGCTGAAAGCTCATTGGTAAATGCTCTCAGGGCCAGGACCTTAGGGGGAGTGGGGGAAGTGTTAGACTGTGATGAAATTGCCCCAGGAACCACATCCACTTCCAGAAGAGCCCTGGAGCTGGGGTGGTACTTGAGAATTTCCCTGCTTTGAAGCAAGAAATCTGGACCTTGATAATCCCTAACCTACCAATCAGAGGACATGGGTTGTCTGGTGGGGAAGTATAACTTTAGGCAAGGCAGCTGTCTCCTGCTCAGGGTGAGTGAAGAGAGGGACTCAGCTTAAAACTGCCATCCATCAAGACCCAGGAGCTAGGGAAGCTAGCCAAGATGGAGGTTCTAAACTATGCATCATAACAGCCATTGCTGTCCTGTATAGGAGTGATAACCCCTAATGAGAAAGACAATTTGACTAATACTAACAACCAGAAATAGAAAATGTCTTTATACAAACTTAATAAGAAGTGTTGAAGAATTATTTGAAAAAAAAAAACCCACATTTCTATTGAGAAACAATCTGTTAATATATGAAAGTTCTTCATTTCTGAATAAGAAAACTTAAAAGCCAATTCTTTTCAAATTAACAGAATATCCAAAAATAGACTCAAGTATATATAATAATTTGTATGTGAAAGGTATAGTACTTGAGTGGGGAAGGAAAGATTATTCAATAAAAGGTTTTGAAACATATGGCAAACAACTGGGGGCAAAATTAAGATCTTCTACTTCATACCATATAAAAAATTAAGTTCTGTATGAATTCAATATTTAAGTAGATTATAAAAACCTATAAAATACCAGGAGTAAATATGAGTGCTTTACAAAATCATCTTTTGGTGGAATAGATAATTAAGTCTTGATACAGAGGTAGATAATATTTAAGAAAAAGATAATTTACTAAATAAAAACTAGTTCTCCATAAAAATAATGAAAATTTAAAAATAAGTAAAACTAGGGATAAGGTATTTGTAAGGATAGGTCTGTGTGCATCCTAAGTCGCTTGAGTTGTGTCCAACTCTGTGACAGTAAGGACCATAGCCCACCAGGCTTCTCTATCCATAGAATTCTCCAGGCAAGAATACTGGAGTGGGTTGCCATGCCTTCCTCCAGGGAATCTTCCTGACCCAGGATCGAACTTGTGACTTTTACATCTCCTACATTGATAGGAGGGTTCTTTACCACTAGTGCCACCTGAGAAGCCTAAGAATAGGTCTACTAATATCTATAAAGAACTTGTATAAATCTTAAGAAAAATACAAGTCCTCTAGTAAGTAAATGTATAAAGGATATGAACAAATACTCACAAAAGCAGAAAAATAATAATCATGTGAAAAATGTGATTATGTACTAGTGATTAAATACATGCAATTGAAAGCAACAGATAATATCATTTCTCATCTATAAAATTGGATAAGGGTCTTTTTAAATTGTAGTTCTCACTCTTGTTTTGGATGTAGGGTATACACCTGCCCAGCCCCAGAAAATAGAGACTTAAAGCGCTATTTATTTATTTGGCTGCACTGGGTCTTGGTAGTCATGGCACATGGAATCTTGTGTGTGATGTGAGATCTTTTGTTGCAGCGCACAGATTCTTTAGTTGTGACTCAGTATTTGCTGCACACGGGCTTAGGTGCTCCGCAGCATATGGGATTTTAGTTCCATGGCTGGGGCTTGAACCTTTGTTCCCTGCATTTCAAGGTAGATTCATAACCACTGGACCACCAGGGAAGTTCCTGAATTGTCATACATTTACAGAGAATGAAAAGCCCGTATAGAAGTTGGTCTTGATCTATATTCCCCCAGATTTGATTCATACACCTTGATGTAGCAGTTCTATTTCTGGAATGAATCTCCCCCAGAACAATCATTGATAAGCACAAAGCTTGCTCTACAATGATGTTCAATACACAATTGTTTCTAATCCCCATTGTTGGAAACAGCCTATGCCTCTTAATAGGCATTTGTTGATAATACTTTATCTATACCATACTGTATATGCTGTCTAGTCTTTAAAAATGATATACAGAACAATATTCAGTGATGCAGAAAAATGTGAAGAGTAGAACATTAAGGGAATTTTGACAGTATTAAAATGGAACAATTGATTCCTTTTTTTTTTTTTTTTGGCTCATGCATTGGGGCAGGGGGGGACCTGCAAGTGTATATACTTCAAAATGTTAATTATGATTATTCCTAGTTAGCCAGATTTTGAATGCATTCGGTGTTTTTCTTTTTGATTTTATTTTCTACAGTGTTCTATGAATCAAGGTTGCAGTGAGTACCTAAAAGTAAATGAAAAAAATAATTCTTTGTTCAGTCCTGATTCTATTCCAATTCATCCTGATACTAGTTTCATGATTTTAGAGGAGTGGATTTAAATGAGAAAGAAAAAGAAAAGAAATTCATAGAATCCAGGTTGCCCCATAGGTCCTTTTCTGATGAGCTCGGGTTTTTAAAGATGTACAGAATTTAAAAGAATAAACTCTCAACCAGGGGTGAATAAAAGATAATGTCTAGCATAAACAAAAAATAGTAAAAGAGAAAAAATGAAAAGAAAATTTTAAAGCAAAAGAAAGTTAAAGCTCAAAGTGTGAGCCAGGGCTTTAAAAAATGCTTAGCATAGGAAAAAGGATTTAAAGCTAAGCACAGAGTAAGAAGAAAAGAAACCCTTTTGGCTGGTGCTTGGCAGCACCAAGGTACTGTTGATGAGTGATCAGAACAGTGCACACTCCGTCAGTCCTATTTTACATTCATCTCTTCTGCCAAAAGGAATGGTGCTGGGGCTGTAAAAGGAAGAACAAATCTCAGTAGGAAGGAACTGAGGCCCATATGAATGAACAGATCCAGGGACCTCCACACTCTGAGTGAATTCTAATTTCCTGGCTGGAGCTGACGCCCTTCTGTGTTCTTTCACCCAAGAGTGCAGATCACTGCCAGTGTTCATGGACCAAGCTGGTGGGGGGCAGGTGATGAGGGAGATTCCCAGATGGGATGTGGGCTAACAGAGTTCCCTGTCTCAGAAAGGAAAGAAAGGTGAGTCCCTTAAACTTCATCTAGTGGGCAGTATTCTCAAATCATTAAGGGAATGGTTTAGAGGAAGCCCAGAATAGGAAGCAAGTGTTCTCTACAAGATAAAGGTGAATTAAGTGGGGGAAAATAGTATAAATCAGAGACAGACATGGCACATCTCCGCCGGTATTGTGCAGGCTATGAGGGAGGAGAGAAGGGCAAGAAATAGTAACAGTGCCGCCCACCTACAGCTTGCCGGTGGAGCTTAGAGCTGCGTATCTAGGAGTTGGCATATAAGAAAAACAGAATAAAATGGGGATTCTTTAGGTAATTGTTTTCAGGACGAGTGCAGGGGAAGTGACAAGGCTGTGGACTAATTATGGAATTTTAGTCAAAGTTGCAGAAGGTGGCAACTCAGGGCAGACACCTAAGCTTAACAAGTGAGTTGGAGGAGTCTGGGAAGTTCACCCATGACAGAGGGTCTCACTGCCCTGCCGGGTTCTCTGCTAAGTCTGATGATTGTGTGATCTATTTTTTGGCAACTGTTTTAAACGGCTAATAGGAAAATGATGATGAAAGAACAAATATAATACAAGGAGAAGATGTAGCAACTGTTACAGAAAGGGAAGATGAAAGCCATTATGCGCTCCCAAGCGTTTAACCTCTTTTCCTTCCTTCTTTCTGTTTTGCATCCCTCCTTCAAGTATTTATTAAGCTACTACTATAAACAAAATATTGTGCTAAGCATGGAGACCATTCACTTCTCAAATATTTATTAAGTGCTTAATCTCAGTTCAGTTCAGTCGCTCAGTCGTGTCCGACTCTTTGTGACCTCATGAATCGCAGCACGCCAGGCCTCCCTGTCCATCACCAACTCCCGGAGTTCACTCAGACTCACATCCATCGAGTCCCTGATGCCATCCAGCCATCTCATCCTCAGTCATCCCCTCCTCCTCCTGCCTCCAATCCCTCCCAGCATCAGGGTCTTTTCCAATGAGTCAACTCTTCGCATGAGGTGGCCAAAGTACTGGAGCTTCAGCTTCAGCATCATTCCTTCCAAAGAAATCCCAGGGTTGATCTCCCTCAGAATGGACTGGTTGGATCTCCTTGCAGTCCAAGGGACTCTCAAGAGTCTTCTCCAACACCACAGTTCAAAAGCATCAATTCTTCTGTGCTCAGCCTTCTTCACAGTCCAACTCTCACATCCATACATGACCACAGGAAAAACCATAGCCTTGACTAGACGGACCTTAGTCGGCAAAGTAATGTCTCTGCTTTTGAATATACTATCTAGGTTGGTCATAACTTTTCTTCCAAGGAGTAAGCGCCTTTTAATTTCATGGCTGCAGTCACCATCTGCAGTGATTTTGGAGCCCAAAAAAACAAAGTCTGACACTGTTTCTACTGTTTCCCCATCTATTTCCCATGAAGTGATGGGACCAGATGCCATGATCTTCGTTTTCTGAATGTTGAGCTTTAAGCCAACTTTTTCACTCTCCTCTTTCACTTTCATCAAGAGGCTTTTGAGTTCCTCTTCACTTTCTGCCATAAGGGTGGTGTCATCTGCATATCTGAGGTGACTGATATTTCTCCCCACAATCTTGATTCCAGCTTGTGTTTCTTCCAGTCCAGCGTTTCTCATGATGTACTCTGCATAGAAGTTAAATAAGCAGGGTGACAATATACAGCCTTGAGGTACTCCTTGTCCTATGTGGAACCAGTCTGTTGTTCCATGTCCAGTTCTAACTGTTGCTTCCTGACCTGCATACAGATTTCTCAAGAGGCAGGTCAGGTGGTCTGGTATTCCCATCTCTTTCAGAATTTTCCACAGTTTCTTGTGATCCACACAGTCAAAGGCTTTGGCATAGTCAATAAAGCAGAATAGATGTTTTTCTGGAATTCTCTTGCTTTTTCCATGATCCAGCGGATGTTGGCAATTTGATCTCTGGTTCCTCTGCCTTTTCTAAAACCAGCTTGGACATCAGAAAGTTCATGGTTCACGTATTGCTGAAGCCTGGCTTGGAGAATTTTGAGCATTACTTTACTAGCATGTGAGATGAGTGCAATTGTGCGGTAGTTTGAGCATTCTTTGGCATTGCTTTTCTGAAGAAGAGGGTGGCCTGAATCAAAGAATGATTTGGGGAAAGAAAGATGGATTTAAGAAACATTTTGTTCAAGAAGAAGGAGATATATGTATACGTAAGGATGTATATCTGTGGATATATATCTATGGATGATTCATGTTGATGTATGGCAGAAACCAACATAACATTGTAAAGCAATTATCCTCCAATTAAAAATAAATAAAAGAAAACATAAAACACGTAAAACTAAAAAATAATAGTAATAAAAAATTAAAAAACATTTTTATAAGTAAGTAACCTATTGAACTTAGGGACAGGGAATTGAGCATGATGTCCAGATATGTAGCCTGGGTCCCTGAGTAGATAGTTATTGTGAGAAGACACCTGGAGGAGGAACGGGTTTGGAGATGGTAGTGAATTCTCTTTGAGCATGGTGCATTGAAGGAGTCTTTGGGACATGCAAATAGAGATTCCTTCAGACAGTTGTATATATGGGTCCAGGTCAAAAATAGAAATAAAGCCCTTTATAGCATCAGTTTATAGATGATAGTTGAAAACATTTGTGCAGATATGACTTCCCAAGTAGAATCAAAAAAGAAGATGATAAAGAAGGAGACAGAATTAGAAGGGACCACAATATTTGAAGGCAGGAGGAGAAGGGGACGATAGAGGATGAGATGATTGGATGGCATCACCGACTCAATGGACTGAGTTTGAGTAAGCTTCAGCGGTTTGTAATGGACAGGGAAGCCTGATGTGCTGCAGTCTATGGGGTCACAAAGAGTCGGACACAACTGAGCAACCGAACTGAACTGTACAGGACAATATTTAAGGGATAAATAAAGTAATAGTTTGTGAAGAGATGAAACAAATTTTTAAAAAATATTTGGAAACATTTTTAACTTTATTGTTTCTTATATCCTATACTTTCTTTCTGGTTTAATGTCTTTCTTGCTAATGAATATCGTTTGATAATTATTTTAGCAAGAGCTGTTTTTGTCTTCATGTGACTGAAATAACTTTATTTTGCTCTCACTGTTCTGTAATGGGTAGGCCAGCTAGAGAACTCTAAAGAGACAGTTATTTCCTCTCAGCATTTTGATATTATTCCATCGCCTTCTGGCATCTGCTGTTGCTGTTGAGAAGTTTGTGTTAGTCACCTAGTTGTGTCTGACTCTTTGTGACCCCATGGACTGTATCCCACCAGTCTTCTCTGTTCATGGAATTCTCCAGGCAGGAACACTGGAATGGGGAGCCATGCCCTTCTCCAGGGGATCTTCCTAATCCAGGGATCGAACCTGGGTCTCCCACATTGCAGGCAGATTCTTTACCATCTGAGCCACCAGGGAAACCCTGTTGAAAAGTCTACTGTTGGTCTAATTGCCATTCCTTCTGATATATCTTATCTTCTCTTTTTGGTAGCTTTTAAGATTTTTCTATTTTTCCTTCATGTTCTCTAGTTTCACTGTGATGTATTGGGTGCAATTCTATCAATTTATCTTGCTTGAGACACAATATTTAACTTCAATCTGATAATTCAAATCATTCATCCAATTCTGAGAATTATTAGCCATTATCTCTCCTGATACTGTCTTTCCCCCATTCTCTCTGTCCTCTCCTTCTGGAATTCCTATTAGATGTATTTTGAAGTTTACCATCCTATTATCTGAGTCTTTTAACTTTTTTTCCCAGATACTTATTTTGTTGCCCTAAATCTTGTTTTTTTTTTAATCCCTCCCTGATCTATGTGTTATGTGTTAGAATTCAGCAATTCTCTCTTCAGTTATATCTAGTCAACTGTTTAACTCATCTACTGAATTGTTTTTTTCAAAGACTACAATTTCTAGTTTTAGAACTTATTTTAAATTCACAATTAATTTTTAAATACTGTCTTACTTATGCCTCATATATTTTAGCTTCTTTCTCTCTTTGAGCATTTAAAAGTCCTATTTGATTATTCATTATCTCTGCTTTGCAGAGTCCCTCCCTCTCTCTCTTTTTTTTTGGTGGAGTATAGCTGCTTTACAATGTCATGTTAGTTGTTGCTGTACAGCAAAGTGAATCAGCTACATGTATACATATATCCCTTCTGTTTTGGATTTCCTTCCCATTTAGGTCACCAAGAACACTGAGTAGAGTTCTCTGTGCTACAGTCAGTTCTCATTAGCTATCTATTTTATATATAATAGTGTGTATATATATATATTGGGCTTTCAAGTGGCACAATGGTAAAGAATCTGCCTGTCAAGCAGGAGATGTGAATCCGATCCCTGGGTCAGGAAGATCCACTGGAGTAGGAAATGGCAACCTGCTCCAGTAGTCTTGCCTGGAAAATTCCATGGACAGAGGAGCCTGGCAGGCTACAGTCCAGGGGGTTGCAGAGTTGGACACTACTGAGCAACTGAGCAGGAAGTATATAAGACTGTCTCTTATGATATCTGATTCCCTTAGTTGCTTTGTGATTTTTATTTGTGACATCTTCTGGGAAAATTTCTTCCGTAGGCGTCTATAAACAACCTGGGTTATGTACTATGTTGCAGATTGCCTATGACCACTGTAGTCCATTGGGTCTGGATCAATTTTTTTCTTAGGCTGAGGCTATTTTGACATTAGGGTTTCTGTATTGGGAAGTTAATGCAGAATTTTAGTCCTCTAAGCACATATTGCTCAGGCCAGGTTTCAGATTTCTCACAGTTGACATGAATATTTCTCTTAAGCTGGACTAAGTGGCCCATTTCCCTTTCTGTCTGTATCCTCCAGGCAATGGGCAGGTAGAACTCTGTAAGCCCAAATTACCAGACAAAACAGCTCTTTTTTTCCCTCAGCTTTATGCAGAGAGCCCAATCCTAGCCTGTGGTCTTGACTCTTGCCCTAACATCTAATGTTGTAAGTCCAGCCCCAAAGCCTAGATTTCGACATCTTCATGGGCAACAGAACTTTGACTCCAACTCATCACTGAAGTACTTTGTAGTGTTGTTTTGAGTTTGAAAATTTATCTTTGTTGCTTTCAAGCTCAGCTACACACCTTTTTATAATTGGAATGAAAAAACCTAAAGCCTTCTATCCCACATTTCTATGGTTTAAGAGTGGAATGCCAGGTCAATCTGACTTCTTAAGTAGAAATTCTAGGAAGACATTATTACAAATGTATAAGAACATAGAGATAAAGTTGTCTCAAAGACAATAGAGAAACAGGTTTCAAGAAAGGGAACCAAGTGTATTATATCAAATATTGCATTGTAGACAAGTGAAATAAGAGCTGACTGAAAAGCATTAAATTTGAAGACATAAAGTTCATTGATTACCCTGGTGAGAACCATTTCATGGGATAGGGGGAGACAAAATCCTAATTAATTGTAGTGATCTAAGAAGTGACCTGCCTCTTGAGAAACCTATATGCAGGTCAGGAAGCAACAGTTAGAACTGGACATGGAACAGCAGACTGGTTCCACATAGGGAAAGGAGTACGTCAAGGCTGTATACTGTCATCTTGCTTATTTAGCTTTTATGCAGAATATATCATGAGAAACACTGGGCTGGAAGAAGCACAAGCTGGAATCAAGAGTGCCAGGAGAAATATCAGTCACCTCAGATATGCAGATGACACCACCCTTATGGCAGAAAGTGAAGAAGAACTTAAAAGCCTCTTCTTGAAAGTGAAAGAGGAGAGTGAAAAAGTTGGCTTAAAGCTCAACATTCAGAAAACGAGGATCATGGCATCTGGTCCCATCACTTCATGGGAAATAGATGGGGAAACAGTGGCTGACTTTATTTTGGGAGGCTTCAAAATCACGGCAGATGGTGATTGCAGCCATGAAATTAAAACATGCTTACTCCTTGGAAGGAAAGTTATGACCAACCTAGATAGCATATTCAAAAGCAGAAATATTACTTTGCCAACTAAGGTCTGTCTAGTCAAGGCTATGGTTTTTCCAGTGGTTATGCACAGATGTGAGAGTTGGACTGTGAAGAAAGCTGAGTGCCAAAGAATTGATGCTTTTGAATGTGGTGTTGGAGAAGACTCTTGAGAGTCCCTTGGACTGCAAGGAGATCCAACCAGTCCATTCTGAAGGAGATCAGTCCTGGGTGTTCATTGGAAGGAATGATGCTAAAGCTGAAACTCCAGTACTTCGGCCACCTCATGCGAAGAGTTGACTCACTGGAAAAGACCCTGATGCTGGGAGGGACTGGGGGCAGGCGGAGATGGGGACGATAGAGATGAGAAGGCTGGATGGCATCACCAACTCGATGGACATGGGTTTGAGTGAACTCTGGGAGTTGGTGATGGACAGGGAGGCCTGGCGTGCTGCAGTTCATGGGGTCGCAAAGAGTCGGACAGGACTGAGCGACTGAAGTGAAGTGAAGCCAAAGATGGTGCTAGTGGCAAAGAACCTGCATGCCAGCAGGTGGCGCTAGTGGTAAAGAACCCGCTTGCCAATGCAGGAGACTTAAGAGAGGTGGGTTTGATCCCTGGATGGGGAAGATCCCTTGGAGGAGGGCATGGCAATCCATTCCAGTATTCTTGCCTGAAGAATCCTATGGACAGAGGAGCCTGGTGGGCTACAGTCCACAGGGTAACAAAGAATCCATCAGGACAGAAGCAACTTCACGCACTCAGGAAGTGAAAAGGAGGCATAAAGAGATCCTCCTTCTGAAATGGAGCTTTGCAGAGAGGAGCCTGGGCTGGTAGGGGTGGGAAGAGGGGGAGTAGGGAAGGCGTTTGTGGCTAAGGGAAGTAAATGGTGGAAGCAGAAGAGACGACAGATGCAAGAAAGAAAGAAGCCCATATAGGCTAGAGAAGGCAGGGGTCAAATCCAAAGTTGGTGGCTTTTCCAGGAAGGAGAAATCAGAATCCAGAGGGAAAGAAGGATGAGGAGAGCACAAAGATCATGGTGGGGGGGGGCAGAAATCAAAGGAGTTGGGTGGAGTAGGAGCTTGGCTGGATGGGCAGGTCTGGGGACAGGAGGAGCAGAATAGGTAGGAGCTTAGGGGAGGAAAGTGGGGAAAGTCTGAGCATGTGGATGGTTGGGAGTAGGAAAGGAAGCATCACTGAGAGCCCCTCAAGAGCAGAGAAACCATGGGAATCCCTCCCACAATTCTCAGTGGCAGCCTGGTGTGGGTATTAGTCAAGCAGATGGTATAAACTATCCCTGGACAGAGAAAGGAAACAAGAATGTGAGTATTAGCTGAAAACTGAAGTTCTCAAAACCAGAGCTTGGAAAGTTTTTTTGTGTGTAAATTGTTTTGCAGTTCTGTTTGACTGGGGTTTGATCAGTAAATGAAGAATGAATGGGTGAACAAAAAAAATAAAGAAAAAAACACACACAGAGACAGGCTGATGGGCAAGTGGCTGGGAGAATAGATGAGTATAAAATAGCTGGACAGACAGACTGTCTCCTCCCCAAACTTGATCTTTTTAGACTCAATTGTACTCTCTGCACCCCTCTTCTGTTTCCTTCCTCTATGTCCTCCTATTTTCTAGGAGCTCAGCGCCCAGACTGGAGTGGGGCTGGAGGGCTGCTTTGTGAAGGGCTGGTTCTCAGGGCCAGCGCTGGGGTGGGAGGGAGCAGCTTCAGAGACACTGGACGGCAGAGGCAGCTGAAATGGGGCGGGGGAGGGAAAGGGGAGACAGAGGTGCCCTCGGCATGGAAGCTGCTGAGGTGTCAGAGATGAGACTTAATGACAAGCCCGAGGTCCACCTGCACAGATGAATGGGGCTGGGAGGTGGGAGCTGTGGGGAAATTGGAAAAGGGACACGTTCATTTTTCAGCATCCTTCTCTCCCTCTCCTTACACACAGACACACACACATCTTTAATGAAGAGCCAGAGGCTCACTCTATTCTCACTCCATTTCCACAAAGGACCCCCTGGGAAAGAGGCTGTAAAAAGGGGCAAAGAGGGTCGTGGGGAGGGAATGGAGCTGCTTTCTCCCCTGGGTTCTGCCAGTCTATGCACCTGCCTGGGAAAGCCCTAGCGAGACAGGTCTCTGGAGAGCTGGGGTGGGGTAGGGGAGGGTTAGAGAACCAAGAGCCAGGCTGGGAGGCTGGTGGTGCTGAGGCTGACTGCTCTCAGCACTAGAGCAGGCATTTGGCCAGAACCCAAGCCTCTGGACCCCAGCTCAGCCCCTCAGAGGAGGCCTAACTGCAGGCCGAGAAGGCTCCTCGGTGCCCCCCAACCCCAACACACAAGGGAACCCAGGGCACCCACAGATCCCAGAGCCTTTAACTCTGCTCTGGGCCCTCCTGAAACTGCGACAGCGGGGACAGGACCAAGCTAAACCACTGCACAAGGGCGGGGCTCATCTGCCTCTGAGGTCAGCTTCTCAGGATCCAGTTCCAACCCTCACAGCCCGCAGTCATTCACATCTGTTGTGGAAGAGTGTTGCACACTACTGTACAGCTCCCTAATCTATGGGAGTTGTACGAACACCATTCTAACAGCCAAGGGTGTCACGTATAGTTCCTGGTCCTAGGGACAAAGCTTTTCCCTCTGCTCTCACCTACTGTGGGGGGTCCAACAAATAAACATTTGCCTTTGCTTCACAAAGGCACACACACCAGCAAATATACATTTGGCCACATATCAGCTGGAGATTCCCTCATGTAACTACCTGTGAGGCTATCTTCAAACAACAAAACTCTTGGTCCCTATCCTGGGTAACCACGGAAGTCCATCCCCTCTCTCTTGTATTTCTGAGCACTCTGGGAGGTGATTACATGTTCCTCTAACTCATTGCTAACCACTCAGGGAGCTTAGTGTGGTTGTACAGGTTGTAGACTGTGCAACTGTAAGGTACCATTCATATAACGGCAACCCACTCCAGTATTCTTGCCTGGAAAACCCCACAGACAGAGGAGCCTGGGAGGCTACAGTCCATGGAGTCGCAAGAATAGGAATGACTTAGAGACTAAACCACCACGATGACCATATAACTATCTTTGTACTTTCTTCCAGTCACCACTGGCTGTCAAGCCCACTGACACCAACTCAGGTTCTTCTCTCTCTCTTTTTTTTTCCCAAAAGGCACTGATTACCCAAGTCAAAGAGGCTAATCCTTCCAAAATCAGAATTGAGTTTTTGTAATACCTGATTCAAGCTGTCCACTCTTGTTATTTGCAAACTTGTTTTTGGTAGTGAGTATAAGCTAATTAGGGCTTCCCTCTTGGCTCAGAGGTTAAAGCGTCTGCCTGCAGTGCGGGAGACCCAGGTTCGATCCCTGGGTTGGGAAGATCCTCTGGAGAAGGAAATGGCAACCCACTCCAGTACTCTTGCCTGGAAAATCCCATGGACTGAGGAGCCTGGTGGGCTACAGTCCACGGGGTCGCAAAGAGTCAGACACGACTGAGCGACTTCACCTATAAACTAATTATTTTGTTAGTCACAAGCCACAAGTAATTCATTTTTCAATTACGACTTATAAAGTGCCAGATCGGGACAAGACACTGGTGTGACTCCGAGGCTCTACCAGCTAACAATTTCTGTGATTTCCAGCAACAGGAGGACAGGATGGAGGAGATATGGGACTGATGGTGCTGGTCCCCTGACCTCCGAGAATGGGTGCTCTGGCCTACTGAGAACGGGACTTCTAAAATGACAAACATGTCTGGAAGGCTGTGGTCCAAGGCAATTTTTGCTGGCTATAAACAGGGTCTACGGAACCAAAGGGAACACACTGCTCTCCTGAAAATTGAAGGTGTATATGCTCGAGATGAAACTGAATTCTATTTAGGCAAGAGATGTTCTTATGTGTACAAAGCAAAGAACAACACAGTAACTCCTGGTGGAAAACCTAACAAAACCAGAGTAATCTGGGGAAAGATCACTCGAGCTCATGGAAACAGTGGCATGGTTCGTGCCAAATTCCGAAGCAACCTTCCTGCTAAGGCCGTTGGACACAGGATTCGTGTAATGCTGTACCCTTCGAGAATTTAAACTTCTTGAAAATAAATAAAAGTGTGGATTTGTAAAAAAAAAAATAAAAAAATAAAGTGCCAGATCACCTAGAGCATTTTTTGGTTCCTAAGCTCCGATGGCGGATGTACCTTGTGTGCTACTTGCTTGCAGCTTGCGGTGCTGCTGGTGTGGATTACTAAAGGCACTTAGGTCTGATTGGTCCAGGCAAGTCAGGAATGGATGCACTCTCACAAGAGTGGAACTTGTGGCAGTCGCGTTTTTGGTTGGTTTGTGTCTGTGGTAAAAGACAAATAACATGGGAATTCCCCAGCGGTTCAACGGTTAGGACTTCATGCTCTCACTGCCAAGGCCTAGGTTTGATCCCTGGTTGGCCACACAGTGAGGCCAAAATAATAATAACAACATAAAACGTACCATCTTCATCATTTTTTTATCTTAATCACTTTTTAATGTACAGTTCTGTGGCATTAAATACATTAATTGTTGTATAATTAAAACCACTGTCCATCTCTAGAACTTTCTTTTCATCTTGAAAAACTGAAACCCCCTACCCACTACACATTAACTCTTTTCCTCTTGCTCCTTGGGCCCTGCCAACCACCATTCTACTTTCTGTCTTTCTGAATTTGGTTATTCTATATTATCTAATATAAGTGGAATCATATTTGCCCTTTAGTGACTAGCTTATTTCTCTTAGCAAACTGTTCTCTGCTTTCCTCCGTGTTTTTGCATGTATCAAAATTTCTTTCTTCTTGATGCTGAATTGCATTCATTGCTGATATACTCAAAATATATCCATTGTATGTATAGACCATATTGTTTATCCATTCAGCCACTGATGGACACTTGAGTTGCTTCCACCTTTTGGTTACTGTGAGTATCACTGCTATAAACATCTTTGAGACCCTGCTTTCAATTTTTTGAGGAATTTACCCAGAGGCAACATTTTCTGAATCATACGGTAATACTACTTTTTTTTTTTTTTTTTTTTTGAGGAATTGCCATATCGTGTTCCACGGCAGCTGTACCATTTTGTATTCCCATCAGTGATATACAGAGGCTCTCATTTCTATACATCCTCACCAACATTTGCTTTTTTCTGGTTTTGTTTTCCAATGCTGATTAGGTCAGTGATTGCCGGGCTTGCTGCAGGGAAAGGTGGGAAAACCAGTGACCTGGAAAGACTTTTGGAGCGGACTCATATTCATGAAGGGCCTAAATGTTATACTTTTAATTTTGTTTCCAATGAGATTATATATAGATTGAGTTTTTTCATATCACTGTTAAAATAATTTATTAATGGAAGTATTTGTAATGATCACCTTGTGGGAGTTCCCTGGTTGCCTAGTGGTTAGGACTTAATGCTTTTTCTGCCATGGCCCCAGGTTCAATCCCTAGTGGGGAACTGAGATCCCACAAGCTGCATGGCATGGCCAATAAATAAATAAATAAACCTCTGGGGGAAAAAAATCAAAAGTGGTCTGGGCTCAGTCACCCTGGAAAGGCTCAGACTGGTGGCCCCTTTAGAAAAGACCAGTCTCAACCCTGCATGGGCAAGCCTCTGCCCGCTTCTCTGTCTATTCATTTTCCACCCTTTCCATGTAAGCCTTTATTCCTTAAGATGAAGTCTCTGCTCCCTGGCCCCTCATCTCCCATCATCTTGCCCACTGCCCCACGTCCATCATCCTTGCTATAACTGCTGCTGCTGCTGCTGCTAAGTTGCTTCAGTCGTGTCCGACTCCGTGCGACCCCATAGACGACAGCCCAGCAGGCTCCCCCATCCCTGGGATTCTCCAGGCAAGAACACTGGAGTGGGTTGCCATTTCCTTCTCCAATGCATGAAAGTGAAAAGTCAAAGTGAGGTCACTCCCTGGTCCAGGAAGATTCCACATGCCTTGGGGCAACTAAGCCTGCACACCACGGCTACTGTTTGTAGCCCAGATCCCTAGAGCCTGTGCTCCACAACAAGAGAAGCCATCATAATGAGAAGCCCGTGCACAACAATTAGACAGTAGCCCCCACTTGCCGCAAGCAGAGAAAACTCCATGCAGCAACAAAGACCCAGCACAACAAAAAAACAACTAATTAATTAATTAATTTCAAAAACCTGCAACCAGTCCTAAAATAAGCTCTGGAATGTGGTCCTGCCAGCAAAGGCCAGCAAAGGTGCTGGCCTTTGTATCTCCACACCGGTCAGGTCAGTCGTTGATGTCGGCTGCCTGGAAGGCAGTCTGACCTTGGGCCAGGTGGCTGTTTTCAGCTGAGGGCAAATACAGAGACGGACTCAACTAAGAACCCTCAGCCACCAACATGTCCAGAAATGGGGAAACGATAATTTCAGCCCTGAAAGAGGGATCTGGGCAATGTACCGCAGCATCCAAGACACCAGTCACCACTTGGACATCCTTGGGCAGCTCAGAATCTACATACCCCAGATTGAATTGAGCCTGCTTCTTTTCTGAGTTCTCTCATATTATGACCAAACTTCTAGGCTTGTCAAGTCTGAGTCAGTTATCTTCCCTCTCCATTACCCTTCCTTCAACTGGTACTTCATCCTACAGAAGGTATTAGTCTTTACCTAAAGTCTCTTGAATTCATCACCATCTCCTCCTTTCCCACTAGCACTGGCCTAGCTCAGGCTCTCATCAACCTTTCTATGGCTTCAATTACCTTCCAACAACAGGTTCGGTGGAAAGAGCCATTTATCGCACAATAGGTGTTACATGAAAGGCTCATCGGGATACTGTAAAAAAGAGAGAGATACTCAACCTCATTAGGAATCAGGTAGAAAGGAAATGACTTCATAATGTTTCTCAAGAACAATAAAGATATTTGATCGCAGGGAGGTTGAGAGGTGCTGACCCTCTGAGCAGCAGAAGATGCGCATGTATCTTATAGTCACCCCTTCCTGCTCATGGTTCGCCCCTGCAGTTCCTCATGAAAGGATTCATTCACTACTGAAAAAAATCTGCATTTCAGTGCACCTGTGCAATTCAAATCTGTTTTGTTCAACAGTCAATTGTAGTCCAAAATATGATGGAAAATATGAACAAAGATGTTAGTTATAAGCATGGTTCATTACAGTAAAAAGTTGGAATCGACTTCGACATCTAAGAGGAAATGAGTTACGTCAGTTGTGGTTTGTTCTATGTAATGTTGTTATTGTTATTGTGTCACTAAGTCAAGTCTGACTCTTTTGCAACCCCATGGACTGTCACCCACCAGCTCCTCTGTCCACAGGATTCCCTGGCAAGAATACTGGAGCGGATTGCCATTTCCTTCTCCAGGGGATCTTCCTGACCCAGAGACTGAACCTGTCTCCTGCATTGGCAGGCAGATTCTTTACAGGTCTGAGCCACCAGGGAAGCCCATAACATCATATAATCATTAAAAGTAACGGTCAAAAAGTCTGTATAACAGCATGGAAAATGATTACTGAAAGGTTAAGCAAAACAATTAAGGTTCATCATGAATATGCATTATGATTGCTGGTAAAATATAGATATATATATGATCAGAGAAAACAACCTGAAAGAAAACACACCAGCATGCTAAGAGTTCCTGTATCAGAAAAAAGTCATGCCTGATATCTTTAGCCCCTCTCCCCTCCCCATAATCTCCCCCTTATTCTTAGATAGTGACCAGATTGCTTTCTTGGTATATAAGAAAGTGTTAGTCATTCAGTCATATATGACTTTTTGTGACCCCATGAACGGTGACTCGCCAGGCTCCTGTCCATGGAATTCTCCAGGCAAAAATACTGGAGTGGGTTGCCATAGAAAAGCAATTTCAAGCCATCCATATGGAGTCAGCTATAATTCCACAGCCCTGCTTTTCAAACTTGTAGTTGGTGGCCTTATTACTTTCAAAATATGATATATAATGAAATATAATACAAAAAATGCATCAGTATTACCTCTTTGTTTTTATTGCTAGGTAATAGTTCCCTGCGGGCTTCCCAGGTGGTGCTAGTGGTAAAGAACCTGGCTGCCATTGCAGGAGACGTTAGAGATGTGGGTTCAGTCCCTGGGTCAGGAAGATTCCCTGGAGGAGGGCATGATAATCCACCCCATTATTCTTGCCTGGAGAATCCCATGGACAGAGGAGCCTAGCTAGCTATGGTCCACTGGGCTGCACAGAGTCAGACACGACTGAAGTGACTTAGCAGCAGCAGTCCACTGTATGAGTATACCACATTTATACTGGGTTGTAGAAACGTGGGTGACTCTATGTTAACCTTTTAAGGAACTGCCAGACTGTTTCCCAGTGGCTACCTTGTTTTCCATTCCCACTCGCTGGTGATGGGAGTTCCAATTTCTCCATATCTTCATCAACACTTGTTGTTATCTGTTGTTTTGGTTATAACCATCCTTGTGGGTGTGAAGTGATTATCTCATTGTGGTTTGATTTGCATTTTCCTGCTGGCTAATGATGTTCATTATTCCGTTCTGTTCAGTCGCTCAGTCATGTCCGACTCCTTGCGACCCCATGAATCGCAGCACGCCAGGCCTCCCTGTCCATCACCAACTCCCGGAGTTCACTCAGACTCACGTCCATTGAGTCCGTGATGCCATCCAGCCATCTCATCCTCGGTCGTCCCCTTCTCCTCCTGCCCCCAATCCCTCCCAGCATCAGGGTCTTTTCCAATGAGTCAACTCTTCGCATGAGGTGGCCAAAGTACTGGAGCTTCAGTTTTAGCATCATTCCTTCCAAAGAAATCCCAGGGTTGATGTCCTAGTCATTTGTAACCAAAAGCAATGTTCTATTTTCAATAAAATAAGGTTGAAACCCTACCATTATACAAGTAATTCATGCACATTATTAGATATTTCAAAAACAGATTTTTTGAAAAATTTAACCACACCCAAATAGCACCATCTAGAGGTAACCACTGTAAATATTTCAATGTATTTCCTTTGAATTTCTTTTTCTATTCTTTCCAGAATATGGTTAAAGTCATATAATGTTTGCAATTTTACTTCTGACTTTTTCACCTAATATGATAAAATGGGAATTTTTCCAACCTCTTCCCAAATATTACTAGATGTTACGATGTCCTTAGCCATTCCTCCATTGATGGACCTTGGTTGTTTCCAAGTGTATTTAATGTCATAAAATTAAAAAAAAAAGAGAGAGAGAGAGCTTTGATGCTGCTGTTTTTGACCTGTGTTCCATCTGTCCAGTAAAGCTGAGATCTTTCTCTTCCCTTTCAATTCTTCTCTTCCCTTTCACATCTACATCCTTCCAGGACAATACTTGGTACAAAGTAGACCTTTTTTCCTTCCAGCTTGAGAGATAATTGACATACAACACTGTATAAGTTTAAGGTGTACAGCATAATGATTTGGCTTATAGACATCATGAAATAATTACCCCAATAAGTTTATTAAACATTCATCATCTCGTTGTTGTTCAGTTGCCCAGTTGTGTCCGACTCTTTGTGGCCCCATGGACTGCAACACACCAGGCCTCCCTGTCCCTCCCCACCTCCTGGAGTTTGCCCAAGTTCATGTTCATTGCATCGGTGATGCCATCCAGCCATCTCATTTTCTGAACACCCTCTTCCCCTTTTGCCTTCAATCTATCCCAGCATCAGTGACTTTTCCAATGAGTAGACTGTTTGCATCAAATGACCAAAATACTGGAGCTTCAGCTTCAGCATCAGTCTTTCCAGTGAATATTCAGGGTTGATTTCCCTTAAGATTGACTGGTTTGATCTCTTTGCATCCAAGGGACTCTCAAGAGTGTGCTCCAGCACCACAGTTCGAAGGCATCAATTCTTCAGCACTCTACCTTCTTTATGGTCCAGCTCTCACAACCATACTCAACCATTAGGAAGGCCATAGCCTTGACTATGCAGACCTTTGGTGGCAGAGTAATGTCTCTGCTTTTCAACACACTGTCTAGGTTTGTCATAGCTTTTCTGCCAAGAAGCAACTGTCTTCTGATTTCATGGTTGCAAGTCACCATCTGCAGTGACTTTAGAGCCCCAAAAGAGGAAATCTGTCACTATTGCCACCTTTTCCCCTTCTATTTGCTGTACAATAATGGGGCCTGATGCCATGATCTTAGTTTTTTTTTAATATTCAGTCTTAAGCCAGCTCTTTCACTCTCCTCCTTCACCTGCATCAAGAGGCTCTTTAGTTCCTTGTTGCTTTCTGCCATTAGAGTGGTAGGTATCATCCACCTATCTGAGGTTGTTGATGTTTCTCCCACCTATCTTGATTTCAGCTGGTAACTCATCCAGCCTGCCATTTCCCATGATGTGCTCAGCATATGCTCAGCATATAAATTAAACAATCAGAGTGAAGCAGACAGCCCTGTCGTACTTCTTTCTCCATCTTGAACTGATCAGTCGTTCCATACAGCGTTCTAACTGATGCTTCTTGACCCGCATACAGGTTTCTCAGGAAACAGATAAGACTGGTATTCCCATCTCTCTAAGAACTTTCCACAGTATGTCATGATCCACATCTGATCCATCATCTCACATAGATACAAAATAAAAGAAATAGGAAAAAACGTCTTTGTCATGAGAACTCTTAGGACTTATTCTCTCAATAACTTTCATACAGCGGTGTTAACTATATTTGTCATGTTGTTCTTTACATCTCTGGTATTTATTTAACTTATAACTTTTACGTTTTGACTGCTGCTTCTGCTGCTAAGTTGCTTCAGTCGTGTCCAACTCTGTGCGACCCCATAGACAGCAGCCCACCAGGCTCCCCCGTCCCTGGGATTCTCCAGGCAAGAACACTGGAGTGGGTTGCCATTTCCTTCTCCAATGCATGAAAGCGAAAAGTGAAAGGGAAGTCGCTCAGTCGTGTCTGACTCTTCGCGACCCCATGGACTGCAGCCTACCGGGCTTCTCCGTCCATGGGATTTCCAGGCAAGAGTACTGGAGTGGGGTGCCATCGCCTTCTCTACCTTCATCCGATTCTCACTCCCTCTCCTCTGGTAACGACAAACCTGATCTTTTCCTATTAGTTAGTTTGTTTTTAAAGGATAATTGACCTACAACAGTGTTGGCTCCTGGTACATAACATAGTCATTTGCTGTTCATGATCCACATCTGATCCATCATCTCACATAGATACAAAATAAAAGAAATAGGAAAAAACGTCTTTGTCATGAGAACTCTTAGGACTTATTCTCTCAATAACTTTCATACAGCGGTGTTAACTATATTTGTCATGTTGTTCTTTACATCTCTGGTATTTATTTAACTTATAACTTTTACGTTTTGACTGCTGCTTCTGCTGCTAAGTTGCTTCAGTCGTGTCCAACTCTGTGCGACCCCATAGACAGCAGCCCACCAGGCTCCCCCGTCCCTGGGATTCTCCAGGCAAGAACACTGGAGTGGGTTGCCATTTCCTTCTCCAATGCATGAAAGCGAAAAGTGAAAGGGAAGTCGCTCAGTCGTGTCTGACTCTTCGCGACCCCATGGACTGCAGCCTACCGGGCTTCTCCGTCCATGGGATTTCCAGGCAAGAGTACTGGAGTGGGGTGCCATCGCCTTCTCTACCTTCATCCGATTCTCACTCCCTCTCCTCTGGTAACGACAAACCTGATCTTTTCCTATTAGTTAGTTTGTTTTTAAAGGATAATTGACCTACAACAGTGTTGGCTCCTGGTACATAACATAGTCATTTGCTGTTTCTATACATTTCAAAAATGATCACCATGATAAGTCTAGTTACCATCTGTAACCATACAAAGATATCATATAATTATTGACTGTATTCTGCACAATGTACAGTTCACACTCATGACTCATTTATCTTATGACTGGAATTTTCTGCCTCTTAATATCCCTCACCTATTTCAGAGTAGACAAATTGAGTCCTTATTACAGGTCGGCACTGTTCTAAGCACTTGATATATATCAATGTATTGAATCCTCACAACTTCCCTGTGACACAAGTAATAATATTATCATCCCTATTTTATACATGAGGAAGTTAAAGAAGTCTGTCCAAGGTCATCAGCTAGTAAGGGGCAGAGGTGGAATTTGACGCCAGGCAGCACAACTCCAGAATCTGAACCCTTCACCATCAGCCATACAGCTTCCATATGATGATGGAGGGAATGGGAATTGGAGATGGGATGAGAGCTGTAGGGCTTTGGGGATGGGCTAGTCCCAGATTTGAAACCTGGCACAGAACTTCCATCCCTTAGTTGGGAAGGGAGGGTCAGGCAGGCTCAGGGGAGGGAAGTGACTCGGATGCTATTCACAGGACAGGAGTTTACAGCAGTCCCCAGCCTGGTACCTTCCTATTAGCCCACAAAGCACCAGAGTGGCCTTTCTCAGATGCAGATCTGATCCCGTCACTTCCCTGCTGAAAGCACTCCATTGCTCTCAGGATAAAATACCAGTGCCTTAGGACTGCAAGGGCCTCATTAGCTCCATCTCCACTCCCCAGCCGGATTCTCCTCTCCACCTGGATCTTATGACTCCACCACACTGCACTTCACTCTCCTACCTTTTGGACCATTGGCCTAGAGAGCTCTTCCTTACTTTGGCCCCACTCGCTCTAAATCTCTGCTTAAACACTCTTTTCTTCTAGAAAACCTGCTCCAAACCTCTCCAAACTGGGCTTCCCTGATGGCTCAGCTGGTGAAGAATCTGCCTGCAATGTGGGAGACCTGGGTTTGATCTCTGGGTTGGGAAGATCCCCTGGAAAAGGGAATGGCTACCCACTCCAGAATTCTGGCCTGGAGAATTCCATGGGGTCACAAAGAATCAGACACAACTGAGGAACTTTCACTTTTCAACCCCCTCCGACTAGACTGCGTTCCCCTGCCAGACCCATACTTTCCTTCTGACACTCATCTATTTCTTGTAACTGCTTTTCTCAAAAACAACACTCTTTTAATTATAGAAAATTCAAATGCAACAAAAAAGAACTTTCCCATCACACAACTTCAGTTATCAATGCACACGGATCTGGTTTCACTTGAACTCCCAAATATATCCCTCCTCCTGTATTATTGTTAAGCAAATAATATAGATCATTTTATTGCATCTGAAAATGTTTTATGTATCAAATGTCCCTAAAAGATAAGGACTTTAAAAATCATAGTTACAATATCATTATCATACTTTTAAAAAGCCAATTATATTTTTTCTTTTTTCAATGTTTTATTTTGAAAATTTTCAAACCTACAGAAAAGTTGCAAGATTAGTCAATGAACAACCCTAAATTTCTCACCTGATTCCCAAATCGTTAACATTTTGCCACAGTAGTTGCTGAACCATCTGACATTAAGTTTTAAATACAAGTTTTTACCCATATACATTTCTACATATATTTCCCCCAAACAAAGATACTCTTCTATGCAATCCTAATTTGATGACCATTTCAGGAAAGGTAAATAGATACAATAAAATGTGTATAAGACAATCCATATTCACATTTTGCTAAATGTCCCAATCATGTGCTGCACAGACACTGTCCTCTAAAGCCAGTAAATGACCAGGATGATACTCTCCATTTAGTTGTCTTGTCTCTTTAGCCCATTTAACCTGGAACAGTTCATTCTTCTTTTGTAACGTTGCTATTTCTAAGAAGTCCCTGCCAGCTGAGCCTGACCTTGAATTTAGGTTTGTCTGATGGTTTCCTCCTTGGTTCTTCATCCCTCGGATCGTGCATCTTAAGCAGGAATGCTTCCTAGGATTGGGTCCATATTCAGTTCGGTTCAGTCGCTCAGTCGCTCAGTCGCGTCCGACTCTTTGTGACCCCATGAATCGCAGCACACCAGACCTCCCTGTCCATCACCGTCTCCCGGAGTTCACTCAGACTCACATCCATCGAGTCAGTGATGCCATTAAGCCATCTA